>VWZW01002546.1:620602-696039 GCA_013397115.1 Edolisoma coerulescens
CCTCAAGAGATCTCTCATCTCTAGCAGTCCTGACCATCCAGACTGACAGCAGGTCCTACAGAAGTCTCTACAAAAAACCATGATATTCTTCCTTGCAAAATACTCTCTTAGAGAGCCACTGAATAGACATGTAATCCAATGCCTAAGTTTTTGAGACTGGTAAAAGATGTTTAGTGATGTAACTAACCCCATAGAAAATATAATTCTGACATGTTAACACTAGTGATAAATTTTTGCAGTTGCACGGGATGAGCTGGGGAAGAAGGAAACCGGGGACAGATGAACATCACGGTTAGCATACAGGCTTTTTCCTGAATGAATTTTCTTCAGACTTTGCTGTGATACTGGATTTTTTTGCTTTTTCCTCTGTTAATGGAGGAGATCAGGAATAAAAAAAGAAACATGCACGACAATCTATTGGTGGCAGCCATTAAGGGAATTACCTTGCCCATTGAATACCATTTAGCTTGGAATCAGATCCACTACTGTTAATTTCTACCTTTTTAATGCACACTTTAGCTAGCACATGACCCATACTGTGTAACAGCGGTTACACCCCAGGGACTAGGGATTAACAGCATGCGCTACGAGTGGTTTATTTTACAATTGCCGTGAAATAAAAGCTGATGGAAATGAGCTGGTGAATTACTCTGCCAGCAGAACCAACAATATTTTTCTCGTCATGGAAAAGCTCCCTTCTTCTGTCTTGATTTTTTTCTTCCTAATATTGGTTTCATAGAAGAACACAATAGTTAGGGGAAATTTGGGGGAGGGGAGAAGTAGAAAAGCATGGTGTTACACTCAATCCTGCCATTTTCATTGAATGCTGCAGTTCATATGAATAAATTTTACCAGCTAAATCTCTGTGTCACAGTTAATTAAAACACAATTTGGGCACATAAAGCAACAGTCAAAGGAAATGAAAATTATTTTTCGATAAAATCCAGTCAGTTAGCTTTTCCTTCTCATTAAAGGAACATTAATTCAGCTGCTACACAGGTGTATTTTTGGAGTGCTAGGGAAGAAAAGTAATCTCATAGGAGGGTATCAGAGAGGCTTGTTGTTTTGCAGCCAATAATGAACAAAAAGATCTGCACAAAAAAGTTGTCTCCACAGCTTTTCTGTTAAGCAGTAAATTAATTTCAATTTAAAAAGAAAGCTAATGTAAAACACTTATCGTCGATGTTGTTAATGAGCAGGTAGACAGCATGTGTGTTCTGACCTTTAGGGACAAACTGCACTCAACTGCATTGGTTACCAGGCACACAAGGAGGTTTTTCCCTTCCCAGCATGCTTCCCTCCCCAAGGAGCTTATATCACAAATAAATCTCATCAGCTACTACTTCTTTAGTGATAAAACATACTGAATTCAGCCTTTAAAGCTGCATTTTCTTAAAAGGAGTAATGGAAGAGTAATGGAGAAAATTAGTATCAAAGTTAGGTATCTAAAGGAGTAAACATACCAGTCAGTCATAAATACATTTTGCCTCAAATAAATTGGATGTTTTACCCCTTTACTGAGATTTCTCTTTACCTTTTTCACTCTTGTCTGCATTTTACTTCAAGAAAATCGTTGCTCATCTCTGGTATTGCTCGAGGTTTCAGAGAAATTTTGAATTTTTCATTTATTGCCTTCCTGTTAGTGGGTAACACACAGCAGCTATTGCTAAGAGATACAGCTGACTGCCTGGCCTGATATTTTAGCGCCCCAGCAGCCGTGCATGCCTTATTCAACTCTATCAGATAATGATATGTGGCATGATTTACATGTGCAGAATTGAGAATTCATTGTGAACCTATTTGTAATTACAACACAGTTGAAAGAGAAAGATGATTTAATCGGTACTAAAAAGATCCTTGACAAGGCATAGAGACAGGACTCCACATGCTTATTTGTATTTGTAAATTGGTTTTTATGCGTAATTTTGCAGGTAACAAGGGTACTCAATCTTAGTCCTTGCTTCATCACAGAGGACCTAAGAAAATTTTGCTGAAACCTTTAGTTGTTAGAATGGAGTCAATGTACAAAGAGACCCTGAAACAAACTAATGGGAAAAGAGATGTGGACAATTTTTTTAGAGAACATTTGCTGGTGATCTCCAAAGGCATTTAAAAAAACACAGCAACAGCTTTTCCATCACTATTCCTGATCATTGAAAGAAATTTTTTGGTGCCATAGTTCAAAACAACCAATCTCTCTTTCCCCAAAAGCAGGGTTTCCCTAGCAGCTCACCCTACAAAACATATTTAATACCACCCTGTGGAACTTAGCTTTGCATTCATGAGACTGCTAAATTTTCTCATATAACCATTTCACTGTAAATCTTCCCACAAAATACTCAGCTGCTCAGAGACTGAAAATCAAACTATAATTTATTCTACCGATCATCTGAATTCACTACGATGTGGACAAGAGCTTATCAGAGTCTGGCACCAAGAGTGACTGACTGGTAATAAATCTTCATAAGGAATTAAAAAAAAAAAAAAGAAACCAAAATGGAATTAACACTTCAAGGTGAACACATAGTCTATTTTCTATTAGTTTTACACAGATGATCATTCTGTCCCCAAATGTGTCATTTACTGGTGAATAAGCTTTTAATTATGTTTGAGGTGGTTTTTTTGTCTATTACTTCAGAATGCCTGTACACTCGAATACAAGAAAATCTCTCTATAGGTACTTGTAGAAATCTTAAACTAGGATAATGCAGGTTTTTCTTTTACCCCACGAGTTCACACAGTGGGATCTCAAATGCTATGATGCGAGCTTGGCATATAAGATAGCTGCTACGGATAAAAAGTCAGATTTCAGCACCACTGACTCCAATGTGCTGTAATGAGGATAGGTGTATGTGATAAACAAAGACAAAGATAGATCAAGGTCTCAATGATGAAACAAAAGTGATGAGTAAGAATGCATTTTTCGACTACTATGGTCCTTGATGTAATAGAGGCACAGAAAAGCTCAAACCACAGACCATTAATAACCAAAAAACATGTTATTTCTTTTCAACAGAAATCAGGGGCTTAAATTGAAGGGGGTGGGGGCAGTAAAATAATGAGCAAAGTAAACAATAAAAAGAGTGTAGCATCTGGGTACACCACAGAGTCTTGATAAAACACCACACTGTCATTTGCCGTTTGCCTGTTTCTCACCATGTTCCGCTTGTATACGTCTGAATGTCATTATTTAATTTCAGCTATGACATAGGGACATGGAGAAACACAAACAGGGTCATGCTAGTTTTATTCTTTACCAGCACTGACAAGGTAAATCTAAGCTTACTCATGTTGCTTCTTAGATGGTGCATTTCCAAACCAGTGTGGCTTTGCTATAAAAAGACATATTTCTACTAAAGGCAGTTCATACCAAATTTTCTAAGCGATTCAGGCAACAGTCCTTCTGGAGAAATTCTGAAAACTTGGGCAAACTGCATGTCATAACAGGAGAAACAAAATGTTTAAAATGTATGATACCAGTAATGATTGCCAGGTGTCCAGTTATCTTTCCTCACACTAAAGTGCACAACATGAAATGCAAGATGATACTCTTCAAGTGAAGAGGGGGCAGGGAAGAACCCACAAACATTTTAGTACACTGTCTTCAGGCAAGAAGACACTTGAGTCTGGTATGGTTTGCAATTCTAAAGAACACATTAGGAATTGAAGCTCAATGGCTTCCACCAAATTTAATGAAAAGGGCTCTTATTGCAACAAAGATGAAATTTTTAAACACAAAATATCAGAATGCATAAAACTGGAGAAAAAGACTTATACTATTAAATCCCCCTTAAAAAATGAATCTAGGGAAGAAAGCACCGTATGTTACAGCAAACACAACCAGCCAAGATATATTCCAGAGGGAAAAACAGCTAGAACATGAAATATTACAGGTTTCACAGTTTCATTTACTAGTGACTCAATTTTATGTTCAGTTATTTAATGCCAGTATTGATAAAAGATGTCAAATACCAATTTTAGAACTGTGATAGTCACAAGCCACATATAAGAGGGATATATATAATTGATGCTTCTTTACACAACACTCAACTCTGATATTAATGGCTGAAACTATAGCCCCCTTTTCCTTTTCTGGCATTCAATTATTGATGCATTTGTACTTAGGCAATAAAGGTTTTATGATGTGGTAGACTTATCGGGTGGGAAGCATAAATAAATATCACATTGATGTTGTCCACAGTCAACAAATGTAATATCATTTACAAAGTAAAGCATCTGAAAGTGACATTTTAAAAAATATTCATAAGTGACACAATTACCTCTAAAATGTTACTGAAGGCTTGCACATTGATCAGCTCCTCTAGGCAGCTGAGGAGCAAAGAAATCCTCAGATCTGTTGTACCTTGAGATCCTTAAGATGAAATCCTTGTGGGTGTAAAAGAGGTATGAAAACAATTGCGTGGCAGAGCCCTCAATACATCCATTCTTCACTTCTCTGTTTATAGGCAGTACTTTTTGTTAATGACAAATGCCCAAGTGGTCACCCCTCAAAATCCTCTTGCCCATGAGAATTTCAGTATTTGAAGTATGCAATCATGACAAAGTACCAAATCATGACACATTTATAGACACTTAAAAAAATCTGGAAAACATGGGGTTTCCTTTTACCTGGAGAGATACACACTGCCCAGACATTCTACAGTTGCATTTGTACAGGAATTGATTTTATCAGGAGCAGCTAAAGGCGTTTCTCAGGAAGCTGTATGCTGTGCAAACACCTATTTTATACTTATTCTACTTTAAATATCAGAACCCAAACTTATCTTTTAAGAGTAAAGGATCTCACAAAAGCTTTTTAGTTAGCAATTAGGAGGTTTATAAGGAATAACACGAAGTGCACAAAAGCAACATTACAGCTATAGAAATATCCTGTCAAAGTAATTTACACAGATCTGGTGTTAATCTGTTCTGTAAGTCAAAATAACAAAATGTGCAAATGTGACACTTACCTCATATTAAAACCTATTCTGATTTACAAGACTACATTTTTAACAGATAAACTATGCGTAATTGTAGAATTCATGTGGTCCAAGATAAGTGTAGATTGCACATCTTTTAATTGAATACTTTATAAATGCGTCTTGAGGTAATGATTTAAAGATGCAACTGGAATATAATGAATATTTAAATTTAAGTGCTGCAGCAATCACTATACAAACCTGTTTCGTGTTTGCCAATTTTGCATGACATATGCCCTCAGGTAAGTTTTGAGAGCCAAATGAGGGTGACTTTAATTCCAGACCACCCATTATGTTCATGTGACCAGTACAAAGCAAGGGCTGAACCAACCACATCCAGCACCCAAATCTCCGTAGCACGGACACTTCCCTTACATGGTTGCTGTAACAAGCAATATATAAAATATTCCACAATGAACAACAACAAAAAAAAAAACCACAAAAACACCCCAAACAAATGGGATGGATCAGATTCTCTTAAAAGCACAGATAAATTTAACTTTTCAACCTGGAATAAATTGAGATGAAAATTTCCTGGGGTGAACAAAGCATTGGAATAGGATTAATTTCAGCTGACCTCAGTAAACTGAAACTAGACTTCCTTTGGATCCCATAGACCTAAAGTATGCTTTTGATGATCCAGAACCAATGGCAGAGATTAATTACAGTTCTTTGACACAATGTATGTTTTAGAGATCTGATGAAAGCAATGTTCTCCCTGCCACAAGCAAATGGGCTTGTTAAACTTGCGTAGCACAATAACCCTAAATTAAATGGCATCATTAAACTTGTTGTTACGGCACATGAGTTGGAGAGGAAAACAATCAGTCATGTACTTGCAGAAACATTGAGGCTCTATTCCATAATAAATCACCTTCTGGAAAGAATCAGTCTGGCAGAGTTCTTCACAAAGAAACGATAATTTAAAAAGAAAAAACAAACAAAACATTAAAATTGTTTGAAATATCCTTATTTTCACTAGAAGTTAATTTAGGAAAAACAAATAAATAACAAAAATTAACACCAACAAAACCAAGCAAAAAACCCCAAACCAAACCAAACAGAAAAACCAAACCAAAACAAACACACACACACAAAAAAAAAACCTTAGTAGATTTTGCAATTTAACATCTTTTCCAACAACAGCATGATAATATATTCTTTCTTCAAAACATCTACTTTGGCTTCTGGGGGAGCTTTGAAAGCCAGTGGTGATCACAATGTAGCTTTGCATGCAAAAACCCTGGAGACAAGTCAAATTAAAACTTCCTTTCATACAACACTTACAAGGAACCTATCCTCCTAACAAGTGGTTACACATTTCATGTCTGCAGCAAAGTTTTGCCCCAACATCCCCATCGGAGAAATTTTTCTTTCAATTAAGAAATTCTAGGGGAAGAACCCACTACATCCTAAAACTAATAGGCCTTGCACCATCAATGTGTATGTACCAACAGAAACATCACAAACAAGTTTCTCTTGTTACATCATCATCATCCTTCTTCTTTCTCTGTTTTTCATCTAATTTTAGGTTCTGCAATAATTTTCTGAATGTTTTTTGGACCTTTTTGGAATCTTATTTCTATGAGTTTCATGGGACCTGTAAATACTTTAACTTTCTAAAGTCCAGGCTTCTTTATTTAGATGATTTCTCTGAAGGACAGGGAACCTGGTAGATTACACACAGTAAAATTGTCCCAAAGGGAAATTTAGCTTGGTTTAAGGAATTACTTTTCTCATTTCTTCAACCAAATATTGATATGGTGGGCCGAGGAGAAAGAATTCCAAGCATTAGAATGGAGTTCAGACCTGTAAATTCACACCTGGGAATGTGTGAATTCCATCTGGGACAGAGATTTGCAAAACTTATGGAAATAGTCTTATCCTTTTGTGGCATAGTTTCACACTTGTAAAGAACAATAATCCTCCCAACACTTTTGTCTCATTGATTTCTCTGTAAACTTGCTGGGACATGGCCAGCCATTTTTGGAGAAGCACCAAGCACACAGTAGAATGAATTTTAATTTAGCACCAGTTTGCAGGAAAAAAATTAATACTGCCTCAGTATTTTAAATAAAATGCAAGTTAAGCTCATAGACAACTCTGCAAACTGTTGGATAACATTAATTGAAATTTCAAATTTTCCAATATTCTTCACTACCTGAAGATAATTAGAGTTAAGGAGCATTGAATTTTAAGCTCAGCAGTAATACCACTGCCTTTTATTAGCCCTTTTAAAAGATGTCACACTAGGTTGCTGTATTTTCCTCTGCCTTTTCATGAATTTCTGTCTTACCACCCACAGCATATTAAGCTGTACCATGGCTGAAATTTCAGGAGCAACTATAGCTCCTCACACGGACCAAATCCATTTTATAACTCTCATTATTACATGATTACCACAATAAGTAAGTTTATAATTAACTTCTTGGACCTGGTTAAGGAGCATAGGTCCTTCAACTGTCCATGGGAAGAAAACAATAGCGCCGATGTCAACTCTGACACCTGAATTAGGTGCTAATTTCTAAACCTGGGTATCATAAGCACTGACCTGAAGATACTACCTGTCTGCACTGACTGGGCAGCAAAAAAATCTGTTGCATCACATTTGTGTCTATATTTACAGAGAGTCTTTCTCTCATTGTAGATGTATGTGAAAGATTTCAAACTTCCAAGAAATCATTGACCAATTCATCAGAAAGTCAAAAGAAAACTGTAGTATAGACTAAAAGAAACTTATACTGTCTATCTGGAAAAAATTCCAGAAAAATAAAGTTATTTTTCTTCCAATATACATTATATGAAAGAAATATAAAAGGTATAACAAATTCAGGAAAGTGTACTTTCAGTTTTTTCCAAGAAACATGATTACATGCATGTTTGAAGGTTTTCATAAAGGCTGCTGCAAGTGCAGCACTTTTCAAAAATCACATCACTTTGAGCAACTTAATCTTATCCTATTTGTCTTCGATTTACTTTTTTTTTCTTTAAGTTACTTTGACAAGTAATACAGCAGCTAGATAAATAGACCTTCATTTGTCATAGAGGTACAGCTGTGCACAAGCCCTGGAAGAGAAGAAAAGAGCATCAGCATACATCCTTTTGGAAAAAAATAAAATGCATTAAATTTTCATCATTGAGATGTTTCCCAGGGACTCAAGAGAGGCTCAAACCAGCCATATTTTTCTCCTCTCAGCTCAGAACACCCATGCTCTTAACACAGCCAAGCTTTTGTTAGCATAATCAAGCACAAAAAAAAATGTGGTATAGTTTACTTTTCAGGGAGTTGAACTATTTATTGTTCATGCAAAGAAAATATGGCCTTGGTATTTGAAGATCATGGCAGAGATGAATCTGAGGTAGTATTTCTAATGGCTGCAAAAGGACAAACAAGGATTACTGTTTTAGGGAATTAAACAAGTATAGAGGCCTACAACACAAAAACCCTATGGAGCTTGTAATATGAATTTTAACATACCGCGTGCAGTACAGTGACAGGTGATGAGAACATATAACTAAAAGCATTAAAGTAATCTCATTCTAAGGGCAAAACAAACATCTCCCTTGTAAGAGTTTTTAAGGTATGTTCCCAATATGTCTATTCAATAAACTTAATGAGGTAGCTTGTTGAAAAACATGATACTTGACTCCTACAGACTGCTTTTTGCAGTACTGCCCTTAAATTCAGTGGAATGTTATTGATCTAAATTAACTGTTTATTCATTCATGTGTGCAGCTGTAAAGTGAAATTATAACCACCTGTTCAGTTCTAAGAGTCATTTCCAAGACATTTCATTTGTTTGTTACCTGATTTCCCAGTTGCTGAAGAGTCCATGATTTCAGAATTCTGTTTCATTGGGTATTTTATTGCATGGCCCATGCTGTAAAATTCTAGGATGGTTTTCAGGTACAAAACTACTGAAGAAGTCTGTTCTCTCTCAGGCCAGTGCCATTCAGTCACTCAGTGACAACAGATGAGATGCAGCTTGAAATGTATTTCCCTTTCCTCATCTCTTTTGTTCTGAGGCTCAAATGGAGAGTCACCTGGTGTGCAGTCCAGTTGCAATTTAGGGAGAACCCAGACTGGGCTCACCCAAAGATCTGTCATTGGCAAAAGGTCTCTCTGACTTGAGAAACAACCTCATGAGGCATCCCAGCTCCAGGGGAGACCACCACCATGCAGCCACACTGATCAGCAAGGAGAGCTCAAAGAAGGCTCACTCAGGTAATTTTATTTATGGGATGGATTGCCTGGCTCATGGTCAAATTGCATACAATGGGAAGGGTGTGCATGAAATCCGCTGTACCCACGAATTTCTTTGTTTCTTGATAAAGGAATCTTGGAAAAACCACCCCTTAACTGTACAATTGGTGTTCCAATCTCGTATGCATTGGTGTTCATAAGGTCATTGTGCTCCTCTTTAGGTTTCTTTGAGGCCTTCTTGGCCCAGCTGCCGCTCAGGACTGTACCTCCTTTGGAGCCTGTACCTGCTGTTGTGAGTTTGATTAAGGAATGGAGCCCACAAGTCACACACCATCCCTCAAATACAGTTAATCTACTTTATTGATTCATAAAGGCATAGTACAGTTACCTCTTGCCTCTATACCGTAAATACATGACAGATCAGTGGAAAGAGTCCAATTATCTGATAAACTGTTTAGTTTAAGTACCAAAATTAATGTTAATTATATACAATGTTTGCATACTTGCAGATCCAAAGTAAGAAAATAGCTCTCAGTATAAAATATTACTATTAATTATATTATAGGGAAATTCATCATAATGAATAAGGAGCATTTGCTTCATTATTTAGCAGATGTTTACATATAAAAGTATTTTAAGTAATAAGCATAATATTAGAGCTAACAAAATGAGAATTGGCTGAAGCATTAGATTCAAAATTCCTGTTGCTGATGTCCCACCAGTTATGTTCTCCATCCCTTTTCAGTCTTCCTAGGACATGGTGTATGTTCCCTTTGTGAAGATAAATTAATCAGGATAGTTTGCTGTTCGGGTTTCTTCTTAGCAATGTGCTCAAGTGTTCATATTGCAACAGTATTCTTACAAATGTAGATTTCATTCCAGTGGGCATAGGCAGGAACATTAGAAACAATCTATAGTTAGATTGTAGCTATTGGTAGGTTGTGACAGGAGCTCAATAGTTACAGTCACATCCCACAATTTCAGGAAGATTGCAATTACGGATATTTCAGTGATTACATGTTTCTACAGTGGTGCTGTCTGTAAATGTAGAATCACAAAAGGTTTTCATATAAACACATCCATTTCCAATACATAAAACTACAGTCTCTGGGGTTTCATCAGGATGTATTTCAAAGTGACAAATACATTGCTCAGTGTCAAGACAAATGTCTTGGGACTTAATGGTACTATTTTCACAAATAAATCCCTGTTGTTCACATCCAACGCCTGCATCAACACCAACAGTTTGCCATTTGTTCCTATTCAGTTGGGCCCATAATCTCTGTACTAATGGATAGAGGACATTTCTATAGTGATTTTATCCCAGCACAATTATAGGGTATATGCTGTATACTGAAGCATTAGGTACTGTCGAAACATCTCTCCTTGATAATTTTGGGTGGGACAGGGCTTGCCCACATATCCAGGCTAGCCATCCTGTAAAACATATTCAGGAATGGTGAGCAGGTAGATTTAATAGCAGAGATATTGATTAGTATTGATAGTGGCGGAAAGATTTCAATTTCTCCCATCAGAGCGTGTTCCAACACTCCAGGCACAACTAATACGAGCTTTAGATCATGGCCACTCTAGGGTTCTCTGATCACTGCTTTGGAGAAGATGCATTTTTGGGGTTTGGACTAACACAACCACAGCATTTTTCCTGCCATCCTGTAGGGTGCTGCAAGGGAAAATAGTGACTTTTTTTGCAGGGGAGAGTACTAGCAGGTCTCCCTATTAGAAAGAAGGAAAAATCCACTTATGCTGACAACATCCTCTCCACTCAAATCATCTGTTTGAAACATCAGCTACAGTTTACAATCCTTTGGATTCACATTTTCTTTCACAATTTTTCCTTATGACTTTTTAAATCTGTTTATAGACTTTTATTTAGCAATTAATTCCACACTTCAGTAGCAACACTTCAGTTTATTTTTTATTGCATGCAGAGTAACTTCACTGGATGTTGTTGTAATGAAAAACAGTGAACAATAACTCCCTCTTCACTCTGACCATACAATTTGTGATTACATGGACATCTATCAAAATCACCTGCAGTTGCCTCTTTTCTATAGTGAGAAGACTCAGACTGTTTTCCTTTCTCTGTAAAGTGACTATCTGATTATTTTTGATCATTCCCATTTCATTCTCTACTGTCCCTAGTTCCGTTAAAACCTTTCGAAGACTGAATTTCTTGTAGTATGTTCATTTTAAAATGTATGCAGACTATGGGCCAGTTGTGTGATGTTTTGTTCTCTATTTCTGTTCTGCTCTAAACTTCTTATGTACCTTTCTCACTGCTGTGAAGAACTGAGATGAGTGTTTCAGAGTGCTGTTCACAGTGACTTCAAATATTGACTCAGGAATGGGGCACCACTATTTTCAAGACAATTAATTGTGTCTATAGTCAAGATTGTCTTGGCTTCATATTTATTGATGCTAAATATTACCTAGCACTTTATTACTCACTTGTTTATTGACAATCTTCTGCAACTCTTCCCTACCTTGAGTAGAGTTGTAATGTCGAAGCCTTGACATCTCATTGTTCACCCCATTTCTAGATGTTTTCTAAAAATAAGCATCAAACAGGATTGTTGCCTGCAGAGGCAATCAAAGAATACCGCTGACACCATACATCCGCAGTGAAAACTTACCACTGGTTTCCTTATTTCAACTCAGTAATTAATCACCATGTTTCTGCAAATCCAATGTTCTGTCAGCCAGCTGCCCTCATCTGTATTTGCTGATGTGGCTTAAAGCACACCAGCAGAAATGCAAGACGTGACTTGCCACATTTATTTCCCAGCTGACTAACTAAATCTATTCTTTCTTATAGTTTCTGCCAATATGACTGATATAGAAGTAAGATGTAATGGTCTGTAGATCCCCAGATAGCTTTTGAAGCCTTTTTTGAAAACTTGTTCTCATTTGCTTCCTTAGTCTCTTCAGGATTCAAGCAACAAGTTTTATATCATAAAGTTGGCAATGACTCACTCTAGACCCCTTGTGTGAAACCTTTTGCTCTGAAAATTCATTACTCTCATATTTTGCTCTAAATTTTTTTCCAGTAATGTCCCTATTTAAGACTAATGGACACAAATATAAAGAAAACAATTAGATTTTATCAATATTAACCTGAGTGCTCATTTTTATATGCCAGCCATCTATCAGCCCTATGGAGTCAAACACTGGCTTCCAGTTTCTGATACTTTTGAAAACATTTTTATTATCTATTTTTATGCTTAGAGCAATTAACTATTCAAAAATCTTCACTACCTGCCTGATTAGATGTGATTTCAAATATAACTTTCTATAATTTGTATTCCTTCCATTGTCTATGGGCACAATCTTCAATTTTCTGAAAAAAAAAGACTTCTTGCTTTTTATGATAATTTTACTCTGTTTCTACATCTATGACACTATAAAGCAGCTGTATCAGAACATGACTGCAACCCAGCCCCTCCCCCCNTAATATAAACAATTTCCAAATCTTTGTGACATTAAACTTCCCAATAAATTTGTAAGATTCAAATTCAGTTGTCTACCTTTGGTTCAAAAGTAGACATTCAAACACCATTTCAAGCTGTACTTTAACAAAAATCAGACAAAAACTTGAGAATTTCCGAGGTGAAATTAATTTCTCCAAAACAACATATAGTCAGAATTTATATGTACCAGACAAACAAAATCGAGAAATAAATAGAAATGGGAACAATCCCTTTTCTTTTAAAAATCTTAAAAAATCATTTGGGCTTGCCATAAGGAGCCTTATAACTTGGCTTATGCAGCAGATCCAGGTGACAGGCAACCAAAATGTCAGCTACTGCAGAAGAAAATAAATAAGCTGTAGTTTTTATCTTGCCACCTTTTAGAATTCTAACATCTAATGTAATTTTGTACTGTTCTAGGACAGTAATTACACAGAAAACAAATAATAAATGCATGCTAATGAGGTAAGGCAATGAGAGCTGTGCCCTTCCCTACGCTGTCCAAGGAGTATAGCAGGGAAGAAGGCACACATAGTAAGAACTATCAAATAAATGTGTCAGGACTTAAAACATAGTAAAATGTGTTTTATACATGCTGTAGTGTTGCTGCAGGCTTGTTATTTATACAAAGTTTCCTCATGGAGGCAGAATGCTGACTGAACAGCCTGTGTTCAGCTGAGCTGTTTGACCGTGTACCTTCAGCCAAGATTATTTATAAGCATGCCAGATGATAAATGTACACTTAGTAGCCTATGTTTTGGCAAAAGGGACATTCAGACATATACATAAGAGCCAATACATAGAAGTGATCAAAAGCATTATATTATTTATTAGATTTCTTAGATTTATAACAATTAAAATCAGGGAAACCAAATAGACTTACAGTTATTATACAGAACTGTATTTTGAGGCATGAGACTCACTATTCTCCACCTAAACTCAGCAACCTAATTTAAAGTGATTTCCATAAGGATTCTTAAAAGTGAGAAACAGCAAAGTCTTGAAAAACTGAAAAATGAACTATTTCACATACAAAAGTAATTTCATAACCAAATAAGAGGGAAAATAACCAAACACATAATTCAAAGAAAAGAAAAATCTGAGAAGATCGTGCCACTTTTCTGTCCTTCTGTATCCTGAAGGTCTAGTCTATGTAGTCTTCAGGGAATACATTTCAGACAGCATTTCTCTAGTTGAAATACATCCTGTGTCATGAAGCCTTATTCAATAAGCAGTCTACACGAGGTAAATGCAACAGAGCTCACATTAATGACAGATAATATGAACAAACACCTCTGGTTTATCATTTGCATAAATCCAGCTCAACTAAAAACTGTGTTTTCCATTCAGTAACTCAATTTGTCTTAACCTGCATGCCCTATACAGTGAAAACTCTCCCTACTGTACATCCTAGAGTCATCCCTCCTGCCTTGCCTATCCCTTCTGAAGAACTCATAACCATCCATTGCGGCACTCCAGCCATGGAAGTCATCACAATAATGTTTCCATGATGGCAGCTACACCACAGCTTTACTGCTGCACAATAGCTTCCAGCTTTTCCTGTTTGTTACCCACACCGTTGGTGTAGGCATTGGTGTAGATGCATCTCAGCTGGGAAATGTGAGTATTTAGAGGAGTTCTACTGTTTCCAATGATATTTCAATATTTAACAGTCACAGTTTACCTTGAATTCAATACTACCACAATAGTTAACAGACTGGGGACTCAGGGGCAGGGACAGATTGATAGAGGATTGTAAATAACCTCTTAAACACGAATCAGTCCATAATAAACCCAGCTAACTCCAAAAAAGAGCACTTTGGAGTATTTGCAGCAGAGAATGCAAGATCCAGAAGGGAATGAAAGAGCAAGGAAATTATAGCCTATGCTGAGAGCAGCTCCTTGGAGATATGAATACATGATACCTGTCCACACTCCAAGGACTATTGATGCATCTTAAATTAAATTGCAAGAGGAGTTGTCTTCGTCTCATATAAATCAGGATGTTTATGCAGCTTTCCATCCCAAGGCACCTTCATGATTTTCTCTAACCTGTTACACTGTTAGATGACCTAATCCTACCTGAAGAGTCAGCAACACTCACAATCAATTATTTTAATTCTTAATTTACTTGTATGACTATGCTGTAACACCATAGGAAGATTCTGCACTGGAATGAAATTCATTTCTGTAAAGGGTGAAATCTGACTGCAAATCCAAGATCAATATTTCAGTGACTTCCTATTTTGAGGCAGCAAAAAGAGATTTCAGGGCTCACAGACCTTTTTACAACCTTTGCCTTTAGGGAGAAAATCCTTAGGAGTTACATGGTCAATTTCAAAAACTACTTTGCACCCAACAATAAGTATTTCTCCATGAGTCAATTTCTAACACATTCAGATAAACACAGCTAACAAGAATATCTCTAGAAAAAAAAGCCTTGTCATTGCCAGCAAAGGTTACCTTGCAGTGTCTACTGCAAACCAACACAATCTTGTTCTTGCTCAAATGCTGGGTAGAAACACTCTTGATCTGTCTAGGTGCAGCCTGAAGAAAAAGAAACGTAAATGTCTGCATTCATAGGATGTCAAGCCCAAAGGAATCATTAAGATATCCTGCTGATATGTAGGAGCTTTTAGTGGATCTAATTTAGCACTACATTAGCACTTCTTTGCCTGTTCCTACCCTTAGCACTTTTGACTACTATGGGTCCCAGGAGACCATCAGCCTCTGCTGAGCAGCAAACCACTGTTCAGTTAAAGTCAGGTGGTGCTCTGGGCCTCCATCATCACACATTTCCACAAAATATACACACATTATTCTAAAGAAAGGATAAAATACATTTTAATAATTCTTCTCTGCTACAGAAAAATGAGTTTCGAATAGATAGCATTCAAAGGAAAAGTTCTGGAAAGAGATTAAGGTTAGAGGAAAGAATGTACTGTAGCTTCTAACACCACTCCCCCACCTACCCCTTATAGACAATTTCTGCAGGTCACTCTTGAAAAGAGGATTGGATATGGGTAGGATCAAGGAACTTTGTGGTTCACCCTTATGGCTCAGGAATTTTTCTTCCTGCAGGGAGGTCCAAAGTATATAGCTACTTCTAGATGAATAACAGAGGGTGCCGAAAATTTTACTGCCATCTAACTATTAACTTTTCTGTCAATCAAAACACTAAAATAAAAGAGCAAGACACTAGGAAAATAAAAGCTTAGATACGAAGATCCCTTTAAAATCAAAACCATATGTGTTTGGTGCCATTTCAGATATACCAGTATAATTTTATCAGCCTTCATATGCCAACCAGAAAAGCACTCTTCTTCATAGTTCCTGTGTCTTATTTGTAACCCCTGTACTGTTGTCTCAGACAACTGTGGTATCTCAAATGGTAGTAGGCATCATTTAAGGGCATTACTTATTCGGAGACACTTTAAGAAAATTTTATCTTCCCACCCTAAACTCTGGAAACACCTCCTTGAGGCAATCCCTATTCTATTTCTCCCAAATAATCTATGTCTGTTTCTTTACACTGCAGATATATTAGGGGGAAAAGGGTGATTACTGAAAAGGGACAGTCCTTAGTTTACAAATAAAATCATGCTCTTTGCCTTTTGAACTTCACTAAAATATCATTGCAAAATAGTTGAAGAGCAATGAAACAAATTTCTGTTAACCATCTTTACCCAGCCAATCACCCTTTCCCTGTCATGGCTCTCATGGTTGAACGTCTTTTGTATCAAATCCATTCAATTCTTCAGACATTCAGTATTCCACTCAATTAAACATTTCAAATATAGTATGTGAGCTAAAATTAAAGCTGTCTGAAGCACTGAAACAATGCTGTGTAGAGTGGCTAACTTACAGAAGCTTCCAGGGAATCATGGGCAAATTTCCACACTAGCACCAGCCAAAAGTGAAATGTGCAAGAATAGGTGAAACAGAAAATGTACAGACATTGAAAATAACAGAAAAGTTAGATGCATGAATTGTTATGACCACACTCTTAATCTCATATAACTATTTACACAACAAGTTTAAAAAAAATAAAATTGGGAATCAAGCAAAAAAAAAAAAAAAAAGCCTACCTCACATAATTGCATTATAGTCAGTCATGTCCTGCTAGCCACGTTCCTGGATGCCAACCAAGCTAATGCAGGTACTGCATATACCAGAACCACTATGTTATCAGGATCCCACTGCTTCCTAACTGTCCAAGCAGTAATCAATAAAATTTCATCTAACTAAATATAGTAAATGTCAGTAGACTGAAAAATCTCATGATGAATCATTAAATGTCAATGTAATCTTCTCTTGTAAATATTCAGATACCAAGGTGGGTGAGAAAAGCCTATACTCCAGATCAGCAATTTTTAAATCCAGGTTAGTAAAGCTATTCAGGTAGTAGTCATGCAATTTTCTACTTCACAAACATATTACTTTGTCTAAAATAAAATGCTTTTTTGAAAATGTCCAGTTGTGAGTGAGTTTCCATTGTGAAGGCTTAATTCAGATGAAAAATGGCATTTCAGTAGAGCAGGAATTCAGATACTCAAGAAAGGAATAGCCTTTCTATCACGACACTTTTTCCAAAAGTTGTTTCATGAATTTCTAACAACTATGCTCCTGAATATAGAAGTAATTGGTGAATTAAAGATTTTTCTCCCTCTCTCTTTTCCTTACTTCATCCCTTTTTATTTCCAAACCCTCCATTTCCTCAGTTGCACTGATTTTATCACCATTTCATATGAAAACTTGTGGAAAGTGCATAAAGATAGCTCAAAACACTCGTGCATTCACTCAGAAAATGTAATACTTTTAGCAATACTTGCATGGCAAAACACAGGAATTTAATCAGATTTAGAATAATGTTTCTGCCAAAATGTTCTCTCAGTCAATTCATTAATCTGTTTTCTTTAAGAGAAAAGAAACAAGTATTTGTTGGTGACAAAAGAGTTTGTTCAGTTTCAAATCCAGGCATGAATTTGATGCAGGAATAGAAAATACAGTTTGCAAGACAAAGTGATAACATTTTTCATTATCACTTAGCAGAAGGAAATTTTTAAAAAATATAACATGTATGTAGTAAAACTGGGCAAACTCAAGTTATTCTGCTTACATCTGAAGAAAACCCTCTTCTGAAGGAAAAGCTCAGCGGACAAACACAGGGAACTTCCTACGAAAGAGGCAGGCTCTCTCTCGTTTGTAATAGCTCAACTATATTTGCAATGAAATTTAGACACTACTATTCTGAAGCAAAAAAAGAATGTATCGCTGTTTAGAAGACTTACTATTAGTCAACAGTTGTTGCCACTAGCTCTAGAGGGCCACATTTTTCAAAATGCAGCTGCTTGGATAAGGTTTGATAAACACATCTAGGAAAGCACATCCTTTCAGTCCAAGCAGTGTGGATTTTTCCCTGAAACAGAAGTGTGATGCCTTGTGCCATGAAGACAGACTTGTCTGCTGGAAAGACAGCAACAGAGAACTGCAAGAGGATCTATTTCGGTACTGCAGCCTGCTGAATCACATTGGATAGCAGTCAATTATTTGTTCTAAGCTATAGGCAAGTAGGTTTTTGCTCCAGCAAGACATAGTTTGAAAGTGAAAGACCCATTTAGCATTACTTAGGAAGAAAAATATATCTTTCACATCCCCTTGAAAGCAGAACACTCAGTATTGCGTCTCCCTGCATTTGCTTAACTCTGTTCTCCCCACATCACAAATTATTAACCTCTAACTTCTGAATTGGAGAAAATAACTATAGAAATATCTCTGTCCCTAACACTACTTTATTACGGAGTACATTCAGCAGTAATGAATAAGAATCCTTTACACAGTAGTAAAGAATAAGAAAAACATTAGGTTGCACCCTCCTCCCAAGTCCTCAGGGCCCTTCAAAATCCTGACTAAATAAACCTATTCCTTCAAAACAAGCTTTCCAGGCTGAAGAGGTACCCCAGAAACTTCTAATTTAAAAAAAAATACATGAGTATTACAATATATATAATTTAGAGAAGATCACAGATATTTCTAGAAAAATCAAGTATGCACATAACCCTTTTAAGATAACAAACCTGGATAGATTTAAAAAAACAGTGAAATATCTCTGAGGTTCCTAACTTGAGACTTTGGAAACCCTGCATTCAGAGGTCTTGCTTCCACGTTTCACACATTGGAAATAATATTTTCTAGTGTCAGAACAGTATTTATGAAAATGTTCATTGGAAACACCGTGAGAAGCTGTGGGAAAGTGGCAATAGAGGTCTCTGAGAGGAAACTTCAGGAAGAGAGGAGTGGTAAACAGAGACATAAGGAATTTTTAACGAATAGCATTTATACTTTCAATAATGTTACTAAGTATAGAATAAATCATACCTTTCAAAATGGGCTAAAGGTTTAAAAACAAAGGTAGAATGAAAGTCGGGAGACTAAGCCAAAAGCACACAGGTAAAAAAAAATGCTTACTGTGGGGTTCCTAATACTTCAGAAAATAAAACCTCCTAGGAGAGCTGTTTTTAGAAAAGGGAGGATTACTAAATTTAAGAGACACATGAAAAGCTAGGAGGTTTTGTATGTTAATACTCCCTGATTTAAGATTATTTTTCTACTCTGCTGTATTAAATTAACACTTGTATTGCATTGACTTTAGAAAAAAACTTCAAAGAACAGAAAATCTCAAAGATCAAAGACTATCATTTCCCAAGTTTACATGCTGCTTCCAAAAATGTGTACCTAGCAAGTTTCAACAGCCTGGTGACAAAATATTTGCACAAAGTCATATTTAATTAAACAGCCAAAGACTGTAATCACCTAATTATATCACTAACCTCAGTCTTGTGCTGATTCATTGGAAAGGGACTCAGGCAGCAGCCAATAGGGAGACACTGGCTGTGTCCTGAGAAATGGGAACACTTACTCCATTATTTGTTTCTCTTAGCAAATTAATTTGTAGAGATCAATCACTGCACAAAGTACTTGCTAGCTAGCAAAACCACATGCTTCTAAACAGTCACAGCTGCACTTACATTTAAAAGAACAATCATGTATTTAAAGATTTCATCAGCAGGCTCTTAGAGACATATGAATCTCATTTGTTTCGGTTCACTTTAAGTTCAGTGATCTCTGCTTTATTCATTTTTCTCTCAAGTCTGTTTTGAATTTCAGATATGAACAGCTCAAACAGGCTATCCTTCCATCCTGTGTGACTTCATCCCATTCCGCCTTGAACTAATCCTTCTGCCTTCCTATATGTGGTCTGATTATAGCTACATTCTGTATTCATATGACTCTTGGGCTGCCTCTCTGTTCTTATAAGGCTCTCTGAATTCCAGAAAAATAAGGCTCAAGTTAAACTGCATATTTTGAACTATTTTACTAAAAGTAATCTAAGTTCTTTTTCCTTTGCTTTTACAATATCTTCCACAAAATTTCTAATTCACATGAGCACACAGTATCTACCCTATATTCTCTTTGAGGTTTTTTGTTCAGATTATTCTGATCCCCTGAACCAAACTTTGATTTTAAAATTACTTCTACAACCAAGCCTCCCAGTGGCAGAGGTCACAAACAAAATTTTGCACAGCTGCTGAACTGCACACAAGGGAGGTGCCTCTTCATTAATGTTGCAGATCTTGCGGTGAGTCAGCTCACAAATGCAAGTTCTATACAAAACTGGTCAACAACCTATTTTGTTCCCACAAAATACTTTTCAGGAATGTATATCAATTACACTGCAATATCAATGAAAGTCTATCAGAATGCTTCATTTAGCAATGAAGCACTTATTAAATGGAAATTGCACATTTTTTAGCATTTGTAGCACATTAAATGGAAAATGCAACATTGCTATTTACCAACCTATAACTTTTAGTATAAATTTTATTATAAAACGTAAAATCCTAGATTACCACAATCTCTTAATACATACATCTCTTAATACTTCATCTCAACAGCCAAATATGGACCATCCTATTGGTGGGCATTCTCGTCTGAAAAGATTCTGATGTTTACTTCTCAAAGTAGAGCCCCTAACACAGGCTTTTCTAAGGTTGGTTGAACAAAATCAGCCAAGCTGTTCACAAAATAAGAATGTTGTTGAGGTGAATATTGTTTGAAGCATGGAGCTGAGCTCATTCTAGACTGCATTGCCAGCACCATGAAACACAGGGCTTAGGGCTCCCGTGTGTTTTTAAGCCTGCAGCACAGCTGTCATAGGAAACCTGCCTAAGTGTTCACCAGTCAGCTGTCAGGAGAAGTAACCATTTGTTCAAGGTACCTGATACCCTCAGAAGATGAAAGTAATGAAAGAAAACTAAGTGTGCACTTCTGATAGGCTTTTTATGACTCGAGGTCAGAGGATTCGCCGCCTATACAAGACAGAGAGTAGGAAAAAAAGTTCAAATTCAAATGGTAATTCAGAACTCAAATTTCCCAGACTTTACCCAAGGCCTTTCTAATGGAAGCAGAAAGGCTTGATTTACTGTCTTGGTTGCAATTGTAATTATGTACACTTTCTCCCATACTGGTAAACCTACAGTTGAGGAGCACAGCTGGGGGAATGAAGATCCTACACCTCTTACTGCTAAGGAAATACTGTGCTATGAGTCACCCTGGTGAAGGGTTGTTGACAGTGTCAGCTGAAAAAATAATGGGTATTAGAGGAGGAACTGAACTGATTGAGCAAACACATCACTGCTGAAATGGAAGTGTAGCTTAAATGGGCCTACACAAAACCCACCTGGAAAACAGGAGACAGCTGAAGCATTGATGCAGTTTGGATTATTGAGTTATTCTGAGGAGAAGGGAGGAGTTTACTGTTTGAGAGCTGGGGTTTTCTAAATGAATGTGAAGAGCTTACCCTGAATTAGCAGGTGGGGTTTTTTCCTTGCAGACAATATAATTTGTTATTTCCTCAAATATATGTAAAAGGAGATATACCTGTAGGATAGATATTCTAACATCAATAAAACACAAACCTATGTGACTGAGAATATTGCAAATCTTATGGAGGGAAGAATTTGTGTTTATAGACTGCTACCAGAAGGCCCAAATTTTAAGTTGGTGCAATTATATTTAGAATTATCTTTTAAATATTCAAAGTGATTTAGGGAAAGAAAAAAGTCTGTGTAGGGTATAATGCAGGCCTGCAACAACCGTAGTTTAAAAATATTGTCTTCTTATATAAGAAAATATGCGCATTGCCTTTTTTAGTAGAAAGCTTTTGTTTTGGTTTGAGTGTGAGCATTCTCATTTTTGACAACTTCTGACAACAGTCATCTTTTCTCTATTCCCCACATGTGCACACCTTTTTTTTTTCCCCAAAATGTTATAACCCATTGTAAATATGGCTGCAGGTCAGAGAAAGAAAAAGCATTAAAAAAGAAGAGCCCATACATGCTTTTTGTGGGCACAGTCTGCATATATTCCCCTGGAAAATCTGGTCCTAATTTGCAACTAAAAATACATGGTTTCCCCTGTACATGAAGACATTCCACCAGCTTGCAACCATCAAAATCAGCTTTCATCTTTTCATGTTTGTGACAGAAGTTCTGAGAAAAGCGTAAGACATTATTTGCCCTCCCACTGATATCCAAAGGTGTTTGCTTTCCTTCTGAGGGTAGTGGAGTTAGGCATGTGGCTCCAGACTACAGAGCTGGAGTATATTATTGTGTCCTTAACAATAGGCTCCATGGGGGAACAGCTGAATCAAGAATAAAACTTCCTACCAGCAACAAAGCACTTTTAATGACTTCCAGTCAATTAAACACAGCACACTTATTACTCGGTTACGTTGGTATGGAAAATATTCTGTAACTATTTCCTTGCTATAAAAGGAACACGTGAACTAACTTTTGTACTATGCTCACACACAAAAATTCACCATTTTGTTCCACATGGAAGCTACAGAATGCTAAGTCATCTTTCTCAGATTTGTTTTCAGTTTTCTTGGAACAAAGTGCAGACTACTAGCATTGCAAACACGTGCTTTTAATACAGCAAGCTGCCTGGAAAACATCAGCTAGCAGAAATGAAGAAAATCTGTGAGAAGTGGTAGTTGAATTCCTTTAAATACTTCTAGCAAATAGAGTTATTGCAAAATGTAAAGGTGTTTTTCTTTCCTGATTCATCAAAAAAATTCTTTTTACCACTGAAAAAAAAAAATTTATGAGCCAAAGACACATATTTGAGTGTCATATGCTTGGGTAGAGGGAGGGGAAAGAATAAAGGGGTCTGAAGGGAGGGTAAGAAAGAGATGTATGTTTTCTAAATTTCACGTGAGAAGGTTGTGAGCGAGTTGGAATCAGAAATACCTTGGAAAAGTAAAGAAGTGGATTTATCTCACACCCAAAAAGCTGGTTTTTTAGATGTTACTATGGTAAATATACTTGAAGTGAACCATATAAACCACTAATTTGGCCTGAGTCACTCAAGTGTGCATTTACTTTTCCCTTTGCAGAGAATTCCTGTTCACATCAAAGGGCTGGAAATTAACATTTCCTACTTTTGTCAAATGCAAGCATGTTTTAAGAGGACTCTGGAAACGCTTGAAGGATTCTTGCATCCTGAGATCATCTGACTATTATGGTTTGAGGTGTTTTTTCTTCAAGAACTGTGAGACAAACACAGGATAAGTGATTGTGGACTCTTTAATATAATTAAAAGTTCATTATAAACTGATCATCATGCTTGGTGATTTCTTTAAATATCAGCTGCATGGATTGTCTGCTGAGATATTTTTCTGTGAGCTGCACATTACCACCACACTTTTTCACACAGCCCTGTCTGTGCAGATGTCACCACAGATCCAACCCAAGAAAGGTAATAGCCTGAAGTAGCATTTACTTTCCTCTGCTGCTAAACACAGGTGGTGTGCTACCAACCTCTGCTCTCCTCCTCGCCAAAATGTCTCCTGCCAGATGTGAAGGAATCATCTGCTGGAACAAGTGTTTGCCCTGACCACGTTTTTAGTACATCCCAGCTGAAACTGCCAGCAAGTTTGTCAGCTCTGGCCATACCAGAAGGCAGAATCAGTTCTGAGATCTAGAGAATGAATTATCAATTCTTTCCATGCTAGTCATAAAACTACACTAATTTTATTAATGCTCAGAAGAATGCTTTCTTCCATGGAGGTAACACATCATCCAAAGTAAGGAAACACTGCAAAGAGCACTTATGTAATTTTTGCCCTAGTAGAATCAGGGACAGGTTTTTTAATTCTTGCAAGTAAAGTTAAAACAACAGTATAATTGAAAAATCACAGGTTTGACATTATAAAATGAATGAACCTGTGCCTTCAAATAAGCCACTCTGATTTATATCACTAAGGAATGCATATTCCCAGTGCTGTCTTAGAATACTGGATCTTTCAAAATTTCACAGAAAAAAAAAAATCTTGTTTTGGAATGCAGAAATGGTTTGTGTAGTGTTCAGTCAGGATACCCCATTAATCAAGGGGGAAAAAAAAATACCTGTTTATTTGTGCTCAATTTCTTTATCTGGGTGCAAAATTGTGCTGGCTGAAAATAAAGTCCTGATTTATTTTCATACAGAAAGTAATTATTCCTAGGAAAGTTACTTTGTCTTGGCACAGTGTGAGTCTTTACATAATTTAAGAAAAAATATGACCTGTAAGTTTGCAGAATCTCACCTGGTAAGTTCATACAAAATATTCTTTATCAGACTGCTTAATGATTTATAGTAGCCTACAGTTCATGAGCATTCACCAGACTGCCTTTCCAATATAAACTGTCTCACTGAAACTAAGAAAATAAAATCAATTAGTTATCACATTACCCATAGAGTACATACAATACTCAGAGGGTAATAGGTTTTTTCTTAGAGGAGCTTTTATTCCCAAATAGAACAAAATTTTGAATTGATTATTTAAGAGCTAAAGCATTTGTCTTTCCTAAAACTCAATTGAATTACTTCATGATTCACTAAATTTTCTACTTTATAATAAAAAGGTGGTTTGGAACTCTGTGGCAAGCCACAATACAAACATACCACAGTGTTGTAGCATAACATTGTAAATAAAACACAGATTGTAATTATCTGTAATACCAAACATACAGTCTTTACTTAAAATATGTTGCTATGCATTACATTCAGTTACTTGATCTTACTCCTTCATTCTTCTTACTAATTTCTACATGGAAAATTTGAGTGCAATTAAAATATTTAACAATTCCCATATGCTGCCAGTACATAAACATAGTAATCCCATTAACTATTAATAGCTGAATAATTCTGTTATATGAAAATAAACACACAAAAAAATTACTTAGGCACCATGACATATTGTCATTCCAGTTCCCGTACCAAACCAAATTTACAAGCCATTTGTACATACACTATGTGTACTAGCTCTACTTTGTGTACAACTTTAGTTCAGAGATGAATGAAACCACACAGTAGAAATTCATGTAGAATTTAGTGTCTCCTTGCAGAGGACATACAATGAAGAAATACTACTCACATTGTCCTTCCATTCTATTTGCAAATAATTAGTTTTTTATTAAAATTACGTCACCCACCCTTCTTTCTTTATGCCAATCCTAATATTAAATGATGGTCTTACTAATATATTATTATAAGTTAATCAGGCATTGCAAACACTAATAGCAATTAGCTGGGTATATTTCCCTCTGGGCACAATTCTAGGTAAACATGTTTGAAATTGGTAAATGGCTGCTATTAAAAATGAAAGCATAAATAAAGACCAAAATATCTTCTTTCCACAAGCAGAAGTAAGCGGCTGAATGGAAAGTAATTAAACTAAACAAGATCATCAGCTTTCAAGAGCTTTAAAGCACAGAAGTATCTTGAGTAGTTTAAATAGGTTCAGATTCAGAGGTGGTTTGTGCTGCAATATTATGTTTATCATGATCAAACTATTTCTTTTTACCACTTAACCATCTCATCTTGAACAGTAATTGCTGTCATACCCTGTTGTCTGCAGAGTTGCACATAAATTCAGTTTCATTAATGTTCCAGTCTGAAACCTCCAGAAGAAGTAGGAGCCTGCAGTGCTGAACTTTGGGATGCCTAACTCCTAAATACCCTAATCTTAGGTGTGGTAAACCCCTTCTCTCCTATTCATCATCATCAAGAGGCTTGGTAGACACTGAAGTTGGGACCCCTGAAAAGCAGCACCCCCATCATGATCTGGACTGAGATAATCAGAGTGAAACACTAAGATATGGGTTAGCTGCATCTGAAATGCACCTCTTGCAACACATCAGTACTTTTCTCAAGCATTCAGGAATCACCTTAATCTGTCTTAGATTCACAGCAATAAATATTTTTCCCATGTCATGATTTACCTCAAGCCAACAACCAAGTATCACACAGAGACTCACTCACCTCAGTGGGATTGGGGAGAGTAAAAGTGAGAAGACTAAAAGATCAGAAGAGTAAAAGAGAGAAAAAGCACAGGTTAAGATAAAGACAGTTTAATAGGGAAAGCAAAGCAAAACAAGGAATTAATTCAGTGCTTCCCATGGCAGGCAGGTGCTCAGCCATCTCCAGGAGAGCAGGGCCCCATCACTTGCTTGGATAGACAAACACCATCTTTCTAAACACCTCCCTCCTCTTTCCATCTTTCTTGTCCTCACAGCTTTATATGCTGCGTATGAACCATATGGTCTGGAATATCCCTTTGGTCAGTTGGGGTCAGCTGTCCTGGCTGTGGTCCCTCACAGGTACTTGTGCACTCCCAGCCTGGTAACTGGTGGGGCTGGGTGAAGAGCAGAAAAGGCCTTGGCTCTGTGCAAGCCCTGCTCAGCAGTAATGAAAACATTCCTGCATAATCAACACTGCTTTCAGCAAAAGTCCAAAACATAGCCCTGTACTAGCTACTGTGAAGAAAGTTAACTCTACATAAACAAAACCAGCATTTTGTCTCACCCTCATTCCATACAATTTATGTTATGATCAGATCCCACACTATTCAATGCACCATCATTAACCATGCTCCCTCTTCCCGTTCTTTAATATACTACACAGAGGTCACTGCCTTAGCCTATGGCCCACCGCTGCAAAATGTCCGTAAAATACCCACAAATGTTCACAAAATGTCTTTTGAATTCATTTAGTCCATGACTTTGGGCTCCACCTGTTAAAGGGGTCTCCTGGGATTGGAGAGGTGGACTGTTTCGTGGAGTACATGGGCACCAAGGCCGTCTCAGGTCACTGCTGTACCTGCAATGCTTTTTGTAAGGCTTCTCCTCCACTGGTTGAGGTTGTTCCTGTTAAACCAGTCCTGTAACATGCAAGTTAAACCATGGCTTACAACAAGTTAGAGGCATTTCCACTACAATCATCAGTCCATTACATTCTTCAACCCCATCCCTTTGAGCTAGGATACAGGATTTAACATTGCAATGAACTTTTCCCTTTGCTCTTAGTCTAGCTGCAGCAAGAGTTTTCTGCTGTAGCAGTTTTCATAATATGTAATTCAAATCACACGTTACAACAATCTAAAGAGATTGCCATTACAATCTCCCCCATTAACATGTGTGAGCTGCAGGACAGCCTCGCTCACCATGGGCTGGAGAGGAATTTCTGCTCTGATGATTGAGCTCCTCTTCCCACTCCTTCTTCAAGTGATATGACTCCTCAGACACTTCCCCTGCTCTGGCATTGGATCCCTCCCATGAGAGACAGTTCTGCACAAACTTCTCCAACACTGGTCCTTCCCATGGGCTGCAGTTCTTTACAAACTGCTTCAACACGGGTTAAATTCTATATCACCGTGATTGCTAGAAGTCATCATAGGAAGTTACCTCTATGCAACATAGGCAAGTATACGCATTAATTTAAGAAACTAAATCTCACAAACTTCAGAAAAGAAGGACTATAAACATGGATAGAAATCAAAACTAAAAGATTGAGGTGAAACAGTTTGTTCTCAGATTCTGCACTTTCGTCTCAATCTTCAAGCAATTCCTTTCTGCCCCTTCCGTGAATACAGAGAACAGTCTTTTGTTTTCCAGATAAACTATTTCACAGATAGAAATCTGCTCACTTAGAGTATTAGCTCAACTATTTAAAAACATTATTTAAGCAAGAATGGGATGAGACCGTACAGGATAACATTTGTTCCTGTTTAACTGAAGAAAGGAGGAGGAGGCAGAAGAAAGAGAGCAGGCAGAGGAAGTGACCTCATGAAAGTCATTCTGTAAAGCACAGTAGTATCAGTGACACCTTGAAGCATGACTTGGTTCCAAGAAAAAAATCTGTTGTGCATACAGGAGATAGTCTAACCTGTTACTGTGACAATATGTTTTGACTATGATGTTCAGAGAAGATAAATCATTTCAATTTAGTCTGTCCAGCTGTTTTGCTATTAAAGCTTACAAGAAAGTAACAGTGAGCATCACTAGAGAAATCACAGTAATATATATCTGTCAGATATGTTGGGATCAAAGACCATCCAGAGGTGTCCTAAACTTAATTATAGAAAACCAAATTCTGTTTCGATTATGCAGGTACAGATACATCTACCTGTATCTCTTTAGTTTGTTTTTATAATTTGCTATGTGTTTGCACCTATTCATAAATGAGGCATTGTGTGTCATTAAATACAGCGTAAATAAGTGAGGCCTGTGAGAGAAAAGTTTGAAATAAGGAGCTACAAGGTAACCTGCAATGCTTTATGATGTAGAAAGTTCTTTGATGTGTGTGATATGTAAAGTACAATGCAAAATAACTTCAGATATTGTAAACTTTATAGAGGTTTAGAGGATGGGATATTTTTCTCTCCTTTTCTAATTTCCCACAAGAATTAGGCAATGAGTGCTTAGTTCACTTTCCAGATCATAGTCAAGTTTTAGTCTCATCTCCTTTCCTTCAAACAGGACAGTAGATTACAATAATATTTCATAAATGTTGGCTAAAAGTCTTGCCACTTCTATGGCAAGTAATATTATCAAGCAAAATGGAAAAAAATGCTTCGCAATAAATTAATTGCTTCATTTTTGATGTAGTTTCCTAGAGTGGTGTCATACAGCATATTTTTAATCCACTGTGTGTTTCATTCTGTTCAAGATTTCTGCTGAACAAATTCTGGCAGCACTTAACTATTAGACAGGCTCTGTTGGCTCTACAATTCTTCACTGCTATGATTTACTTGTAAGTTTCTCAAGTTGTATATTTTTGTTCAGAGGAAATGAGTTAAAGACATTTCTGGATCACCTTTTGGGCAAGTCAGTACCTCCTCCTGGATGCATGACATAGGCAATCATAGCAAACCTTCTTGCAAAGAGATTCACAAAATCACAGAGTATTCTAAGTTGGAAGGGATCCACAACGATAATTGAGTCTGACTCTCGAGTGGATGGCCCATACGGGGTCAAACCCCGACCTTGGCATTATTAACACCATGGACTATTGCACAGGGGTATAAATTTACTCCATACTAGTGATGCACAAGGGAAAAATATTCAAATTCACTCAAGTATTTTTTGCCTACAACATTGTTTTGAATTAACACACATGAAAATTCTTTTCGTGGATGCACGGAGGAGCCTTTGAGATTCAGAGACAAAAGTGCAAACCTCTGTTCTGTCTAATGAAGCTGCAAGAAAGTCCTGGTTGCCTTTCAGATGTGTGCAACGGGCAGCTCTAACAGACAGCAGTCAGTAAATGATTTCTGAGTGGTCACTCTCAGGAAATCCAAAGCTGAGGTTAAGACCAAGTGAGTAACAATGTGTTTGCCGCCTCTACTGATACAGACCCACGGCCAGCACTGACTCAGTATGATTTTCAGAATGTAGCTAAGAAGGAAAAAGTCTTGTTTCTCTGCAAGTTTTCCTTCTGTCTACAATATATTTGCTCCCAGTTTGTTTCGTAATGATACAGTTAGTCTCAGGACTTTTATATAAGGCTGTTGAAAAGTTTCCGCTACTGTCCATATTTTTTAAAATAATTAAAACTGTCATTTTGTGTAGAGCATAAAAAGTTCAGAGTGAAACACAGTGACTTTTCTAGTGCAAACCAATGAGTGCTCAGTATTGCGAAAGAAAACCCCAACCCAGTAGACATGAAGTTACAGCAATTGCAATAAGAAATTCCAAGGACCTGAAGTAGTATTTATATTATTCTGGTAACCAAGCTTGGATGCAGTTCTTCTAACACAGCTCGGAGGTTAAGGAAACCAACACGACAACTTTGCAATGAAAGGAGACTGCAAGGTTAATATAATCCAAATGTTGAAAACGCAAGATGTTTTCACTGTGGCAATATCCTGCCTTTCATTGTGTTATTTTTAGCCTGTCTTAAAATATGACATGATGGATAAAGGAAATGACTATTTTTATGGTCAAAGCTTGTGTGTAAAGATAAGGTGTGATGAATTAGCAGCTGCAAAAGAAGTAAAAGGTCTTTGTTTAATCTTTTTTAAATATATAATGAAGCTGTTTTGATCTTAAAAAAAAAAAAATCATTCTTTCTTTTCCTGATGGGAAAATTGCATCTATTTCCTTGGGGAAAAAAAAAAAAAAGAAAGAAAACAAAAGTAAATTCAATTTGAAACCCTTACTAAATCTCCAGTTTTGTGTAAGACAACAAACCATAATGCAAATCAAATTATTTTTTCCCTTAATGCTAAATATAGTTTGGACTTGGCAACAAAAATAATCCTGAATAAAATTTTGCGTGATCAAAGTAATAAATTGCTATAAAATATTATAGCTATTTTTCCAACTGTTGTTTTCTTTCTGTGTTCTGAAGTTTTGTGCTTAAGTTAATATTTTAAATTATTTTTAACACAAAACAGACATCCAGAGAATACAGCAGGATTTTCTTGCTGTCTGGCAGTCAGATTCACATAAAACAGATACATCCAGAAAGTAATAACCCTCTATTGCCATCAGTGAACACACAGCACGCTAACTTGCATTGATTTAATCCCACAAAGAACTGCAGTGGATATCCGTGACATGTTTTAGGTCTAACAATGAATTTCATTCAAACAACTTCAGTTAGCTCCTCTAATCTGCACTCTTCACTAACATGTTTTTGCATACTCAGACTATAACATCTACTCTTAAAACGTTTCAGTGCTAAAAAACAGCAATTGCTCAGATGAACGTGAAAAAGGTCTTTTATAAAACACAAAAATTTTGAATAAACATAAGAATGTATGTGTATATGACACTCAGACTGGTCTTATCTAGTACCTGATCCCATGACTTTGCGGTTAAAACATTCTTTTTTATATGGCTTATTTTAAGTGAACTAAGGGGGAAGATAATTTTGTAATAGCCAACAATCTAACAATGATATACTGTATTTCCAAGGGAGCTTCAATAGAGTTTGAGATGTTCAAAACCACAGTAAGTCTTAAAGTTCTCTGCAGTCTTGTTTTCCAAACATTTGGGAGGAGAAGGGCAAGGGGAGACAACACCATCACAACACAGATCCTGCAGCACTTCCACATCCCCAAGAAAGGAGTCCAAATCACAGATACCAAGATCACAGTTGTAAACTTCAGTTAGATGATAAAACCTAGGACATTTTCAATGACCTGTAGAGGGGAAAGAAAAGCAACAAGGCAAGGAACTTTTAGGATGCAGGTTCTAACTTTGCAAATGACACAAAGATTGCCCATTACCTGCTCACCTACCAGCACAATAAAAGCTATAATTTACAGAAGACTGAATAATGCAAATAAGCAAGTCTCTCAAAAATAAATTGGGACAAATAAGTTATCAGTGGTTTTTGTACATTTTTTCAATACAGAATCAACACCTGATTTTAAAAGCATTTCCTACAAGTTGCGTATAAACAAATCAGACAGCTTGCAGTCAAATAAATTCCCGGTACCAAGGCTGCATTTCTAAAACCCCATCCTCATGAAAACATGAGAGAACTCTCCCACATTTACATTCCATCATCTACATGCAAAAAGCACTCAGAAATGTACATATGCAACTAATTTATAGAGAAGTGTTGAATGGGCACAAAAGAAAGGTCAAAAGTGCCCTTTTCAAAGTTCAGCAGGGAGAAAAAGAGGAAGTAGACAACTGAAGTCAATAAAAACTGAATTTCTAAATTAATGAAGTATGTCATGTTCAATATACCTCTGTATTAAAATTTTTATTGTTGATCAATTCATTACCACCAGATTTGAAAATTATAGTGCAGTGGAAATACATAAAAAATGTAAGTTTCATTCAGATTTACATAAGGGATGATGAGTACCATTAAAGGAGTTTTTTGCACATGTGGATGCTTTTTTTAAACATGTGTTTTTCATGTATTTCCATCTGATTGTTTGATGTTCCATCACATCTGACAAATGGCTGAGTTAAAGTTCTGAGCTGTTCCAAATGATGGAGGTTCAAAAGAATCCAGAACCAATGAGAACTGCCTCCAGACTTTCGCAAACTAAGGAAAAATATTTTTATTTTGCAACTCTTCACTTACTCCCATGCAAAACATCAACTTTTGAAAGAACAAAATTTCTAGCTAGTGATAGAAACAGATGCAATATTTACTGCACGCTTACCTTATGTGATATTCTGAGGAAAATAACTCCAAAGTTAACCTCTTATTACAAACACTTAAAATGTCAGTAAATTGATACCAATGCTGTACAATGCAGTTCTACTCTAAATTACCTTATCAACAAACATTCTCTCATTTTCCCTCACAGTAAAGTGAAAAAAGTCATATATGAATGCTCATGGCAGCTGTACAGGATCCACTAATCAAATTAATATAATAAATAAATTTATTGCTGTGTAAAGTAAACACGCTCCCTGTGGAAGATATCAAAGGTATCCTTTGAATACCTTCAGTTCCGATGACATAGAAACCACCATGAGTATTTTACATGTCCTTTGTGCTGAGCACTATGTTTTTATTACTGTCTCCAGTATATTCATCTGTACTAGGTTGACATTAAGTCAACATAAACCTGATAAATGTAAACCCTGTCAGAACTGAGAATGTCAGAGAGATGGTTGAACTAGAGTGCCTAAGTCAGAAAAAAAATACCCCAAGCATGGAAAGAATGATGCATACCAATCAGGTTTTTGTTCACTTTGAACTGGTTTATAACATGTATATATACATATGTAATACCTTATTGCTTCCTATTCATACCTGGGATCTATTTGTGCTCTCCAACGTTTCCTTCCTTACACCACTCAAACACCTTGGGAAGGGGAGGAAAGAGAAGGGGAGGGGAGGGGAGTTGTGGTGGAGCTATGACAAAACCTTCTGTCTCAATTACTGAATTCATGTTGAAAAACTGAAACCTGCTCCCAGGCCTCTCAACTCATTCTTCATCTACAGATAATATGCTTCAATACCTAAGGTTGAAGGAGATAATGAGTTAAAGTGGAACTTCAAGCTCAAAGTTCTCTCTCAGTGTGGAAGCTAGGAACAAATACTGGACAAAGTGATAGACAAATAGAAGGTGAAAATCACACACAGAGTGGGGAATGATTTGTGTCACTTTCTGAAACTCATCACAGTCTGTCACAATGTGCTTTGAAATTTGAAATGTTTTGAAAACTTCTCTTCCCCTCCTTTCTTCCCTTCTCTTCCTTTAAATGATTAGCCATTTGAGAATTTGAGAAGCCTAAAACCTGTAAGCATTCAATTTTTCACTTTCAGGTGAGACATAAGTGTATTTTGATCACTTTAAAAATCAATTCAAATCTATCTCTGCACAAACAAATTTTAATACAAGTATGTAAAAGTTTGTAGTCACTTCATTTTAGGAAAACTAGAACTAAAAGGATGATATTAATACCATGCAAATAATAATTCAGAAAAATAAGATGATCTATCGTGGGCTGTGGTCCCTAGTATTAATTCCACTATCCCTAGAGTAGTCATCAAATAGGGATCAATTATATTCAACACACTCCTAATTTAAGTAATTACCCTGGACCTATTGTCTTCTACTGGAGCCTAGACTTGTAGTGGCATTTTGGAGAATGACTCCATCATCATCAACATCACCATCAAAATAAAAAATATAAAAGTCTGGACAAGATCACAGATAACATTTTACTGCAGCCAAGACCCAAATATAAGTATTGTCCTGCACTACTTGAAAGAATTACTTAATGCTTTTTAGATCCAGCCCAGCCTGTTTTTCTTGTAATGGCAAAGAGAAACTTATTCTCTTGAAATTTATAACTCATTTTCATGAACAATTACACTTTGACTGATGTGGGATCTAATTTTATCCTTTGAGCATGAAGTATGGGAAGAACAATGTGACTGTTACTTTTCAAGTCTGTTTGTTGGAACACTTCGTCCCAAAAGTGTCTTTCCTACTGGGGTTTTACTTCATGTCAATTTCATAGCTGTGGTAAATTTTACTCTATAACCTCAAATGAGATGAGAAAAATTTAAGAAGATGAAAAACAGACCACAATCAGTATAGAAAATACAACTTTGTTCTGGTAGACTTTTCTTCCTTTCCTCTCTGCCCCTTCTCTCTCTTGTTTTCCATGTAGAATTCTCCTGGTCATCATGCATGGAGACATCACACTCAAGAGTGAATATTGGCATTTCTCAAAAAGGTTTATGATTACAGATATTAAGCCAAAACAGATGTGTTGATTTGGAATTCTTTTTTAGCCAGGAAAACTGACAGAATATTAAAATGCTCTTGTTGAGCTTCTTTAACAGTTAAAAACCCCCATATTTCTCCAATCAAACACATACTTTTTTTACTGTTGATATTTTTATTGATGGGAAAAAACCTACAGGTGTTTATCTTAGTTGCCATTTCTGGTATTTTACTGCTGCAAAGTTCTGATGTACTTTGAACAATAGACCTGTAATGTGGGCAAGTCCTTTTGGGCTTGGGGAATTTTTTGGCCTGATTTGCTTTTCCCTTTGAGCTAAGAACAGAGGGATAAATTCTGAAAAGAAATAATACCTACAGGGAAGTATATGTTTCAGATTATACAAAAGAATATTTAATTTTGTTTTGAGAGGCTCCTAAAAAGTGGAACTCTGTCTGTTGCAGGCAGATCTCCTTATCAATGTCTGATTTGCTCGAGATCTTGTGGAATAGGGAGACAGCAAGGGAGGACTTCAGCAGGTGCAACAGAAGCAGCAAAAATTGGAGGCACTCCATTGAAGAGGGGAGATACATCTTGTCCTTTCAAGAGGGATCAAACACCACCTGTATTGGGAACAAAAACAGAAAAGCTGTAGCAAAAAAAAAAAAAAGGAAATCATGTAAATGGATCAAATAGTATTGTGTCAACTGCCAATCTAATTATTGTCCCAGTACTGTAATAAAACTGCAAAACATGAGATTTCTAATGGACTTTGCATAAAAAATACTTTTTAATTCTGGATGAGACTGTCCTTATCCTTGCACAATACAGTTAATAAATCCATGACAACACATCTAGCTGGCCTCATTTTTTCTCCCTTCTCTCAAGCATCAATTCCCACTTAAACTTCTTTTCCCATCAGTGAGTGAAAAAGCTTTATTTTTATCTAGAGATGACTGCACTTTCTTCTTCAGCATTTCATTCTGAATATCTGCTTAAATCCTTAAATGTCCATGTGACACCTGACAGTAAATAATTAAAGGAAAAAATGGTGGGTATTGGTTTGTAATTTGCATTAAATTGTTTCATATTTTCCTACCAAGTAATCAATAGTAGTAGATTGGCAACAGATAATGAGTCATACTGGTAATTTTTCATTCTATTTTACTTGTTATAATTAGGTTAATACATAATTTATGTCTGATGCATAGATAATATAAAAATATGTTATATAGGTGTATAATATATGATATATGTAAACTATGTTCTAATATATGAATTGTTCATAATTTTTAATATATGACATATGTAAACTATATTCTAATATATTAATTGTTCATAATTTTTATTTTAAAGATGAACTTTGGCACATCATTTTATCTTTATATATTAATGAGGTTTTGGCAAATGTATTTTTGTTCTCTGAGGATTTGTGCTGTCAGAAAAAGACTTTTTCCTTGATGCCCAAAGGCTTCTCACAACTGATTCTTAATATTTCCAGGTCAAGAAAAAGAACCTTGTCATAAGCTGTGCTACCAGCAGTGCTTTAAAAATTGCTGATTCTGGGTAACAGCCTCCGATTTTTTAGTAACCCCCTGACACTATAGAAAAAACAATTCCCAAGCTTGAACACCTTTATCATCTGTGTTCCTTCAAGAAAATGAAACTTGTCCTGCCAGCCTTGAGAAATGTAGACAATGAAAATCAAGGAACATTTTGGCAGGCAGGAATCTAGTGCTAAAGAGATGAATTTTTCACAATTTTCATTTTCACAAGATCTCATTTAAGACAGAACATTTCTATCCCTTGATTTTATGTTGCTATGAAAGAAAGGCAGGAAGACCAAGGTGGAAGGAAGGCATGGCCTCAAGCAAGGTTTCCAAAGAGCACTTCATTGTGGGTCTCATAACACCACACCGGAGGGAGATGAAGCCATCAAAGAAAACCCAGAGTCAGCTGCCTTCACCAGGGAACAGAAATGACCCTGCATCTCCTGGGATTACATCTTCCTCACAGATACAATTTGGTGAGAGGTGAGCACAACAAACCAGATAGGCTCATTTCATTTTGCATGGAAGAGTTATACAGCACCTGGTCTGTAATACCAGTGGGATGTTGCCATGAATGCCAAGCTGCTACATGCTGACCAGAGCAAGTCACATCTGGGCACATGCACAGGTCCAGAAGCACTGTGTCAGTGGAAATTCACATCTGAAAATGCTGGCAGTCGCAAGGCTTGGCTCCACTAAACTGGCTGCTTTGAGAAATGAATTGCTAGGCAAAGGCAGTTAATGTTTTTTAGAAACACATTTTGATACACAACACTTTTCTTGATCTAGTCCTAATCAAATATGCCATCAGCACCCAGGGAGCTTCTGGAGAAAAGAAATTACACCAGTTTAGCACCCTTCCCACTAGACCATCCTGGCTTTACATGAACAGACATACTAGATTAGTACTTTTGTACCAGAAATAATAATTTTCAAGTCAATCAAAGCCATAAGAACACACTGACTCGTCAGTGATGAATCTTAAGCCAACAGCTTTTCAGCACATAACTTGAAATAAAACCAGCAAATCTGAGCATATCTTGTATAACCTTACTTACTTTACATGTAAGTTACTTTGTTCAAGCACAGTGCATACTACTTGTTTCTGTATTTTGATCAAGCCAGCAACCTTGAATCTGGAATTCTCTCGCCAGTCTATCCCTGATTTCTATTTAGAATTCGTTACGACGGAAAACATCCCTACTTTCAAACTTCAGCCTGAAACAGGACATATATGGAGAAAATAATGCAACCACATTTCTTTCCTGTTTTATAGTAAGTTTATTTTGAAATCCAAGCACATCTTCATGAAAAATTGTTTCCAGAGGCCCAGTTCTATATGATTTTCATTATAACACCTCTGCTATTCTCGTGTCCACAAGATTGAATGCAATGTTCAGATTTTAAATAGCATACAAGTCAACCACGGGAAAGATGAAGTTGTGTTTAGCAGATAAAAACAAAGAACAAATGGGAGGCCAGATTAGATTACTGCCTGTCAGCAGACCTTATGAGGCAATTGGCTGGCAGCTTTGGTAATGCTAACTACAAACAGCTTGCAGTACCAAACCATTACATATATTCCTTGCCAAGACTGGCTGTCAGCTGTATGACTGGCCCTTTCCTGCCAACATAGTTGACATTCTCTCCTCATTTATTAGTGTGTGCCCTGTACTTGCTGACACAGTAAGTCAACCTACTGAATCAGGATTTCTAGATTATAAATAGCAAGGGATGCAAACTATTTTCATCGAGTCACAAAATAATTTTGTTTTTTCCCAATGTTCAGACTATCATGTTTGTGGGCTAGTGGATATGTATGTACTGGAAACCATCTTTTCTGCACCTTCTTTTCTAAAATAGCATTATGTGGTCATTTCTGATTTGTTGCTAGAATCAGGCTTACCTTCACAGAAGTATAGAAATACATTTTAAAAAAAATCAAATAAGTTCCATTTTCAGAAAGAACAGTTGGCAGACTAGAAAAAGTAATTATCTTGCCATATGATCCAGAAAGCATTCCAGTATGTTCCAGTATGAGTAATTGTGACAGAGAAACCCCAAGTGACTGCTTGGAGCTCCAGGCGGTATTAATGCAACCATGTAACCATTTCTTTGACTGTCTTCTTCTCACTGTGGTCTGTAAGTCCTTGACTTCAGTAGTCCTTTTTATCCCAAAAACATGGTGGGACAACAAGGGGTTTCAAGATAAGCATTTGTGGAACTAATTGTGGTGTTGGTGCTAAGGAGATTTCAGCAATCCGCCCCTGGAAAACACACAGACTTTAAACAGTTTTCCTCTGGTTAACCACTTTGTGCTATTTTAGGCCTTTATGAGTTTGCTGTGAGCACCAGTCCCAAAATAATATTCAGCCTATCCAAATAAATGTGTGTTATGGTTCCACATTCCAGAGTATGAGTCAACTTGCATCTAAATGTGCAATGTTCTTGGCATACTTTGACTTACCTCCAAAAATTTACATTCTGAATATAGATTTCCGCAAGCCTCCCAGGTAGCATGAACACAGGCAACTTCTGTTTGTATTTAAAAGCTGCAGTCTCCCCTTCCTCTCACTAAACCCTGCACAAAAACTTACTATAAGTCAAAATGACTAGAAAACGACACCATGTTTTGTGTCATTTAATATACAAAATAGACTATATATATAAATTTCTCCACTAAGATTGCCCAATGGCAAAACACTTGAAATTGCATAGAAATTACATAGAAATTACATAGAAAATGGACAGTATATCCAAGCACGGTATAGCCAACTAGTGGATTTGTCTGTTGTCTTCACTTCAGAGCAGCTAAAAAAAAGAACAAAACTTAGTTTTAGTACTTTAAAAAAAAAGTCCAGAAAAAAATAATAAAATTGAAGTAAATAGTTTTCTCTAAACAGTCTTAAAAAAAAAAACCACTTAATTTTCCATTTTTTTATTGTGGCTTTCTTCTAAATGTCAATTACAACATTTTATATGTGGAATCACTCAAAAATTTTACTTTATATTTGGAGAAAACAGATCAGTAAGGTTTGCAAATATTAATTATTTTCTTTCTAACCAGGCAAGAAATTGACAATTTCATTCAATATTTTCATTTGAGGTATAGATCACACTTTGTAATTTTACTGCACTGGAAACTAAAACCCAAAAGTTGCTTTTAGTTAAAATTCAAGAAATTTTTAAATAATTCTAATAATCACATTTATGGACTTTATTATGTATCAGTTTGCTATAACTGCAAAGTTACAGAATCATTCTCCTTGTTCTGCAGACCGACACACACGCTTTTAGATTAAAGTCTACTTTTCAATGCTCAGTTATGCTGGTTTTGGCTGGAGTAGAGATAATCTTTTTCCCAGTTGCTGGTATGGCGCTGTTTTGGATTTGGTCTGAACATAGGGTTGATAACACAGAGATGTTTTTGTTGTTGCTGAGCAGGGCTTACACAGAGCCAAGGCCTTTGCTGCTTTTTGTAATTCCACGCTGGTGAGGGCGTTGGGGGTGCATGGGAGGTTGGGAGGGGATACAGCTGGGACAGCTGACCCCAACAGACCAAAGGGATATTCCAGACCATGTGACATCACGGTCAGTACATAAAACTGGGTGGAAGAAGTAGGAAGTGGGGAACATTTGGAGTGACGGCGTTTGTCTTCCCAAGCAAGCGTTGCACATCGTGGGACCCTGCTCTCCTGGACATGGCTGAACACCTGCCTGCCATGAGAAACAGTGAATTAATTCCTTGTCCTGCTTTGTATGTGTGCATGGCTTTTGCTTTCTTTATTAAACTGTCTTTATCTCAGCCTGGGAGTTTTCCAGCTTTTACCCTTCCCCTGATCCTGTTGGTGAGGGATGAACAAGTGGCTGCCTAGGGCTTGGCTGCATGCTGGGGTCAAACCACAACAGAGTGGATTCCCTAGTTTATCAACTCTGTTATTCCTCTTACACATATGATTTGAAGGATAATGACATACATATGAGAAAGCAGAACTCATCAATCGCTCACACATCGAATTTTGTATACTCAAAAAAGAGATGCTAAAAAGTAATTGGTGTGTATTTGCAGAAGTTTTTCAACAAGTGACATAAGTTATGAAAACTGTACAGAAACATTCCCCAGCCTGCTTGTTTATGGTTACTGACAGATAAGAAGATTGTAGCTGGTGTCGAGGATATATAGCGCAATTCCTGCTCATTTTGCATGGCAAAATGGTTTCCCCTGACAGCTGCCCTTGAAAACAGCAAGAAATAGGAAAACTTCTTGTTGATAGCTCACTGGTAATGAAGGAAGAAAAATTCAGAATGCAAATTATTTATAATCAATTTATTCAATCCCAGTGCTTGGAAATGTATTCAACAATTTTTATACAATAAAGTGAAGGAAGAAAGCACTGTATTCTTCCCTCTAGATTAAGGAGTCAATTTTATTTGCCATCTAGTTAACTTTTTTATCCTTCCAGCTCTTTCTGCCCTCGCACTTCAGCACAGACACATTTCAGACTCAATGGCTATTTCATTAAATAAATGGTTTTTCACAGAATTCTTGATTTACTGTGCAATGTCTGGTTAGAGCAGACATACAACAAGAAAGGTGAGAATATAGGAAGTAAGCATGTGTAATTGCATTAATATTCACTGTGAATTTCTATTGCCAACATTTTGGTTTAATATTTATGTTGGAGGACAATTCAGTACTGATGAAAGTGAGACATGAGCATATCTGTTCAGACTCAGTCTGCTGGACACAAAGAATTTACTTTCTCTATGAAACTAGTTTTACCACACATCCACTCAGACTCCCAGAAGTTTTGAGGACTCAGTTTTTTCTATTCAAGACCAGGCTGATGATCACACACAACAAACATTGCTCCTGAATACTCCGCATTGTTCTAGCCTGGGAATGGGGTGTTGGAGAAGAAGAAAATGCAGTGTTTTCTAGACATTTTAGAGAGGTTTCATGTGCATTAAAAATCTACCTAGAAATTTCATGCTTATGGTATTCAGCTAATAAAGTATGCAGTTTTCCCACTACAAAACTGTAGTAATCTAAGAATGGGATTATTCTACTGCCATTTCACTCAGCCCACATTTCATTCAATTACAATTAATTTTACACAGGCAGAAACACGGAAGATTGACAGCTCAGTAATTTACCGGAAGTGGTGGGCAGAATAGTATCTATTGTAGGTCAAGCCAAAAGATGATTTAAAGTCCNTAACAAAAAGGTAAGTGAAAAGCAGGTTAATTAATTTATCCTTCAGACTCCTTTAAGAGACTCAGATAAATTAGGGCTAGAACATAAATCATCTTTTAAAGGATCAAGATCAGTTGATAGTCTACAAACCCATTTTTGGTTTGGATGTCTTTACTTGAACAACATTCTGATGGATTGATGTGAGTTAATATTTTTTAAATTAGAAAAAGATCAAACACTAAAGTTTCTGAAACATTTTGCCAGTCATAAATTGATGGGTTTTCTGTTTTCCAGAAATTCACAATACCACACTTCCCCAATTCAATTAGTTTGGTTAAAAGACATTTTTCTTGTTATAAATGCTTCTCAAATGTGGAAATATCTGTAACTAAAACAAGATTATACATGATTGGTATTTATGGGTCAGTCTTACAGTACTGAAAATTGAATTCAAAGAACCAGACTTTCATATTTTTTTAAAGGTCTTTCTGTAGAAAAGGAGATTTGCTGACAGAAATAATTCTCAACTGACAGCTGTTTAATAGCTCTAAGTCTAAGCCCATTCCCAGAGGACAGACGTTTGCATCTTGAAAGCCAGCACCAGTACCAATAGGAAGAGTAAAGCCTTTATATATAAAGTCAAAACAAAAGACAATGTAAAGGATAATGAATCACTGCATCAGGGCAAGCAAAGTATTTTGAAAAGCACAACACAATCAACCAGCACAAGCCAGTCATAAATGTCGCATATTTAACTTCTTCCAGAGTGATTCCTTGACAATTGGCTGGTTTTCTCTTGTACTCTCTATTCTTATAAGTTCAAATTTTGTCAACATTACAAGAGACAAATACAAAAGCTACAAATAATATAAAATAAATTTCCTATAATAAAGAAGTGAGATTATATTGTAAGCTTCCTATGTATTTAAAAATGCCAAATGTATCATTTAGTGGCCAAGAAGAAGGAGGGTGGAATAGAGTGACATTCTAAAGAATAATGACATGTGCTAGATAATACAGTCCAAATTTTGATGTCTGAAGAGTGAAAAAGACTCTGCTGTCAGACTACATCAAACAGACAAGAAAATTGGGAAGACTGGGTAGGCAGAATTGGTGTATTAACATCAGTGTGGGTGCAATTCTAAGCAGAAGATATTGTCTCTTTTTCACATAAATGTATATTCCTTTTCTTTTTAAAGTGCTGCTACTAGAAGATTAGGTAAAAAATATATACCTTAATTGACAGTACTTATAGGATCAAAGAACAGAGTGTTGGAAAACTCACACCTCCAGAGAGTTTTCACAAAAATGGGCCAAGCTTCCAGGTCTGAATGAGTTGGAAGGCTTGAAGAGAAAAACCTAAACAGCAGTTTACTATATGGGCAAGGCAGTTTTGGAAGCATTGCTGGATTTCTCTAATACCTGGAGTATTTAGACAAAATTAGCAGATACATTCAATTATTTCATTCCCCTGACTGTTCACCACATCAGCCAGCTCATCTGTGTGACAGATATTGGTAGCTGGACGCCTTTGTCTCAACACAGTACACATAAGACACGAAAACACCAAGCGCCAAGAGACTCTCACTTGCAACAGTCAAGATCTCATTTCCAAGAAGGTGAAACCCCACAGTTGCTCCATACTACAAAAGCTGAATGCACAAGGCATATTTAGCCCATTGAAAATTCTGAGGGTGGTGAAACACTGGCACAGGTTGTCCAGAGAGCTATATTCAGGCTCAGGCTCCATCCCTGAAAACATTCGAACATTGGACAGGGCTCTGAGCAACCTGAGTAGGGATGGATTTACCTATTTATTTATGGGCTACTCTTCTATTTAGATAAAATCAATATGTGGCAGCAAAACAACAAATATGTCTAAATAATGCTGATGCCCAACAATGAAATAATGGGTTATGAGCAAGGTCTTCTTCATTGGTCAGAAAAACAAAGGCAAAATATTTACACCAGTCATCTCCTCCTACATTTATTTATTATGAACTGATATTTTTGAAGATCACTATTTGTGGTAGGCTTAACAGGTGTAAAAATTGACAGCTGAATTATATTCTCCTTAATTTGCATTAGAAATGAAATGTCACTGATTTTTGTTTTCATGGACCAGCTGTGTAGCAAATGATTCATGTTTCCATCAAACTGATCACTGATACAACTTTTCTTATATTGATGGATACAGATTTCCAGCACTTTGCACAAATATTCTGAATCTCAACAGAAACAGAGATGTGGGTTGTCTGAGGCACTGCACCAGGTAGGTCATTTATTTTCACGTGCTGAAAACTCCAATCCCGTAAAATTATTGCCCATAAGTAGAGTACGACTCAAAAATACAGGGTAAAAATAAAATGGAAAAGGAAAAAACAAAAATAAAACCAACCAAAACCCAACCAACCAAGCAAAAACAAAAAAAAAACCCAAAACAGTTAGATCCAGTTTGATTTACTATTAATGTATTATTTTAGGTCCATGCATGAGTATCTAAGCCATTTTATCATGTGTTATTTTGGCATGCAGTCTTCCAGCATGATCTCTGAACAAAGCAACTTTAAGGAAGATTACTTTAAGTCTTCATATGATGAAGATGCAAGCAACTGGAGAATCTAAATACATAGTATTAGCAAGAGGAAAATGTTACAAGAACAAGAATACGTGCAGATTCTATCCACTGACTCTTGCTTTGTCTCTTACTCTGATTTTAAGAGCTTCATGAGGACATGGTAACTTCTGAGTTTGGTTTTCAACACACTCATTGCCTATTTTCCTTAACAGCCTTTCACACATTGCAACCAAATTCCCTGTTTCCTCTTGAAATCCTCAAGTGAATTGACAGACAGATGAAGCCCAGTGCTTCCAACCAGGTGTAAGTCATCCACAGACACTTCAATTATTATCTGCGTTTGGGGTAATAATGGATATGCTGAAGTTGAGTTTTGGCCTGAAGGACAGCCAGTTTATCCCACTTCTCCAGAAAGACTTGGGACCTCAAAAATGTTAATAGTATGTGTTTCCAATCTATACGTTGCAGCCCAGAAATGGACCTGCCGGATAAATTTGCTGACAGACATCCACAAGGCTGCAGTTAGATTCTGAACTTGTATTAAGCTGCCCAGCTGGGATCACTGTACTGCACACAGTCTGGGATGTAGTCATAACAGACGTAAAAAGCTTAAGAAAGGTGGTTGGGATCATTGTTTGTGAAAATCCAAGTTTGGAGCAGTGGGCAGGAAAATTAAACCAGAAAGGAGGAGGATATAAAAAGCCCTGACCAAGTTTATTCTGACACCTGAGTACCACAGTATCTCCATGAAACATTTGGTTTTAGTTCCTAACCCATCAAAATATTTGGAGATTCCTTTTAATGAATGACCCTTAATATTTAAACACTACCACAATCACTTCCCACCCAAGAGTACACATCCAGCTAGATTCCCCACATTAGCATCGTCCAGAAAAGCAAAATAGCTCCAAAAAGCAGAACAGATGAAGTTGCTTTCATGCCCTCCACCAAAAGGCTAGATAGGAAGGGGTATCATTTTCACACCATTTTCCCATTATTAAGTATGACAAAAAACAACGAAGACAAATGTCAATGCTTCTAGAAGGATTTGTGCAGGTGAAAAGAATCATGTGACTTCTGTTAATCTTTGTATCTGCCTTAGGGCATATTTTACATTAAGCTCCATGCTCTAATATTCCCTCATATCATATTTTAAATCCTGCAGAGCATGTACATAATGCACTTTATCTTCTACTTTCCTCATTCATATGAACATATGCTTCTTTACATTTTGGCAGTCCTTCAAATGGGATCATTTGAAAAAGACTTACAGTTAATGACTTCAGCCTTCCAAAACAAAATACACCATGTCTTCAAAATTTGGAGCAATTTCTCTAACATTGACAACCACTTCTGCTAGCCAGACCAGTCATTCAAATAGATCATAATTTTTTTCGGTAAATAAAATTCAAAAAACCTCCAAAACTGCCACAGATATGTATGCAACATAAAATTATACTGTTATTCTTAACAGAAATTCTTTTCTATGTATAAAAACAATTGACTTAGAAAAGCTTCTTTCTTTAACATCAATTCTTTCCAATATATTGCCATTAACTGTCAGAAAAAGGAACACTGAAAATATCTCAAACAAATTCTGACTTTTAGCTGGTGACAAGATTCATAATATAAGCACCTCCAAAGTACTGGTACAAATGAAATTATCAAATAAATTTAAAAAGATTGATGAACAAAGCAAAGGTAAGAAAACTTTTCTACACTGTGTTCAAAAGTGTATGGATCAAACAGCTACCAGTTAATACTAGAACAAGTAAAAGGTGATATCAGTATTTGTATTCCTTCTAACTGTAAAAGAAAACCCCAAAACCAACTAGTTCTAAGTCAAAACCACTTGCATCTAGCTCTGCTAGTATTTTTGTGGAAACCCATGAAATTCTTGCAATTTATGCACAAGTAGAGTACAAAATTACAGTGATGTTAAGGCATAATTTTGCGCTCTATACTTCAATGAAACTTCCATATCTTGTCTTTCATCCAGTGTCTTGCAGCCTTCATGTCAAACTGAAGTAGGAGAACTCTACTCAGAAGTAACACAGGCATGTTTAGATCTATTTCTGTTTTTACTGATGCTGGCTATGAATCAAGAGTTAGCATAGCCTTTAGCATGAAAATTGGAAGCAGAACACGTGCTGTAGGAAACAGCATTTTTCCTTTGATTTAAGAAAATAACTGAAAAAGAAATTGAGATAGCCACATTAGCCAAAATCTCTATTTCAATATATATAGTGAAAAGGCTATTCTCCAACAGATTTGTGATTAGCAAGGCTTTTAGTTATTCTGCTTAAAATACAAAGCAGCATCCAGGAACGAAGAAAAGATTGTATCCCTTATCAGAGGTTTGCCCAATTTTTAAAGCTCTGGCCCCAAGCTTCTTCTCTTCCACCAATTGCAGTGGATTAGTGGCAAAAATGGTCTCCTTTTTGTCATCTCATGCATGCTTGCAAGTCCAGATATTCTTCTGTATTTCTGTTCTTGCACAGTAAACCACATCACCATTTATAAAGGAGTTACAAAGCAATGACGTACCATCCCTCCCATCACTGTTTCTAATGGGCTGGTAATTAGCTGATCTCTTTTTCCTCAAGCAGCCTTTTTTCAAGAAAATCCTTAAATGTTCAGAAGTCAGCGTACAAATAAAGTAAAAGAGCAGAGGCTTTCAGGTCTAAGAAGAAATGAGAGAGAAAAATAAGCATCATTTAACATTACAATGATCTCATTTGTAAATAAGTGCAATGATTTTGTCAGTAGATGTTCATCTTTCTGAGTGCAAGTTTCCTTAGACACTTTTTCCCTGCACTCTGGATGACCTGCTGAAGTCTAGAATAAACCTGAGCAGGGTACATCTGTCCTCATTTTCCTACATGTTTCTACTAGGAGATATAAAAATGATATATGCCTAATAGTGTTTTAAATACATTTATTGAAACTGAATCTGATCCCTTTGCAGCATTTCACAGAGTCACCATTATCTCAACTCCTGGAAAAATACAGTAAGAGCTAGGCCTGGGGCTGAATGGCTGTAAATGGCAAGTTTTTGTAGTAAAGCTTTCCTACAAACCTTCCATTCATTCCTGTTCCTATTACAGAGCACCTGCTTTGAATCATCACCTCAAAGAATGTAATCTTTTCCTCTTTGCTTCTCCCATTTTGCCTCAATATAAATTCAAAACTGAAGCCCAGAAATCATGGGGAAGAATGAACATATTTCTTTCTTATTTCACAATAAACTGGGACACAGGGACTTCTTCCCCTGCTTGGAATCAGGTAGAGAGTGCCTTTGAAGTCCCCCACTCCTCACAATTTGCCTCTGATATGGGATTGTTTATACTCAGGCAGGGGTCCTTGGAAAGGTAATCACTGTCCTTTGCAATTCTCTGCAATGTTTTTGAGGAGAAAGACACAAATTTAAACTTCCTTTCACAAATTATTTAGACTTTTGTCTTTTATGTCCAGACCTAGATTGGACTGCTGAACAAAAAGGAGAGCTGTTCCCATCACCTTTGTATAGGTAATTAATTCTCCCTTACTGTGACATTCATATATTCTCCCTTTCAGCATCATTCCTGTTAGAGTCCATCTGTCTGTCTGTCTGGTCCCCATTACCCCTTTATGTAATTTACTAGCACAAATAATCACACTAAAAAAAAAAAAAAAGAAAGAAAAAGAAATTTTCCAACAGGAGATAATTCTGTTGTTGTTTTAGTCCAACCAATTGTATTCTTCAAGAAACTTACTGTGTATTTTCCATACGAAAGATATTTTTCAGAAAGATGTTTTTCTTTCATTAGAAACATTTTATTTTTCTATATTCACTCAAAATACTCAAAACTACTATTCCTCAAGTCAGGCTAAAGGCCCAGCGTGTACCAACAAAGGTAAGTAAATTTACAGCTATAAAACCACAGATGTGAAAAGCAAGGCTAACATAAGATAAAACATACATGAACAAAGAGCACAGGTGGTAGGACGATCAGAGTAACAAAACATCCTTCCCTGGTAAATATTTAGCTACACCTTGTTGTCAGTTTAGCTAACCAGGTGGGAGCTGTATACACACAGCAGGAGGAAAAATACTGCTATGACACTGACAACACCACAAGAGGAAGTGAAAAAGAGGATAAAAATCAATAGAAGAATGTTGCAGATGAAGCTACCAATGTAAAAATCAATCAAGCTCAATAGACCTGCTTCAAATTAATGTAATTGCATCATGGCATTGGTTTTCTGAACTCCATGAGTACACATTCATAACTGTGAATTTCCAATGGAAACCAAGCAGGGAAAACCCTCCTCAGTGTCTCCGAAATTTCTCAGCAAGTCCCATCACTTCTGACATAAATTTTTCAGGTCATATACAGAAATCCAAGCTCTATTTCACTCAGTGTAGCTAGTGACATCCATATATGATGTATGAATAATATCACCACTTCATGCTATATGAAAAAACCTTTTCCATAAAACATGGACTACTATATTGCACTCTGTAAAAAGAAAATGATTCCAAGAGTCAGAGCAAAAGTACTCAAATCATCCCAAGCCTAACTTATGGAAGTTACAGAATCATTACTCTCCTCAAAAGCATCCAAGCCTCTCAGCCAAGTCCTTTGTCAGTGATTTTATGTCACCTTTACTACCACTGTGAAGCATCAGGACCTTGGGAGTTTAGCATCATTACCCAGCTGAGGAACAGCTGAAGAATGTAGCCTTTCCTTATGAGAGCAAGCCAAAGTGCCTGACTTACACATAATATTAATATTCAAACCACAACCATGAGAAACCATTGAAGAAAATATTTTACTACTTGAAGGTCAACAAGGCCAAAGGACTTCAGGGGACAAATAATTTCACAGGAGATTCAATTGTTGAGGCAGACATAACAGAATAAAACCACTTACATAGCCTTTTGTTTAACCTTTCCAAGCACTTTGGAAATCTCTTCAATTCTTCCTGTCTGTGACAGATTTTACGTGCAGATATGAGAAGAGACTCGCCAAATTCTTCAGTAATTCCAGAATCCTGAAGCCTCTATATATTTAAAATGATTAGTAATTGCTAATATGGATTTCAGTTATTTTACTCAATTTTGCAGCCAGAATTTTATTGACTTCGCTGTCTCACTCAGACAAATGAAATACTACCCTTTACTACTAGTAAAGTTCCTTTTCTTTCCTCACAAACATTGAATCAACAGTGAAGGAATTGTTATGAGTAGTTCTTTCTATTACCCTGCTTCAGAAAATATCTCTCACAATAACTTCCTAATGGATAGTTCCTTGGATATTGATGCTGGCTTTAGCAAATAACCTACAATCTGTGGTATACTTTTCCCAGTGCTTTCAGAAATATTTTTTGGATACTGCTGTAGAAAAGACAGAGTGTACTCACTAGAAATCATCTAAATATTACAGTAATTCCTCTGTTCCTCCTTTTGCTATGGCCCCATTTTATCAATAGATATACCCAGATAAAAATTACAACCTGCTCATCTGCACAGTCTCTTTCTTTTCTCTCTCAGCTGATCTACTACTACTACTGCTCCTAGTTTTCACTTTTTGAGCATTAGCCATTCATGGCTTTACACACCAGTAAAACTATTGTTCTTTAGTAGTTCTAGACTTCAAAAATACATCTGCAGTGAACCTAGTCCTTTGGAACATATTAAGGGTAGTAAGTAGCCATCAGGGAAGGAATTCCTAACTTATGTACTGAGTTATTTGCATAAATAGAAAACTAAAACACTCTTGCCTCACAGCATTACTTTTATAATCAGTAAAAGAGATACAAGAGAATACATTAGATATATCTTCAGATTATAAAGCAAAAGCATTGAGAAATCCTGCACAGAAGCACAGGAATAACCACAAAGGAAAATATTTCAGTTTAAAAGAGTAATTGCTTCTTTAAGATACCAAGTTCTTGGTGGGGAAGGGGAATTAACATTTAAGAGATAGCAACTTAAAATGCTCTTCTATAAAGCTGAAGACAGAATTACATTATTTCTCTACACTGTGAAAAATAGCCATAGAGAGAAAATATTTTCAAACAATATTAAAAAATAAGCTTAAATTTTGGTGACCTGGGTCCAGCTATACTCAAAATAAAAACTACAAGGTAGCATATTTATACAAGTAATGACATAGAAGTAGACTTATTGCAAAATTAATAATAATAAATTAAAGGTATGTATAGAAAGAGACCATACCACTACATATTTATCCCAGATCACACATTCAAATATCCGTGACAACTTGAAGGAACAAACAGGCCATAGTTAAGATGACTTCACAAATGAAAATAGAAGTGGGTTAAAAAAGGATATTGCAAATAATGAATAGAGACTCTAAACCACGAAACAAATCACTTATCCAAAATCAATTTAGAAGTGTTTTCCATCATCAATGAGAAAAAAAAAAAGTGATAAAACCATGAAAGATATACAATTGTCCCATGAAAACAAATATGGGAATCTTAAAAAGCACAGAAAAGAGCTTTAGCAGAAATACATTGTTGGGTGATGTCAACAAGACTACAACAGCTTTTCTCAGCAGTATATTGGCTCTTTCTGATGCCTTTAACAAATATACATGTTTTTGTTTTCCACAGAGTTTTATGCTTAATATCGGGCTTTTTCTAACTCTTCATCTTCTAACGTTTTAGCTATAAACAGTATCATTAAAGTCCAGATTTTGCAGAGTTTTTCTTGAATATTTTCATCTCCTCAGAGAAGGAACTTTTTTGATTGTGCTTTTACTTAGTGGTGACAGGATACTTACTAGATGGCAAGTCAGAAATATTCCTCGTTCAAATTGTGATTTAAATTCTTTCCCAGTAATTGTTGCATTAGCAAGCTTAACAATTTTATATAACTTATACTCACCTTTTTTTTGCAGAAGAGTCTCAAATCTATTACAATAGCACAGCTAGAAATGGTTACCTACAGATCAAGGGACTGCTTGATATGCTTTCATACTGATATTCTTAAGTGGTTCAACAGAGACTCTGTGATAATTAGATTCAGTCCCTCTCAAATAAAAACTGGGTTTCTAGAGGGGACCAAAAAGATATGTTCATTGCTTTTTGTAGTAAAATTGAAGAAGACACTGCATTTCATATTAAAAAAGACTCCTACTGGCAGGAGTTTCTTCTTGGAGATCAGCATTAACAGGAGACAATTATGTAAGTCACAGAGACTACGAATCAAAACAGAGAGATCAGACCATTTTTAATTTCTGTATCATTTATCTGCATCATTTATCTGCATCATAAACCTTTCTTCACTTCAAATATAAACAAACTTGCCTTTTTTTTTTGTCTTGTTAAATGAAGTGCAAAGTAGTGAAAAGGAAATGCTCATGGAGAAAAACATTATCTTATAAAAATAAAAGAGTGAGAGAGGAAACACACTGAAAGCTAAAGTATATGAGGGTAAAATCTGTGGTCTCATAAACATCCTGTGTAGTCTCCCTGCACAAACACATTCTGGTAATGGTTCATCAAATGCTTATGTGCATGAGGAATTCCTACTGGATATAATGATTCCTGCATGAAAAGCACTTACCTCTCTGACAAGAAAACCATCACTGAATTGAGATGTAATGCTTAAACATGGGGAGAAGAAAAGAAAATAAACTTTGATATAAGTATTGGGTCAACATCTTCAATAGCTCTTCAGCAAGTGCCAAAGAACTGAAGCAGACTGAGCAAATAAAAATATAGAGAAAGACAAACACCATTAACTTGACTTGAACTCCATCTGCAGAGAGAATATTGTTAGCCTGGTTCTGACAGATTATGGGCAGATGCAAAGGGCTGTATCCAGTCCATGCCTAATTAACAGACTTTAGAAGCTTCTCAGTTGAACCACTTCTCGTTGTTGCAACAAATACCTGAGCACATAATCTTTTAGGAAAAAAATCAATTGCTTTTAGAATCAGCTGAAGAAAACATTTCCTTCCTCAGTTGATATGTAAGTTAGTTTTAGCCATAATGGACCTTAAATCACAGCTATATAAAGAGAAACCATCTCGCTTACCCAATATTTAGCCCTATCTTTCCAAGGTTTTTCTGTGCTTTTTTCTTTATCAACAGTCAAGTGTTCTGATTTAATTCAGGGTATTTTTAATATGTGTTTGACATAAAATGTGTACTTTTGTAACAGTCAGCTGCAATTAGCTTACCCATTCCTTAAAAATTTAAAGGCAGATGTTCATTCTCATTTACTTAATTCTGTGGGACTTTGTGTATCTAACCAAAGGGTCTTTTAAAATTATGGAGATACTGGGATGTATTCATTTTATTCATGGCAATTAGGTCACAGGCCAGACACCACAGCTCCAGAGTGCCGGAGCACAGTTGGCAGCTGTTTTGCAGCACAGAGTGCTTTCCTTCCTCTCCTGCATTGTATACCACAGACATAAACAGCCTCCAAAATCAACAGGGTTGACTTTTCAGCTTGATTTTTGTTCAGTTCAATGGTACATCATGAATATGTAATTATCAGTATTTGACAGATGAATGCAATCATTAAATATCCCTCTCCATTTGAGCACACCTTCCATTGGAGGGAGCAAAATGAAACAGTATTCTGTGGGTTTCCACGCCTCCCCATATGAACTGAGCAAGCACCCTGTGGTGACAGCAGCTGCTGCTCTCTGCTGTAATGGATATAGGCTTGGAAACATTGCTGGAGACAGGACTACATCTGTGGTCTCCAGAATTTTTACATCTTCAAGTGCACATTCCCTTGCTCTACCAAAGGGAATGACTCTGTTATGAGTCTTTTAAAAAATTGTTGTGTTGTCCTCCAAGAACAGATCACCTTTACATTTGCACTGTGGCTGTGCTCACAATGAGGAACTGTATCAGTTCCACTATACTTTCAAGTGTTGAAGTGAGAACTGGATTTCAGCAACCGGGTCCCCTAAAACATGCACTCATCTGCATTTTATTAAAAATTGCCAAGGAGAAGATCTACCTGGGTGTTAAAGTGCAGAGTTTCATCTCAGACACAGGGTAGCTCCATCACAATGTTATTTGAGACACAGAACGGGAGCAACACACATCCACTGCCCTTGGAGTTACCTCTCCAGCTTCTGTCTCAGGCATTTTCCAGGACTGGTTCCACTGTGTTGGAACACCTTCACCACTAGTCCTGTTATACAATAACCTTATCTTTCATTTTCACCTGGTAACCTTAGCTTCCTTGAGGACAAGTTTATCTTTCAAATTCCCCTACAATAAACAGTCTTCTGTATAAGCTTCCAAGCCTTGCCAAATCTTTAGTTTCCTTTGGAAGACTCCCAGGACACAAATAATGCTGAATGAGGAGCAGTGAAGTCTGTGTTTACTGAAGGATATTATAAAAATCTGCAGCTTGACTAAACATTCCAGAACTAGGGAAACAATGTGTACATATCCATGAAGCGGAATCTCTTTTTATATATATATATATATTTATTATTTGTATTTTCAGGTGTCACTTCACACATATTTCTCATAAAAAAGGGATTCCATTTCAAATGTTAGCTGGCTTCACCAAAATTATGTGGCTGCAAGATCCCAGAAAATGTTTTTGACAGTGTTAGTGAGCCCCCCAGCAGCACAGTACAGACCTTAACTTTAAACTTGTTTGCTAATCTGTTCATTACGAGCAAAACACGTTTCTTTCACTCCCTTTGGGAAAGGGACTCATAAAGACATAAAAAACAGTATAACCATCTTACACAAATAACTCTTAAGTGGAAAAACAGGGAGAGTAGGCTGTAAGGAAGAAAGGCAAAGGACACCAGAGAGAGAAAAAAAAAATTAAAGACAGACAGACACTTGAAAACTTTCATTTGTCATCACTTGACCAAAATTACACCATGAATAAACAATGTAAACCATCTCAGCCACATTCTTACTGTATCTGCTGCAGTAAAGCAGCTTTGCCTCTCCTCCATGTGTGCTGCCATTTGCATAATCAATTCTGACTCAGTTATTTAATGATGTCAAATACAAACATTTCTTTATCAACTCATTTTCCAAAATATTCTTCCTAATTAATCTCTCTCCAACACCACCTATTACTTTCTCTCTGTTTTTAACCACAAGTTTTCACAGCAAATGTTACAAGAGGATGACAAGGGCAATTATCACTGGAACAAAGCAGAACAAAGCTATGGTAATGAGAGGAACTGCAGTTCATTCACTGAGGTTCTGGCAGTGATGAAAGGAGTAAACTAAGCCTACCTTTATTTTATAGATAACAAAGCAATTACAGCATGTAAAGTAATAGAGAGAAAATAATAATTTACAGGAAAACCAAGAGAACAGAAGACTCTGAAAAATACAAAGGAAACCACACTTGTACAAAAAATAATTCACTACATCAAAATTATTATGAATAGGTGACATATAAGAAGTGTTGGGATGAATAGCAAAAAAACCACTTTTTCAAAAGGAAATACTGTTCATTGGTGGAAAACAAAACAAACTCCCAAAACTACAGAAACAGAACAAAATAAAATAGAAGGTGAAAAAAAAAAAACAAACAAAAAACACAGGAAGAAACAGAAGTGTTTTATTGAATCCTGCAAAGGGGTAGCATATTTTGTTATCATAAAATTTATCCACATAAAGCAAAATATTTTTTGAGTAGGGAAAACACCACGATCCAGGCACAGCCCATGTACACTGGGAGGAAAAGACAACTTTAGAATGGTGCACTCAGGGCACTTTGGCAGGCTGGTGAAGATCACGATAAATTAAAAATACCATTGCATCTGTTGCATAGCTGGCACTCAGGACCTGTCAGAAAGGTAAATCAAAATTGCTTCTTCCTGCTCCACAGTGCCTTCAAATGAAGCGCAGGAATGGAAAACTACACAGTGTATGAGCTGGAAGGCTCAGATAGGGCTCATATGTTGCCCCTTCTGAAAATTGGCCACCCACAGGCACCTCCGCCAGATGGAAATGCTGGCGACAAAAATTGGTTACACATTCACATCATGTCATCTTGTCTTCTGATTTCAGCAATTTGGCCCATCGCAGGAACAGCAAGCAAATAAGTGAAAGCCTTAGTTAGGAAAAAGCTTCTGCACTAGAAATTCATTCAGATTAATCTGAAAGCCATGAAACACCACACTAAAATCCAGCATTTCCTAGGCTCATGTTTTGGCAGCACAGAATGACTTCAAAGCAAATTGAGAACACTCAAAAAGAAATCTGAGGCTCAAAAAGGATGAGTAACTGCCTCAGACTCACGCAGTGAGTAACCAAGACAGCCTCAGGTCCTTCTTGGGCAGTCAAACTACTGCCCTGCTCTGCATCCGCTTCAAGTATATTTGTGGCAACCTCTCTTAGGCTTTCAATACCTGTTAAAATAAGACATCATTTCATTTCCTTCTTCTGGGTTAGAATTGCCCATTCTTGCCTACAAGGAATTTCCTAAGAATTCAAAGCGGGTCAGTGGTAACTTCCGCAGAAGACAGATGCCACAGATGTGTATCTTCCTTATCTCCCTGGCACACAGCTCAGCACAAGCATCTACAGACTGGAAAGCAGCATTAACCCCGTGTGCTGGGCTAAGGAGCTGAGGCTTTAAGCAGTACTCCAGTAGATTACAAGCAGGGGTAAGTGCCAAGTGACCTGAGTTTCCACCCTCTTTCTGAACTTTTTTTATTGCAGAGCATAACCTCTATGAGCCTCAATTCTCATACTTGAAAAAGTCAAATAATTACACCTCTGTACCTCACAGGGACTCTGTGAAGTTTAAATTAATAATGTTTGCCAAGTGCTATGTAAGTGCAAAGAATTATTAAGGTCACTCAGCATCAAAAAGGGGACCGGAGTCCAAGGTTTTATGGCTCTTGGCCCCTTATATGAAACATAAGACTTTCCACTCAAGCAGTTGTATTAAATAAATCCAGGGCTTCAGTTCTTTACTATTTAATATGTGAAATGTCTAGACAGCTGTTCATTCCAAAACTGATTTCTACAAAACACATACATTTTTACAAAGCAAAATTGTGCTTTTTTGGGCTGCCTAACTACTCACTAAGACATTTTCTGGCAGGTTAAGTAAGAATTTTCCTCCAGCAGTTCCATCCCACAACCAAATTATTTTTTCTAAGACATTAAAAAAGAATAAACATGATGGAAAAGAAAGGATAATTCTTATAACTAGATAATAGATGGAAGCTTGGTTTTATTTACAAACCATTTTAGGAATATACCTTTTTTTTTTGTTTTCTTTTTATTTTTAAGCTCAAATAATGATGCTTTTTATTGGGTGGAAAGAAGAATGCAATATTTTTCTGTGTTTATGTTCATGGAAGCACTTGATCTTAGGAAAAAAAACCAACTCATTAACAATCCTTAACTTCAAATTATGCCATTATAAAAGAGGATTTAAACACAGTATAAATATGCCCTTAATAACGTCTTGGCCCATTCATTTGGGAGGCTCTTGGGGAAACACAAAGCACAGGACTAATTTGTCATTCAAACTGGCTCACAACTAAGGGGAAGTACTATAGGCTATAGGTAGCTTTAGTATTACAAGACAAGATGATGGAATCAGTTGCTGTTTCCATGCTTTGTCTTCCAGATACATCCAGGGACAAGTAATTTTCCTCTGGAATATGGTTTAAGAACTGGTAAAAATCTTCTTATTATCCCTTCCAGTCACACTAAGAACAAAGGTCTCCAAAACATATTCAGGTCATTCCTTTCCTTGGGCTGGGTAGGGGAGATAAATTGTGAGTACACTTTAAAAAAAATCTAACATTGACAATGGATAACATTTTAAAACAGTAACTCTGTGTAATGTTTCCCATCCCACAGGAATCCAGTAAAATTTGCAAATGTCAGACATCCAGGATAAATTTTCTGCAGAGTAAATTGATTTCATATTTCAGCATTTCTGTTAAAGAAATAGGAAGCATGCCTGGAAGCTCACAAATGAGATTACCCTCAGAACTTCACCCAGACTCTCCAATACGCAAACCTAGGCTTTATTCTAACCTCCTTGTCTGCCATGGAACAATACATGACAGTGATTTTAAAATAGAAGACATCATTTTGTTTCCTTTGTTTGTTGGTTTGCTCATTTGTTTCGGTGGGTGGGCCAGCATGCGGTTTGAGTGTTGCTTTCCCCAACTCTCAATGGCATTCCCATTTACAGTTTTAATTTTGAAGTTATAAGGTCATAAAAAAGAAAAAAAGAGCTGAGATTGACATTAGACAAAGATATTTCTTCAGAATTTAAAGTTACGAAAGAAATCACACCAGGAGTGTTAAAGTATATGCAGAGTTCTTATAGATAAGAGAGCTCATGAAAATTTCTGATATCACTGTAAGATCTAGATACGAAAACTAAGATTTACTTTTACATTCCTGTCATTGCCAAAATCATGGAATGTTGGAAGGGACCATAAGGATCATCTAGAGCCAACCCCACTGCAAAGGGCAGTGTCTCCCACCAGACCAGCTGGCTTTTAAAGTCTTATCCAACCTGGCCTTGAATGCTGCCAGGGCTGGGACATCCATAGCCTCCCTGGGCAACCTGTTCCAGTGCCTCACCACCCTCACAGTAAAGAATTTCCTCCTAAAATCTAGCCTCTTTCAATTCATACCCATTATTCCCCATCCTATCACTGCAGATACTGATCAAGAGTCCCTCTCCATTTTCCCTGTAGGCCCCTTTCTGATACTGGGAGGTTGCTGTGAGGTCTCCACATGACCTTCTCTTCTCCAGGCTGAACAGCCCCAACTTTCTGAGCCTGGCTTTGTGTGGGATGTGCTCCAGTCCTCTGAGCAACTTTATAGACTCCTCTGGACTTGTTCAAATAGGTCCATGTCCTTCCTGTGCTGGGGACCCCAGAGCTGGATGCAGTGTTCCAAGTGGGGTCNTTGAATGCTGCCAGGGCTGGGACATCCATAGCCTCCCTGGGCAACCTGTTCCAGTGCCTCACCACCCTCACAGTAAAGAATTTCCTCCTAAAATCTAGCCTCTTTCAATTCATACCCATTATTCCCCATCCTATCACTGCAGATACTGATCAAGAGTCCCTCTCCATTTTCCCTGTAGGCCCCTTTCTGATACTGGGAGGTTGCTGTGAGGTCTCCACATGACCTTCTCTTCTCCAGGCTGAACAGCCCCAACTTTCTGAGCCTGGCTTTGTGTGGGATGTGCTCCAGTCCTCTGAGCAACTTTATAGACTCCTCTGGACTTGTTCAAATAGGTCCATGTCCTTCCTGTGCTGGGGACCCCAGAGCTGGATGCAGTGTTCCAAGTGGGGTCTCACCAGAGCAGAGCAGAGGGGCAGAATCCCCTCCCTCCCCTGCTGCCCATGCTGCTCTGGATGCAGCCCAGGATATGTTTTGCTTTCTGGGCTGGGAGTGCTCATGGCCGGGTCATGTTGAGTTTTCCATCAACCATCACCCCCAAGTCCTTCCCCACAGGGCTGCTCTCAGTCCCTTCTCTGCCCAACCTGTGGGTGTGTCTGGGATTGCCATGACCCAGATGTAGTACACTGTGCTTTAGTTTAATAAATTAAGAACCATAGCTAATAAATATTTAAATAAAATACTCCACCTGGAAAACAATACTCTTACTAACAATATTGGGCTAAATGTTTACTTTAAAGAAAAATGCACAGAAATAATGTTACCCTGGACCTTGCTCTTTCACTGATAGTTTTATAAATGAATCAATAGCAGCTGTTGGAAAGCTTCAATTAATTTGAAAATGCAAATGTAAAAATATACACGTTGGCTTAAAGCAACTCTACTGGAAGGAAAATTTTGCCAGCGTTGTAGCCAGATTGTCCTTGCTGATGAAATATAAAGGTGCACTACTTTTTATGAAGCTGGAAGGAAGGACAATAATTTAAAGTGAAACTTTACATCCATCTTTGGAACAGAGTTTCTGATGAAGACAGCAGTTTGAATTTTTTTGGCTTGTTGGAGTAAAATCATTAGATATCTCATATATTTCTGGTTATGAACAATAACCATTATTCAAAGGTTTAACTTCACATTTCTGTTCACTTTGTAAGTCAGGTTAGAAAGTTCTCAACCATAAAACCTACACAGTCCTCAGCCTTTCCAGACTGACAGTGGATTAACATATTTCCCATAATGTAGCTATCCCTTAAGAGGCAGAATGACCTGTTTCTGAAGTGGTGAGAGGGGAGAACTGTTTAAGGTCTATCTGATTAACCAGATACTTTACAGTGAATATTTTTCATCAGCTGCAGAGATGGAATGAAATTCAGAACTCCTTATGGTACGTTGTTTCTTCCTGAACTTCTCCAATTTCATCCCTCAGCAGGTATACCTCAGCTCTGCAAGGTGAATGTAAATTATTTTGATAATGTCACAATAAAATAAAAGCTACATGCTTGAAATCAGCTTGGTGAAAATAAAAAGAAGTGCCACATACAGCAATGCCTGACATGTTGTGCTCATCACTCTATTAGTCCCAGGGAGACTGTATCTTTAAACGAGATAGCGTTTCAGTTTCAGTGCATTGTCTGGTTCCTGTCTCCTTTCACATTCCGTATGTCAGCTCTGTAACTATTACTTTAGCTAATCTAAAAGAAATAACCTACCTATTCAGGAGAAGTCTGAACATTTCACATAAGATTACATTTCTTCCTTTCCGTGTCAGGAGCGTTAAGCAAAACCCAATACCCTGAGCAAAGAAATGATAATTCAAAGAGAAAGAAAATACTCTTGACATTTTAACAATAACAAGTTATTAATATAATTCACTTCAGTTGAAAGAAAGTAGAATACATTTACAATGCAACTGAATAAAGGTTAAGTGTATTTTGTGTTTTGCTCTGCATTAAATATAAATATCTGTCATATCAAATCGTAGACTAGTTGTAAGCACCCTCTTAAAATCTATGTTTCTAGAAGAAAAGAAAGCAATTTAAAATACCATTTTTACAAATGACAAAATCCAAATCAGGGAAACCCCGTATGGAATAGCTCAAGAAATCTAGCATAGCTATTCTGAGCAGAGCTCTCCACTCACTGGGAACATCACAATCTCTTTAATACAATTGGTGCTACTGAGATACAGTACCCTTGCAGCATCTCACTTAGGGCCAGTTTCCCAAAATAAAGGAGTATAAAGCAGACCTGTGTCTTCCTTTTCCTTGCTTGTTTCGTATTATCCCTTCCATACTCCCTTCTATGGAAACTATATATTTTTATATAAGTAAGTATTTAACCAATAAAAATAACACCAGAGATTTATTCATAAGAATTTTTAAAAGGTACATGCTGTATTATAAAAGTACAATACAAGAACCATAATTAGTAACAAATCCAATGTCATTCTCTCCCTCTTGTTAATTATAAGAGCAGTCAGTCTAAAGAAAGCATTGATTTCTGAGGGAAGCGTTGGCTTCTCTACATTTGAGATCAAAGACTGAAGCTTTCCACTTTCACCAGTGGCATCTTTGCTCTTTCCTGGGACACTTTCAAGTCAGCATTCAAAATACCTTTTCTTTCCTGTAAAGTTTAGGTCAAACACTGTCCCACAAAGGGAAGAATCTCTGAAAGGAAAGAGAAGCAATGGACTTTAGGCTGGCTTCCCACTACAGTTTCTTTTTAAAATTGACCACCAGTGGTAGGGCAGTTCTGTTCTAAAGCTAGGAGATACGGCCTGTCATCACAAGCAAGAGCCTCATTATTTTGAAAGAGAACACAATGAAAAAAAATGCTCCAACCTTTGGGGATTTTATACCATTCAGGATTTGGGGATACAACCCTCCGCTTTGGGTGCATGCTCCAGCCAGCAAAGTTCTTCACAGCCAAGGACCAAAATCCAGTTGCTACTATTTGCTTTACAATGGTCAGAAATATGCACAAGGTTGTCTACATAGATACCAGCTACTGAATGTATGACCTTGTTCCCTATACCCTAATCAGCCACTAACAAATGAGTGGGTGTAACAGAATAAAGGACATTTGTCAGAAGCATTTCTGTTTCTCTATAATGCTTTCCTTCAAAAGCTCAAAAGGTAAAGCACTTGGCAGATGTGGTGTGCAAAAATTGCTTCAGAGAAGGTGGGAGCCCTCAGAGTTAGAAGAAGGACACACAGAAGATATTCATGTGTAGAAGTGTTCTTCAGTTGAAAGGAATTCAGTGAAGAAAGCTGAGGAAGAAAATAGACAACAGGGAATAACACAAAAGGATACAGAGAGGAAAAAAGGAATTAAAATTTTAAAAGAGAGTTAATGAGAAGTTCAGCTGCAAATTGATGCAGTATAAAATTATACAAAGATAATTAGAAAAGCATGTTTAGTCTGTGAATGGAACACACAGCTTATTTGGAACCATGGTTTTTGCATTAGAAAGGCCATTCCAGCATCAATAACAGATACACATTTACCTACTCTACTGCCATGAGAAAATACATCTTTACTATGAGGTGAAGGTTATACTTAAGAAGGCAAGGAATGCAGCCAGATCTTGCAAAGGACAGATGTATCTTGTGTGTTGCAGCTCTAAGCAAAGTAGAAACTTGTAACTCTGATGATATTTGCAAGGTTTTAGAAGTCACTAGCTCTGTTCAGAAAACATCTGCAGAAACCAGCTGCATATGGTCAATGCCAAAGAGTAAAGAGAAAACAAGCCAGTAAATTTTTCCTTTTAAATCTGTGATGAAAGCTCAAAAGCTGCTGAACAGCCACTTTTTATTGGGAAAGAGACACATAAAACTTCTGCAATGAGAGTAAAATTGGATGGTGGAATGAATACAGAAGTCTACTAACATGAAAGGAAAGTTACAAATAAGGAAAGTAACTTCAATGACGAATAGAACAAGTCAATTAAAATGGACACCAACTTAGAGGAACGATCTTCATCTCCATGTCTGCCTCTGCTACTTCCTCTGAAGTAAAAAAAAAAGACTGAAAACAAACCCAGCACCCTTCCCTACCATAGAAGGAGGACAGCCCCCTGTAAGTACAGCAGCTTTCCTGCGTGGATGGCACAGGAGTAGTAGAACAGCAGGAAGTTTGCAAGAGAAGGGAGTGTGAAAAGTTCCACTTAGATATTCCTCACTCTTCAGGACGCCTCCATAGGGAATGTCCTCTGTACCTTTTTGACCTCAAAGTAGGTATTAAACCCTGCATTTGTTAGAAGTCCTATGACTGAAAAAATGATCAAACTCTAACACATGTTAAGCAGTTGCAGCTGAGATAGCATATTTTCTTTTGGATTTGCCTACAAAGAGAATTTAAACAATATACAGCAAGGTGGCAGTTTAACTCTTGCCATGAAGATTAAGGGGATGACCTCAATTTCCCTCCCACTCATCTGGGACTCTGGCCTTTGGGCTAGTTAGCTCTGTCAAAGTCATGCTGTGAAGTCACTTTCAACTCCATTGAGAGATTTTGGTTGGAAGAAAATATCTTTAGGAATAAAATAGTTCTTTAAAATTAGTAAATAAAAGGCTCTAATTAAAATGCACTCCCTTAGTTATTGCAAATCAGCAGATAGAGCTCTATCGTGACTTCACAAGGAACTTTGAGATCTAAGAAATTACTTATAAAACTATTTTAAAATATTTTTTTCTTTAAGGAAGCATCTTTAAAAGAATTCCAAAAACCATATTAGTTAAAATATATTTGCTATTCACATAATTTACCAGTGTATGTTCTTAATATATTCAAGAAAGACTTTTCTTCAAGTGCCTCACACTCAATTCAAGAAACATTTCAGGGAAAGTACAACAGCATTCCAGTCCAAAATCTATTAAAGCTAGTGTTTTGTTGAGTGGGAGAAATAAAGTGGCAGTTAGTGTGAGTAACTGGTGACAGGAAAGACACCCAAGAAAGATGTTTCTGGCTCAGAAAATAGTTAAACTGTTTCCTGCTTCTTCATCAACTAAACAGGTTGAAAGTTCTGAAGTAAGCGTGCTGTACCAAAGCAGGTTAATAAGTATTTTGAATGATACAATTAAAAGTGACAGTAACAAAAAAAACACCCCGGTAACTAGAAAAGAGCTACTACTAACTCCTAAGAGAATTATGAAGAAAAGTAATTGTTTCATCACAAATTTGCCATTTTCCTTATACAGAAATAATGGGGGTGAGAGAACACAGAAAAACAATGTTCATGCTTTCATAAACTAAGATTGTATTTAAAAATACATTTTCCAGCTTAGAACCTTTGAATACTTTTGTTTAAGGAGTGGCAAGAGATCCAGAATATGGAAACACATCTGGAGTCTGCATTGTCAAAGCAACGTATTTTCTTGAAAACACATTTATACGAAAACTCTAGAGCTAACATTCAAACTCTGATATATCAAAGTTATATAAAAGAGGACAGCATTTTTACTACAAGTATAGCAGCACACAAATGCTGCATCATGTTAATGATGTTTTTTAAGCTCACAAGAGAAATCCAGCCAGCTGTCTGTGTTTTACATAAGGGTTAAATCAGTGTTATCAGATTATAGTAAAGAGAGTGGCCCAGACCTGAGCATAGAACACAGAAAAATCTGTTTCTTATTGTAGTTCTTTGTAAACCATTTGTTGACTTTTGTTTGACAAGTTACCTCTAAGGCATGAAAGAGCTAAACCATGAATACTACAAGCTCTACAAGCTTGTAATTTTTTTTCAGATCTCCAAAACCATAAACAATTATACTGAAATCTTTTCATAATGCAGTAAAGATGTTCTACATGAGTCACTATTAACAAAGACAGCACACTGCCACTAATGACTTTAACACTAACTATATTATATATTATCATAATCAAGCACAGTGTCTTCTTATTTGCTAGGATGTAGACTGCATCAGTTCACCCAGAAAGCGTTCAACAAAAACATTCTGGGTTCTCCCAGGAAAACTGGGTGTGCACTTTATTTTAGGATGTACATTTTAGGGTGTTCATACCAGGGTTAGAGTGTGATAATTCAGGCTAGCATATCATTGCTGACTTCAAACCAGTTAATTGACAGCTGTACGAGGAAAATATTAACAGCTGGCCAAAAACATGAACTGAAGACATGCCCTCCTAACACAAGGAACAAGAGCAAGCCTGTGCTTTGCCATGTAATGTTGCAGCTAAGCTCCCTGGAGGTGGTTAATTTTAAATTAGGATGGTGTCTGAAAGAGATGCAGTGATGCTTCTGACTACTCCAAAAGTGTATCCTACAAGACCACACAAACTTAAAACAGTCACGATGGTGGACAATGTATTTGCTTAATTTTAAGAAATGAAACAAAACAAAAGGCAGCTAAATCTTAGACATCAAAGAGAATGTGGACCCACAGATTTTAGTATCAGTGGGGTATTAAAATTGGTGGATACAATTGCTGGTACTTTTAGCAATAGAGTTTTGAAAGTTTCTGGAGAGGATAGTTTTGTGTAGGAAAGTAAGTTAATAAGCAAGAGAGTTGCAGTAATTAAAATGGACTTGACATTTTACAGTATTTTCCCTATTCCAATTCAGCCTCAACCTGCAATTTTTCCTTCTCGTTTCTTTCAGTTCATATCCACTTCCATGTCCCATCTAAATATTACAAAATATCCATAATCTATGAATAGTTCACTAAAACTGGAATAAAATAATATTGGGGCAATTTGTTTTTCATACTGAACTTCAGAGCAACAGTTTCTGTAAGGGAAAAAAATCTATGCAAAAATTCACAAACTAAACAATTTGCAAAGGAAATTAAAATCTATGGTGTACTTACAACACTGGGAGCAAGCTAAGATGCCTCATGAAAGATCGATGATTTCTGCAGTGTCCTGTAGAGATAGCATACATCATAAGAGCCCTTTCAAATAGAAGGCAAATTTTACTGCATCCCTAAATGCTGGTAACGTGCACACAGAGTAGGGTAACTAATGTTAAGAATTTTATTTTATCCCTGAAGCTAGAAAGCACTTTTAGCTGATATAGCACTTATAAAACAATACCTACTTAAAACAATTGTATATAATTTAACACATTCCAAATTCTCTTTTTGATTGGTAATTGCTACATCAAAATAAATAGTCCAGGTTTTTGTTTGTGTAGATGTTCAAAATATAAATAACGTCTTTGTTTACCTCAAAGAACTTTTTGTTTATTTTAAATGGGAGAAAACATAAAATTTTTTGATTAATTAACAGCTATTTACACCCAGGAGATAGAATATTATGTACAGAAAAGGGGTTTGTTGCTGTTAGGATGGGGTGTGCTTTGTATTTTGTGGTGATTCTGACCTGAAAATTGAACTTGTACAAAAACCCATGAGGTTGTCCAAAGAGTCGCAATTTCTTTTTATATTTTGAGGCAGCAGGCTCATATTGCCCCTCTAATATCAACTTTTGCATTCACAGAGTATAATAATACTTAAATAATTTGCAATATCTCTTAGAAACAGGTAGAGTGTCTGAAGCTTCATTAATTTTTAGACAATTTACATGATTCAACATAAAAACAGCAACATAAGACAATTTAATACTCAGCCTGTGGGAAGACAGTATGACACCTGTGATGTTATAGAGAGCAGGTTTCCTATTGCTGTTACCTCAGGTCAGTATTTATAGGGTGGTGAGAAGCCTTAACGTCTTAAAATTTTGGTGCCTCAAAAAAGGATAGCGAACAAAATCAGGGAAGAGTGATATGCCTCAGTGCAAATCCATGGGACAGAAATGTTTTGATGTTGCATGTAATTCTGGATCTGTGTGCGAAAAGACTAAGTTAGAAGGAGCAGAACAGACAATCAGGGGTGCACAATATCTGCCTAAGGAGTTACTAAATAAACGAGGTGTCTTTAGTCTGGGGAAAAGCGGGGAAGCGTTTGCTAGGAGGGACCTACAAAATACCATGCTACTTGGAGAAATGAAAGAACAGTCTTTGCCTAACCTCTGAGATCCAAAGGACTGGCAAAGCAGATGACACAACATGGTGCCTGTGTCCTCTGCTCTTCTCCACTCATTACCCTCTCAAAAAGGCATTCATCACACTGGTTAAGCATGGAAACCCTTGCCATGGAGCACTGTGATTCACAGGCATCCACGAGGCAGCTGGATGACTTGACAGGAGCGTGAAAAACCACCAGGCTATTAAATAAAAGGGCAGACATCCCCAGGCTACAGGCTGCTGTAAACTGAGTCCTTGTTTTGGAGGAGGTGTACTTACTGTGCTGCTACACTATGGTGCCCTCCGTGTCCCGCAGGCACTTTGAGGCTTCTGCTCCCAAATCCTGGCCTCACAGACTTTTGTTTCAGCCTAGAAAAAGAATTCACCTGATTTTACAGAATGAACCAGTCCTCTGCTGCATACCTCGAGGTGTTGAGGCTGTTTATCAGGTGTGACACAAAGCTGTTTACCTGACAGCTGCAGTAATACTAATGAAGAGCACGACTGAACCTAGACAGGAGGTATTATCAAAAATGTAATGTATTTTAATATATTTAATACATTTTAAGGAGTCCCTTTAAAATGCTTAAAATGTATCGCACAAAAGAAACAATGGACAGCTTAAGAAGCCACAATGTCAAGATCCATCAGGCAGGAGAAAAAGAGAGAAAGGGAGAAAAGGAGGAAGGAAAGTTGTGGGGGAGGGGTGTGGAGCGAGAGAAGGATAGCTATAGAACCTGCTAGGTTAACTAAAAACCAAGCAAAATCCAGAACATTTTATGAAATACATAAACCACCTATGAGGTCTCCTGTTCAAACCCATCAAGTTCTGGAGCCCTACCTGAACAAACCCCATAACTCTTGTTTTCTTGATATCTGATGGGTTGAACACTACAATTTATCAGAATTCTGAAGGACCTACTCCCGTAAGTGCAACGACTTAGTCTACAAGAACGAAAATAACTAAAACAACTCCTACACTTAAAAAAGAGAACGCTCTCATATTCACAATTTATTAACTAGAAATAAAGTGTTCAAACCATGGAAAAATCAGCAAATAACTGTTTTCCTGCTTTCCAAAACCAGCCCCAGTATTACAGAATTTCATATGTTGAAGTCACCAGTCAAAACAACTTTCTTAGCCAATTTTAGTCAAATTCCCAAGATATCTCATTTTTCTTTCTTTCTCCAAGACAGTCATTTTGGAATCTGTCAATGACAGATGCTGTAACCATCCTTCAGACCTAGTTAAGCACTGTTAGTTATATGGATTTAATATATAACCTATTCAAAAGCAATGTATTGAAAACATTCTTCCAAATCATTGGCTGCTAATGAAATATCAGCTCTTCCACATTAAATTATTTTATATTATGGTGCTGCTTCACCTCTTCACAATGTAATTCTCTGCTGAGAGATCAAGGATGCTGCCAATTCCGTGCCCTTTAATCAAATCTGAATGTTCAAATGTTTTATCTGGCTTCTACTTGCTAGTCTGGCCTTGCACACGGTCCTATTTAACTCCTGTGTGGTTTCTATAAAGTCTGACAGGATGTCTTGGCATGATTACAGTTCCTATATGTGCTGAAGTTATTACTGTGGTATTAGAAAATGTGTTGTCAACCAGGAATTAACAAGCCAGCTAAGATAAAATAACTGTAATCCTGCACCTTCATTAAAACTGGATTCAAACTGTGATTATCAAAGAGAAGGAAATACGGGTTTGCAGCTAATGCCACGGCTGTATGCTGAAGGCTTCAACTCCTGGTACTCTGAAAGATTTCTTGCTTGATCTGGAGCTGTGCCTCTTGGAGCCATGAGATTGTAAGCGCTTGTTAAAGCATCTAGTCACGTTTGCGGATCCTTCAAAAGGTCCTTGCATATCACTGACTTTCAATATTACACAAGCATGAAAGCTAGCATTTTTAAAAACTTCAGCACATACATATCTGCCCCTCCAGAAGACAGCGTACCTTGGAAACATCGACAGCTGTTTTACTACTTTTCAGCTGTAAATTTCGGATATCTTTGCTAAATCCATTTCACTGCAGTGTTCAGAAAATAATTTTACCTAATGATCAGGGTGCTCCACACACCCATTCTTTAGCAAATGTAACTTCCTTTGTTTAGGAAAAAAAAGGCTAGGAAAAAAATCTGAGTACGAAGCAAACAAAGCAGTTAGCCATAGGGGTAGATGAGACTAATGAATGAAACAGGGAGAAAGAATGACAGTTACACCTATTAAAAGGTCTGAAAGAGACATCAAAGGCACCTGAACTGATTATGTGGATGGACTGAAAAATCAGGAAGGCAAACAGAGCTCCAGAAGCATTTTCAATTTGGACCTATCTCTAAAAATGTCAAAGAACTGAAGAAAGAATAAGGAAAGAATAAGGAAAGAATGGATATTGAATGAAAACAAAACGTGAAACATACACTATTTACTGAATTTTGTTTTCAAATTATTACAGCAAAATCCTCATTAATTTTTCCTGTTAGGCAAGTAGGCACAATTACATTGTATACCCAAACTCTACTGCATTCTTAGTGAAAACAATGGCTAGTCTCTTTCTTCCTTAACATTTGTTAAAAGAAGTAGCATTAGAATTACCAGAGTCAGATGAATAGTACCTAGTTACTTTGACATAACTTAGGACACTCTTTTGAAAAAAAAAAAAAAGATTTTTTATTATTTTGTTATATACGTTCATCACATTTATTACATGAAACACTCTAAAATCCTTAAGAAAAATCAGCAGAGTTCCCAAAAAGCATTTTTCCAAGAGAAAACTGCAGTGCTGTAGTAAAAGCAACTCAATCTGTTCTCCTATTCTATTTTGTACCCAAGGCACAAAACATAATTCAACTTTTAATTCCACACTAGAAGTATAACATGCTGGTTTGGGTTATGGTAGAGTTAATTTTCTTCACAGTGGGTGGTGTGGGGCTGTGTTTTGAATTTGTTCTAAACAGAGGGTTAGTAATACAGAGATGTTTTTGTTGTTGCTGAGCAGGGCTTACACAGAGCCAAGGCCTTTGCTGCTTTTTGTACTTCCACACTGGCGAGGAAGTTGGGGATGCATGGGAGGCTGGGAGGAGACACAGCTGGGACAGGTGACCCCAACTGACCAAAGGGATATTCCAGACCACGTGACATCATGGTCAGTACATAAAGCTGGGTGGAAGAAGTAGGAAGTGGGGAACATTTGGAGTGATGGCGTTTGTCTTCCTGAGTGAGTGTTACGCATGATGGGGCCCTGCTCTCCTGGAGATGGCTGAACACCTGCCTGCCCATGGGAAGCAGTGAATCCATTCCTTGTTTTGCTTTGCTTGTGTACATGGATTTTTTTTTCCCTATTAAACCATCTATATCTCACCCCAGGAGTTTTCCAGCTTTTACCCTTCCCATTCTCTACCCAATCCCACCGGCAGAAGAGTGAGTGAGCGGCTGCCTGGGCCTTGGCTGCTGGCTGGGGTGAGACCATGACATACGGTTTCCACTAGAATGGTCATAATCCAATTAGCAGAGAGTGACACCTGGATGTAGACATTAGCTTGTGACAATTCTAGACTCCATTATAAAACCCACACCCAGGAAAGATCCTGAAACTCCAGCTCTTTTTTGGATGATCTTCTTTGTCAAAAGCAGGAAGATCCATTGCGTTCAGATGCCAGACCTTCTTGGTGTACTGAATAACATCTGAGGAGACTATGGAAGGCACCAAAGTGCTAAGTGAAAACTCTTGAATGAGAGATGAGCTGGATAACTTTTCCACAACAGAGAGAAAATGGCTATTTTTGCCAGAACTGAGTCCTTCAGATTCAGTGCAGGTTTTCCAAATGAAAAAAAAAAGCAAACACCATTCTGATTTTTCCCACTTATAAGGCCTGATTGTAATTTCACAGCGAGATAAGTGCCCTCACATTGGGGGTGGCAGAGCACCAGAACAGGCTGCCCAGGGTGCTCATGGAGCCTCCCTCTCTGGAGACATTCGAAACCCTCCTGGATGCATTCCTGTGTAACCTACCCTAGGTAATCCTGCCTTGACCCAGGGGGATGGACTGGATGACCTCCAGAGATTGCTTCTAACCCTAAAAATTCTGTGATTCCACGATAATGCAACAATAAGTCTGATCTACATTTAAAAACATCAAAAATTGGCATGTAAATATTCAAAGAAGGTGTGGCAGATGGTTTTATCCACTGACAACTCATTTTTACATTTTGCACTGGAGAACTGAATTCTGTATTACATTAATGACTGCTTTGATGGTATGTAACCTTAAATTTTCATATTTTTAAAAAATCTTTCTGTCCATAATCAAGCACAAGCCTGTATTTGCTTTTTATTTAAAGAGGTAAGATCATATCTCTTGGTAAACAGAGTATATTGTTTTAATTTTGTTAACTGTATTTGAGTGTCTGTCTTACACATTACCTTGCAGGCTATGAATATTCAAGAGATCTTCTGCTAAGCAATTTCAATTAATCTGTCTCTCATGTCATCATCAGAGAAACAGTTTGCATTTTTTACAGGAAATGGATAGAGTCCCAGATATACATTGCCTGCCAGAATTTACACTTATCACCGTTCTGAGAAGAAATTGTTTAGGATTTACTACCAATGTTACAATCAGGTTGCAATAAATGTTACTTTGAATTAGATGTGTTTTAATTTACCATGACTTTTGCATCTCTAAGCACCCTGTTGGAGTTCTGCTGTTAATATTAACGGAAGCACATGGTTCTTTTGTTACTCATTAATGGCCCTATTCAATAGAAATTGAATTTCCACAGCTGCCAAGCACTGCATGCTCCTAAGGCTGGGTACCCAAAGTGCCTAATCCTGGTGCAACTGATAGATTGTCCTTTGTAGAGAGTTAGAGCTTTCTTCAGGGCTGCCATACCATCTCAGATGGCCTTCCGCAGCCTTCTCATACAGATCCAAGGAGAAGAATCATATCCAGGTAATGGATGGAACTGTTTCTGCAAGTGCTGACACACCTGTCCGTTTTAAAAGAAATCCTCTGAAAATTACAGGGCTTTCCAAGTATTTCAGGTCACAAGTGTTATACCAACCTGGAACGAAAATATTAAACTTTAAGAAACTTGATGAAAGCACACTTTTTATTGAATGGCTGACAGGTAATAGGAAAGCACTGAAAATTCAATGCTTTCACTCTTCCATTTTGTCAAAGGCTATCAAAATTCGATTCTTTCTGGATTTTAAGGTTCAAGATTCCTACTTAACTGAAAATTCTCCAAAATTCAGAAAAAGCTGAAGATCTCACAGATACTTCATTTCCACAGTCATTTTACCATTTCATGTTTCACAGTTAAGCTGGGGACATGGTACTTGTTTCTGTATGCTAGGATTTCTAATGATGAAAGATATTTCTGCTAAATATAGGAGCGTAAGATAGAATAATTTGTGGTATTTGTTTCTCATGTAACCCAACCTTGACTAAAATTACCAGAACTTCAAAGAAAGCATTTTGATATAGCACTTGTCAAAGGATATCTGTAGATACAGTCCTTCATATCTTTTACTTTGTCAGTCAAACAGCTTATGTTGGGGTTGGAGACAGATATTAAATACCAGGAGAGCATCATAATTTATGGAGATGGAATACTATGATAAAAGCAGCACCACCAAGACAGCCTTTCCAGCCTCCCCAACCTGTTTTCTGCCTGTAAATATGTCTTGAGCCTATCATAAAATCATTGAATCATAGAATGGTTTGGGTTGGAAGGGACTTTAAATATCATCTCATTTCAGCATCCCTGCCATGTGCAACACCTTCCACCAGACCAAGTTTCTCACAGCCCCATCCAACCTGGCCTTAAACACCTAGAGGGATGGGACATCCACAGCCTTTCTGGGCCTGTTCCAGAGCCTCACTATCCTCCCAGTTGAGGAATTCATCTGGAGCAGGTAGCTCACTTTGCAAGCTGCACACCGATATGAAGTTTGAGATGCAGATTGAGCTCTGGGTGGGAGCCTGCACAAGAGGCCATGAACTGCCAACCCTTTGGATAAAAGGGGGAATGGAGACAAATGGTGCCAGCCAGGTGAATGGACATTGAGAGACACAGCAGGAGCAGAGGAGTCAAGAGGAAGAGCAAGACTTGCGAGTGGGTAGACTGTGAGAGTATAAAAGCCCAGGGATTGCTTTCTTGGGGGTCCCTCTTCAGAGGCACCAGCTCAGGCTTTTTCTGTGTTACTGTGCTGTGAACAAACTGCTTTACGGAACGAGACGTGTGAGACTTTGCTATGATGAAATCTGGTCTGACTGTGAGAGTGGGGTGTGTGGGGAGCAAAGAGGGACCTGTCAGGTCACTGGAACCACTCGCTGTGAAGGGGCTTTGGTCCCACCAGTGAAAGTCTCTGGCCTTGGGAGTGTGACTGCCAGAGAGGCTCATGAATGGTCAGACTGGGAAGTTTCCTTAACTTTCACAGTATAATATCTAATCTAGTCCTACTGTCTTTTCCCCCTTGTTCTGTCACTACATGCCCCTGTAAAAAGTACCTCTCCAACTTTCCCGTAGATTCCTTTCAGGTAGTGGGAGGCTGCAGTCAGGTGCCTCAAAGTCTCCTCTTTTTCAGGCTGACCAATCTCAACTCCCTCAGCCTTTCCTCATTGGAGAGGAGCTCCATCCCTCTGATTGACTTGGTAGCGCCCCTCTGGACTTGTTACAACAGCCCTCCCTGTGCTGCTCCTTACCTGACCCATATCCCTCAGGACTGTGAACTCCATCAGTGCACAGTCACTGCAGCCCAGGCTGTCTCCCATCTTGATACCTGCAATTAGCTCACCTGTGTTGGTGACCAACAGCCTCAGTAACACAACCGCTCCAGTAGAGCTGTGTATTACCTGGGTCAGGGAGTTATTTTCCATGTATTCCAGGAGTTTCCTGAACTGCCTACAGCTTGCTCTCCTACTTTTCCAGCAGATACTGGGGTGACTGAAGTGCTCCAGCAGAACAAGAGCCTGTGAGTGTGATCCTTCCTGTAGCTGGAGCAAGAAGGTCTCATCAATGGGCTACCCTTGGTCAGGGACCTGTAGTGACACCAACCACAAGGTTCCCTTTGTTGCTCAGCCTCTGTTTCTTTCGCACAGGCTTTTACCTGCTCATTGTTGTTCTTCTTCAGTTCACAAGTTGTTCTTCAGAGATGGCTCGTCACACTCAATCCACCTCTTGATGCAGGGGGCAACCCCTCCACCTCTCCTTTCTCCCCTGTCCCTCCCGAACAGCCTCTAGCCATCAACAGCTGTACTCCAGTCAGGGTGTTCATCCCACCAGGACATAATGGCAGCTAGGACATCGCTTTCAAGCAACAAGGTGGCTTCCAGCTCCTTCTGTTTGTTCCCAGCGTGGCATGCAGTGCTGTAGAGGCACTTCAGCTGCCACTGCCCATGCTGTCTTCCTACAAAAGCATCATTTAATTCCTGTCAGATCATTCTCTGATGTTTCCCTGTTGGCTCCTGTTACCTCAGGAGTCCCTAGCTCATCTCCATAAGACTGCAAGTGTGTCCAAGTGTCATCAGCACTCTGTTACTTCAGAGTCAGCAGCACAGAGCCCTTGCTAGCACCCTGTCCCTCTAACCTTTGCCTCTCATCCCACAGCTGGCCAGGGACAAGTCTGACATTGCCCCTCTATCCCAACACATCTAGCTCCGCAAGTGAGACACTCTAGTTCCCAAGCACAAATGCTCCTCCCTCACTGAGAAAGGTGAGTCCCATCTGATGCCAGCATGCCTGGTGCTGCGTAAGCCTTTCCATTACCAAAGAACCCAAAATTTTTGCAGTGACACCAGCCAAGGAGCCATATATCAATAGACTCAACCTGTCTGTTTCTTCCAATGTTGCTGTCTTCAACTGGAAGAATAGAGGAGAATATAACTTGTGCCCCAGAATCCCTTACCCACTGCCCCAAGACCCTGACGTGGTTTTTGGTCACCCTCAGACTATATGCTGCCACTTCATCACTCCCTCCATGGAAGATCACTAAAAGGTAGTAGTCCAACACCCAACAATTTTCAACCTGTTGTCTGCAGGTGTTTTACAGACCCTGCCTGTGGCTGCGGCCACGTTATCAGGATGCTCTCAGCAGCTTGCCAGGTTGGCTGCTTGGGAGGGCGCACGAGCCTGGATGCAGGAAGNAAGGAGGGATTACAGACAACCAACGGGGGACTGAGGAGCAGGGCTGCAGGGGCGCTGTGGGAACCCGCAATTCACGATGCTACACCTGCGTACCTTAAGTGGGGAGAACCTGCAGTACAAATGTTTTATTTCCATGCTAATAATTAACAGAGAAAAGCCCCATTTTTTTTTTCCCCTCAAAATACCAAGGTCTCAATATCATCAGGATGGCATGCAGGGCTCCTATTTATCTCTGAGATAGAAATTGACTGGAATTATACAATTTTTTGCCTGCTGCAATTTTTATTTTCTCTTTTTTCCAGATACATACAGCATCCCAATAGCTTTGTAAATTCATGCCAAGAATGTACATTCAGATAACTGCAGCATTAAAATTACTATAGCTGTTAAAATAGCTATTGATTAAAATCTTAAAGTTGTAAAATGTAACAAAATAAACTAAATACAACTTAAATACACCAGGGACTGTGAGTCTTAGCCAGCATGAAAATTCATTATATTTAGTGGGACTGCTTGTAAGCTCCAGGACCACTCTTCAATATTTCCAGAATCTACACCAATGTTAGTCTTCAGATTACAGAAAGCATGACTCTACAGTCTTTCTAATTAACATGAATAAAAGGCTAGCATCCCTGGATATATTTTTTTTTAAAATTCAAGTATAGAAAAAATCAATATAATTCAACAGACAATTGCTGTTAAGCTTCATGTTAACTCAATATGTAGGTGTGTTTTCTTCAAGTTGTGTTTTGATTTCCTTGGGTAAGCGCTACATGTCATAGTTATAGACTTTCATATGAAACAAAGAATTTTAATTAAGACTAAGTTCAGCCATAGGAAAATGAAGTGTGGATTATCTGCCATCAAGTTTCAGATAGGGAGTCTTTGGAGCATCAGACAACATACCTACCTTTGCCATTTTCTTTACATTGTTGGGTGTAGCACCGGGCTCAATACAGTCTCAATTGCATGTGTACAGAAAGACATTTTGCTGTTGGTAATAGTTTTTAATGCTTTTTGTTTCCCACTCTCAGAAGGGTTCATACAACATACTTCACACTGTCCAGATTTTTTTTATACTGGATTATAGAATCACAAAATATCTCAAGTTGGAAGAGACTCACTAGGGTCAGCAAGTCCAGCTCCCTGCTCTTCATGAGGCTACTCAAAATTAAACTATAGGAGGATCATCCAGATGCTCCTTGAACCCTGTTGGACCTCTGACCACTTCCCTGGGCAGGCTGTTCCAGTGACTGACCAGCCTTTGGGTCCAGAACGCTTCTCTGTACAAGATCCTCTCTATCATCAAAGAAGTCCACAGCTCCTCCTAATTTAGAATTATCATCAAACTAACTTAATGTACATTTGACTCCTGCACCCAGAAAATTTATAAAAATACTAATGAGCACTGGCCCTAAAATTGAGCCCTGTGGAACTATGATCAACCATTTCTTGATTTCTCCATACATTTGAAGTTTTGCTTGCTGCACCTCTGTTTACGTTACTTTCTTGCTTTGTGGATTTAAAAAATATCTTTAAACATTTGTGAAACATTTTCAAATTAAAGACAAACTTACATAAGATAATTCTTGTTCCACAGAATCCTTTTTATTTCAGATAAAATTTCAAGAAAAATCAATTAAATGCTCAAAAGTGATCACTATTCTACCCAAAATCCAGTTCAAATTAGCAGCCACTTGCACTACATGGTACGTATACAGACAAACTGTGTTGCAGAAAATTTAAAAAAACAGAGTGAAGAAGTTTTCATTCATTCTTTTGTGGGTCAAATATACCAGGTAATGCACCTATCAAAATGAACATTGACGTGGGTTTTAATTTT
>VWZW01002547.1:0-19792 GCA_013397115.1 Edolisoma coerulescens
CCCCCGTCCCACCCCGCTGCCGTGGGAGGCCCCGGAGCCGCCGAGCTCCGCGCCGGGCACTTGCGGGTGCTTCGGCCCTCGCAGCGGGCTCAGCAGCTCGCCGGGNGAGGCGGCCAGTGGGATCCGCTCATCCATAAAATCCCTGCTGCGGTCAGTGAGGAGGGAACGCGGTGTGGTGGCTCGGCTTGAGTCCCTCCTCTTCCCCCCGTCCCACCCCGCTGCCGTNGTAAATTTCAGACGTTTTGTCTGGCTCTCAGTGCCCGATACTGTACGGTAGAGGTGACGGTGACATTTGCGCTGACTTGGTTCATTGACTTGAACCGTGCCTGAGATAGTGCTGTGTGTTTTAAATGCTGTTGCACAACCGGACAGGATGAAAGAGTTGGGCTGGGTGGAGGATAGAATAGAGAGCTGAATTACCTAATTTTCTCTAAAAAAAGCTTCACGTGCATGACTGGTTTCCACTTGCAAAGCTGCTCATGGTTTATGTCCTTAATTCAGCAGGCAGATGGTTAGGGTTTTTTTCGGGGGGTGGGGGAGGGTGGAGACTGCTGGTACAGAGGATAGTCTGTATGTTAGTCTAAAATGGGCTATAGGGACGGAGGCCTATGCTTATTAAAATAATCAAAGCCCTGAGGAGGACTTGGTAATAGCTTGCATCCAGGTTGTGTTCCCAAGGGCAGCTTGCTGCCGTTTATAATCTTGCAAGAATTAGAGCAGTTCCTAGACACTAGGAATTGAGCAGAAAAACTTTGTGGAGACAGGAGAAGAATATGCTCCTAAACAAACTGAAAATATCGTCATTATATAAGAAAAGCATGGGAGCAGCTGATAGGACCAGTCTGGAGGGTGCTCTGTTTAGGAGGAGACAGCATTAAGTTATTGTGATTTCTGACAAGATTAAACTTGACAAGGCAAGTCACTTGCCTTATGACTGGCAGGTTACAGTTCTTCCTCCAGCTGGTATGTGGCTGATGAATTTTGAAAATCATTTATTCTCTACTGAAAACTAGACACCAGAAACTTGCCATATTTTTGTGAAATTTAATTTGTGGTAGCAGTGGGGGAGTTAATTGCTTCTGTGCGTGTTTGCCCTTTGGAAAGCAGTGAGTAGCACAGCTAAGGCTTTTTGTTTGAGAGGCGCAAGTGTGCAGGTGTGACCCCGCACCAACCACAGATGTGATCATGGTGACTTGTCTTTTACTGCTTATTGGTGAAATCCGACAATCTTTTTCCCTCCGGTGGCCTCTTTACCATACGGCTTCAGTTAAATTAAACCTGCCAGTCATAATCCCATTTTTTGTGGATGCTGTGGAGTGGTAGAAGTGATTTTTGTTGGCTTTTACTGTTAGGCTTTGTGTGCATCCAGTTATCCTGGATGGCTCTTCAGTAAGTATCATGTGTTTCTCCAGCATTGCCTTTCGTTGTGGGCAGTGACACTACTGGACTGTCATGAACAACTCTTGCACAATAATAATCTCTTCATTGGCAACAAAATGAGAAGAAAAATGCTTGAAAGTTACAAGCGCTTCTGGAGACATGAAATACAGTTTTTCATGTCTGGAGTTCTTGCTTTGTGACTTCTGAATAACATAAATGTTTTCTCAGCATCAGAGGTAACTTGAAAATTGCCTCTTAGGACTCTCTTGGACTAACTTTGTCAGGGTGTAGCTCTCCCCTTTATAGTTGCTAGAATGTAAATTGACCTGGGTTCTTAACAAGGATCTTGGTGGAGGCAAGACCCACTTCAGTTTCTTAGTGCAGTTCTCAGTGCAGATGGTAAATGTGTGTTTTCCTGTGGATAAAATTTCTCAGAGCTCTCTAGCAGATCCAAAAACTACCTCTGTAGCCTAGATCTGGAAACATCCGAAGCAATGTTCTAGATGTTTAGAGAAAGAAGGGAGGAGAAACTTTGATCTAAATCTCTTTCATTAGGATATGTCCAAAGACTATAGAAGAGAATAAATCTCTATCAGTGTCTTATTGCCATTCTTATCTTCTGATTTTTTGTTCACTTCTGTGCACTGCCTGCTCTCCTGGGACTTTGTTCTTTGAACTTGTTTCCTTCTTTCCATCTCTCTTGCTGTCTCTTCTCTCCTTTGTGTGTTAATTTTTCTGGCGTTTTAGCCAAACTTTTTTCCATTGTTTAGTGCTTACAACACAAAACCAATTTTCCTGCCATGTTACACAGGCCTGTTTTGTCTTGTAACATTGTGGTTTTGTATTATACCAGGATAGGGAGTTCTTTAATAATAAAACTTAAAAGTTGTTCCTACTGCTTTTTAGTTTAAGAATAAATAAAACCCCCTTGACACTCCATATCAGTGTCACTGTTAACAGATGCCTCATGAATGACCTTAGGAGTTTGGCAGCAAACTGTTGAATTGGCACCAGAGGTCTCTTGAAACAGTTCAGAGTATTTAAAATTATCTGAAAAGTGTTCTTCTTCCAGGTGCATTTTATGGTTAACTTAGTTAAAAAGATTAAATGGGTGTTCCAGCTTCTCCAGATCTGTGTGTGAAACAAGACAAAACTTACTACCTCTGAAACCCTGTAGGATGATTTAAGAGAGCGTCTATTGAATAAGTTCAAATATTTCTTCTAAATTTTTATGATACTTATTAAGGCAATTCTGGAATTTAAAGAATAAGACTGCTTTAAATGTTTGGATTTAATGCGTTATCAATTGATATAATTTTCCATCTTGAAAGGGGAAAAGAGAAGTGGCTCCAGGGAAGTGATGAAAAAAGGTAATACAACAGAAAAGACATTGATTTATTATAAGAAAAAATATCTGAAGCTGTTGGTATGTTTTCAACTTGCCTGTGTGTGTAAAAGGTGACTGGCCCGTGGGAGAAGAGGTAGAGGATCACTGCAGGATGAGATGATGATTTAATTCATGATCTCTGCTTGCTGAGCTGGATCTGATGTGCACGGTTATGGGGGAGGGCCCAAGGGATGTCAGAGGGATCTGGGTTGGCTGCAGATGTGCAGAACAGCTCTTCTGAATGTGCTGCTGAATTTTAGTACAGACTTCTCTTGCTTGTAGTGAGTCACAGAAAAATTTTTTTTTCCTCTTCTCTTTCGCTCAGTTGACTTGGACTTTTGGATAGGTACAAGTAAAGATCAGCTTCCTTGAGGTGCAGCACCTTAAAAGGTGCTTCAGTTACAGGAGCCATCTCTGGTCTTCATTAAAGTCAGTCTTTCCCCCTAGATTCCATAAGGGCATGGATGTGGTCCCCCTGTCCTCTCATCACTTATTTAAAATGTAGGTGAAGATTTGATCCATTGGCAGTGCATCAATAGCAGCTTGGGCAATCCTTGCGATTGCTGCTTTCCTGAAAGCCACACCATGAGCAGTCCATTGGTTTTGCTTTTGCTGTTGTAGCTGCACTTGACATTTCATCAGGGGTCACTTCAAAGTTGTCAGACCCAGCCTGTCCCCTGAGCTTGCTGAGCAGCTCCTCCTTGCCACAGCCCTGCTCGAGTGAGACAGGGTGGGGATGCTGCAGTGGCTTTTCTTGGGAGAGCTGCTGTCTTGGATTTAAACTGTAGCTGTTCTTTTGATTAGTTTGGGCTGTTGTGCTAAATTAAAGCAGATTTTCATAGAATCCTTTTTAAAATTTCATTTCCTCACTTCTTTATCAAAATTAGTGCATTACTCTGGCTACTCTGGGGAACAAAGGGTGAGAACTCACTGGATTGATATAAAACACAGCATTCACAACATGGGCTTTGGGGCTTTTATTGTTTTAAGGAGTTGGGGAGCGGGAAAACGTGCCTGCCCTAAGTTCTTCCATGCTAAAGATGATTTTTCATATCTTAATATCACCTTACTGTTACAGGAAGGGTTTGTCGCTCATTTGCAGGGAGGTCTCAGTGTATGTTGGTCTTTTCTGTGTCATTTACTAAGAAAGTGAACTCTGAAGGATTTCTGCATCTCTTTTTCCTTTACTAAGACTTTAAAGGAGTGCCTGCCTTCCCTGATCTTACAGGGCTGCAGACACTGTACAGGTAGTTGTCTAATTCCACATGTTGCTACAGCCAGACACCTGTGGATTAGTGTGGTGCCTATGAGCTAACACAATGTTTTAGCTGAGGAATGGGCTTGGTATAGATTTTAGGAAAGTCTGTGGGACAGGGACAGAAAACCCTGATACTTTTAGTCCAAGCTCACAGTGGAAATACAGCAAGTCAGTTGGTCATGGAAAGTAGCAAGAACTAACAAAGGTTTTTGTTTCTTCCTAGACTTGAACATACTGATGTCTTTTGCTCCAAAGATGCCATCTGGCTTGGCATCTTACAAATCCAATTAAAAAACAGGACAGGATTGAAATTCCCAGCTGGAAACTGTTCTGATTTTATTAAGTTTCTGTAAATGTGCTAAAGCTTAAATTCCTGTTTGTTTGTCTGTGAACAGAACTCACAGTACATGTGTATGTAGAAGTGGTGGATAAAAAGCAAAGAAAGAGCAGCCACTTGTTACTCTGAGATGAAACATCTGGGGCTGGTGCTGCAACCCGAACCTTTGGGCCTAAGTCCAGCATATTTTCATGAAGCAGAGAGAAAACAGTAGAGCCACAAAAAAGTAGGAAAACTTATTGCAGGAATGGACATTGTACTAAGAAAGACTGCAAAAATTTTATCGGTAAATAAAGGGAAGAAAAGTGAGGATGAGAAGTGGTGGAAAGAGGATTTTTTAATGAGAGTTGTCTTGCGGAGATTCAGGACTTAATCTAGTTAAAATAAACGTGTGCTATGATTCTTATATATAATCTTTTTGGATCCTTGTTCTTTCTTCTATACCACAGTAGGGATTTAATCTAAGACGGCTTTTGTTACTGGTGGTAGTATATTTAATAATTTCCCCATTGCCAAACAACTGGTTTTTAGTTTTTTTAGTTACAAGATGCATTTTATTAAAAGCTACTCAGTGCCCATGCCTTGAGGGGGAGAAACCTGTTTTTGGGTTGTTGGTGCTGGCTGTTCTTCTTTAGTGACTTTCTTGCAACTGAAACAAACAACACAGTTTTTTTGCTGCTACAGGATGTACTTACACCTGGTTCAATATGCTGAACTTTGAAATCAGGTACTAGTGATGTTGGTATCAGAGTTTGCTAAATAGAAGAGAGAAAAAAAAACCAACCCGACTAAACCAAAACAAAAGCATGAAAACTCTGCCAGGTTAATTCTCACCCTTGTGTAGAAAGGACTTGGGTGAAGTAGAACTCTGATCAGTAGAAAAGAGCATATTAACTAGGTGAGTGTCAAAGGAAAATATTCTTCTAAAGTAGAGAGTTACTGCTACAGAACAAAAAGATCTGTTGGAAAGTAAAAAGGTGTTGCTGCAAGCATGAAGACATTTACTGCTGAGTAATTTTGATAGAATGTTGTGGTCAAAACCTGACAGTCTCTTTGTTTTTTCTTCTTTTATTCTAGTTGAATGGATTGCTGCAGTCTCCTTAGCTGCTGGAGCAGCTGCTGTTGGATATCTAGCTTATAAAAAATTTCTCTCTAAAGACAAATGCTGCAAAGCAATGGTGAATCCCCATATCCAGAAGGATAACCCCAAGGTAGTCCATGCCTTTGATATGGAAGATCTGGGAGACAAGGCTGTGTACTGTCGTTGTTGGAGGTCTAAGAAGGTAAAAGAAGAATGAATGGTCCAGTGTTGTTCATGTGCATGCATCTTTCAGCAAAACTATTTTTAAACTACTTTATGTAGAGGAAACTAACCTCTTTTCACATAAACTATTCTGCATTGAGATGTAGCAATATTCTAATCTGTAGAACTATGCAGATTTGTGCTAATGCTCAGAGTAAAGCCTGCAGATCAATGCTAATAGTGGACAAAATGTTTCTGTAGCTCTGAAGAAGATCTCTTGAAAAGAAAGCAACTGTCTGGAGCATAGTCATGAATGACAGATACAATTTTGTGTGCTACCTGTGCTAATACTGAAGCTTATCCAAAACTATTGGCCTGTTGCCAGTAGGAGCTCAGGAAACACAGTCTCTGAGGACCTTAAACACCTTTTTTTTGGAGAAAGTTGGAAGCTTAGAAAGTACCTTGCTACTAGTAGATGGTGTATGCCAGTGCAATCTCAGTGGCATACTTTAAGCTCCTATTTTTGAGCAATTAAAAGTCTAGCCTAAATAGTGGTCCAGCTTGCTTGCATTTGAAGTTGGGTTGCCTCAATTGCCTTAAATTAGTGGTAACGTACCCTCTCAGTAACAGTACCTCAGATTTAAATCTGATCTTAGAGATGTGTGACACCTGATGTAGCTGAGATGTATATACTGTATCTATAATGGTAGTTCTGGGATCTGTAATGAGAGAAAGCAGATTGCATGATTAATCCTGTCCATTTACCACTGGTGCACATTTAAAAGCTTTTTTAGAAGGTGCCAATGTGTGGAGACTGAAACAATACAGACCTTCAAAGCCAGATAACTGCCTTGAAATCTAGCTCTCTCTCCTCCAAGGAGGTGAACATTCAACTTCTCAAATCTTAGACATTGGTCTTACTAGGCCAAACTCAGTAATTTCCAGACACTGTAACATCTGGTTCTCGCTGTTGTCAGCTCTGACTTCATTACCTTGCAGGTAGCTCAGGAGCTTACACATTTGTACCTGAATTTGGTTTTACAGTGTAACACTGCTAAGGATTAAACAGCATTATGATTTGATTCTGAAATAGTCTTGTGGAGGTGGCTTTGTCTTCTTTATTCTGTCTGGAGTCTGAACTGAAAAAACCCCACTTGAACCCTGGTGTTTGTGATTTCTGCTTCCTATTCAGTCTTCTAAACAGAAATGGAAGATAGTGTCTGGTTCTACTCATTGCATTGTACCTTCTGTCAATTGTTTGCTATTGTTTGATATTACCCTTTTTTTTTTGGTGTGAAATAAAAACCTTAAGTACATTTTGGCATATGTTTAAGGGGTATTGTCTGTTTAGGAACATACTGCTCTACTGAGTTAGAAAGGAAATAGATGAGGCTATAATGAGTGTGTTCTTAGAATTCTGATCTGAAAGGTCTTGTAAAGGCATTGAGGAGGTCAGTGGAAATTTTGGAAGGCATTTGTTTTCCTTTACTGCTGTTTAACAATGAGTATTTTAGTCAACATGTTCTGCTTCAAAGGCTGTAGTTTCCAGTTTTGTTGCGTTCCTCTTGCTTTGATGGGCTGACCTTGCAGCATGGGTAGCATAACCTTTAATATGGTTTGTGTGCTTGTCATATTTGTTATTGCAATGCAGTAATAAAATACATCATTCTCACATGCTTGTCATCTTTGGAAGTTGTCAGCTAGCATTATCTGGCTCTTACAGTTCTCAAACTGTTAAAATTTGTAATTACATGGTGTCAGAATGTGGAATGTGTGTCTTTCCAATGCAGGAAGTTACAGTTACTTCAAATGCATTAAGTACCTGCCGTGTTTTTGTTAAATAGGTGCATATAAAGGCTAGAAGAAATGTCCTTCTGTATAACTATGTGCACTTCTCATGAGATTCAGGCTCACCTGAGGCATGAGGCTGTTGGTAGAACCAGTAGCACTGGGAACCACAGGATGTTTCTGTTGCACTGATGGTGTGCATGCACTTACAGCTGACCCCGCATGGTGTTCCTCCTCTACAGGGAATAACGAAACAGTTGGACTATACCAGAGTATTCCAGAGTAGCTCTTGAAAAAAGAGCAGGATTATGCGCAGTTGTTTTTCTTTGGGCTTTTTTTTCTGAAATAGTGTACTTAAAAGGCTTTTGTGCTGGCCAAAGTCTTTGTGGAATGTATGTGTTTTGAAAAACCACATGTGGTATCTTGAAATAAGTTTGTCTTGGCACATAATTATCTGTTAATAATAAATGGGTGGTTCTTTAAATGACCCTTTTCTATTCAGTGTTGTGCTCTGCAGGCACTTAATAGTTGTCCAGTTTAGTGAAATAACCCAGTGCTCAAGCTTACCAGTGTAGAGGCAAGAGTTTTGTCTTTAAACTGTAATTAAAGTTAGAACACTTATTTTCTTACTTGTCTTCATTTTTAGGCGTGAGTTGGAGGGGGGAATTAATTTGCTGTCTTTTTATAATGACCTGCAGCCTCTGTGTCTTCCAGAGAAGTAGTAGTCCCCAGGTTGTGGATTGAGGAATACTGCTGCAGACTACCAGTAGAAATAGTGTTAGAGAATCGAGACGTGTTCAGTGTCAAGAGAAATTAGCTGAGCTGTCCAGATCACTGTAAAATTCCCCTGGGGTTTGAGCTTTGGCCACTATTGCTAGCCTATTTTATTCTTAATCGGGGATGAACACATTGTGTCAGGGCCAATATCTATCTATGCAGTATCTGATCTTCAAGGTGACCAAGTGGGTGCTCTGGTGTTTGGTTTGGTGTTTTTTCCTGAGAAGCTCAAGTCTGGTTTACCAGCCCCTGGGAGTCAGTGTTCTGAGACCAGCTGACCAGTAGGATGAATTCAGCGCAGTCACCATTCGTAGCTGTTAAAGATGTCTGGATGCTATCTGAACCTAGGAATCCCACCATTTTTGTTGCTTAAAAACTAGAAGTGATGTTGCTGTAGCTGGGCTTTGGGTTGCCTCCTTTGGGCTTGTGAGATGTCAATGTCTGATGGAAGCTGTGTCACTGCTTCTGTGAAGACCGGTAGACTGTGGTGTTGCGTGGAAAAACAACTGGCCCAGGAACATCTGCTGTTGAAAGCTGGTCAGTGTCCCACAAGTATATATTCCTGTTTGCTCAGATTTTGTCCAGGTGTCTGTCACTACTTAATGAGTGACTGATGGGATGAGAAAGTTTCTACATGAGTCAGCTTACATGAGCATTCTCTGAATTCAAGGTTTCTTTATTCAGAAATACCACCTGTCATTTTTAGCATAGGTTTTGACATTTCATTACTGGGAAAAGCAAGAAGAAACTCCCACACCTCACCTCTCTCCTTCCCTTCCAGCACTACCCTGCAGACCAGGTGGGGTTATTTTTAAAGCTCTGTATATTGTTTCATTGTATTGGTTTTGTGCAGTACTTTGAAATCTTTTACTCTAACTAAGCACGGGTGATAGAGTATTAATGTTTTTCAAAGGCTGTGACTGAAGTAGGAAAATTGAAATCAGTGGAACATTGAATACTGACTGTGATGGTACTGCAAGAGATAGTGCTGTTGCAAAGGCAAAAGCTGCAAAATGCCCAACTTCGAGTCCCATTACTTGAAAGCAAACAAAATTGTAACTGAATGCAAAGTATTGGTGTGTGATTTCTATGATCATCTCCAGAGTTTCCTATGCAGAGGAGGTGTAGCCCTGAAAATGCGTCCTTGAGAAGTGATGGGATGCAACCTCACTCTTACTGCCTCACAGAATGTCTTTTGGCTCTTTCGTGTGATAAGAGCTGCCCAGGAGCAGTAGTTACCACTGCTCTGGGACCTGAGCAGTTAGAGCTGGCTAAAGGATTCCCTATAATTCTTGCTCTGACCCGCCTGTTTTAGGGTGGGGTTTGTTCAGGGTTTTTTAATGGAACAAGCATGTCTTCAAATTGCTTTCAACTGATGTGGCTCTTAAAGGGCAGCACTGAGGAAGTTTGGGGCAAGGTTGAGAGTAAGATGTTCCAGGCAGGTTACAGCTGAAGGTCTGCTTGGGCTGTAGTTTCCTCCTGCTCACCTGCGGCAGGAACACCAAATAGAGTGGAGTTTGGTGGCTGCTTTTTTAGAACAAGCCTCTTGTCTGCTCTAACGAGGATAAAGCTAGTGTTCAGCCAAAATTTAAGGAGACCTGAGACGCTGGAATAAAAGTTATGGTCTGTGGTTTCAGTGGATTTAATGAGAAGATGCCTAATAAACTTTCAGCCTAGATTCTTAGTTCTGACTCTGGATGTACTTTAGATGTGTTTATTCTTTCTTTTTTCAGTTCCCGCTGTGTGATGGCTCTCACACAAAGCACAACGAGGAAACTGGCGACAACGTTGGGCCTCTGATCATCAAGAGGAAGGAGGCGTAGAGTGGACAGTAGAAGCTACAGAATCAATGTCTGACAAATCCTCTGCTCTCTTGTAATTGAGGGAAAAAACCACAAATTCTTTGTCATATCACTGAAGACTTCCTAGTGTAGTATATACATCAGGCTTCAGCATGTATATTTTCTCTGGTGCTTGTTGTCTTTCAGTCACTACAATGCATAATTTACTAAGTAGTCATGGTTTAAATTTTTTGTCCTGTAAAGTATGTGTACCCTCTCACTGAGTGTGAAACTAAAATGATGCACAGAAAGTACTTCATCAGGAAATAGGTAGTAAATTATTTTCAAATACATGTGTATCTAAAGGTAGATAAATCCTGGAGAGGTTCTAAAGTTACAGAGCTGGATAGATGTCCATGTAGAAGGCAATGGCAGGGAAGAAATCACAGTGCCATCTTAATCTCTGATTATGCTGCATTTTCTGTAGGTATCACGTTTGGCCTGTTACACTGCCGTGCTGTGTGGCTTCTGTAAAAGAACAAATTCAAGATTGCTGGCTGTGAACTACAACAGAAAAGGGTGAAAGAGGGCAACTTTACCTTTGATTTTACAGCAGCGTTTAAATTTGATCCTACTTCCATTTGGTATCAAGAAAATACTATCCAAACTGCAGACCTGTATTTAGAGTAGGATTAGGAAAATGGTCTCTGAGAGCTTTCTTAATAGATGAGTGGAATGACACAAAGTGCTCCAAGAGTGATGAGCAGGGGGTGGCAGGGTTGTTTTTGCTGCTAGAAAGCCTTAGTTTCACTTGCAGTCTTGCAGTGAAGCCACCTTCCCCAGACAGGATGCTTCTGTGGGGCAGCCATGCTGATTAATTCCAGAAGCTGAAGTAAAAACTAAAACCCCACCCATCACCACCATCTGCTTCACCATTGCACTGGCTGGTTCTGGAAAGCTCTTCCCAATGAGAAGGGAGGAGGCACACCTTTCTTACTATGTGGCCTTAGGCTCTATGTGTCTTAAGTCCTGCCTCCCTGGGCTGCTAATGTGGTTCAGCTGATTTTACCAAAAAAACTCTGGCATGGACAAAGAAAGGCTTTGGGAATAGAAACAAAGAGGGAGGGAAGAATGAGTCAGAGAGAGCTCTCACCCTCCTTACCCATGGCACTTGTCTTCTTGTCTGGCATGGTTGCATTAATGGCTGTCATGTTGGTTTCCTTAAATAGCTTTGATTTATTAACATGCATATAACTACAAAGCAAAACCCAAAGAGTGGGGCAGCAGGGGGCAATTTTGTACTAAACCCAGCCCGTTAGTGTAACTGTGGCCTGCCTAAGATTGAGCTCTGAATGTCCTGGGACAGAAACTACCTCAGGGCTAGATGAAAGGCCTTGTTAAGTAGCTGACATTTTAGCCTGGACCCCTAGGGATTCTTCAGATGATCAGGGCAGGAGAGGTTCTATTTATTTTATTTTTTTAAGGATAGTTGGTACAACTGGTTAAAAATGAAGATGCTTTGCATAGTTTCTATGTGAGACTTTCGGAGGCTGAGGTCTTGGCCAGCTGGTCTGAATTTGGGCAGATGGCACAAAAAGTAAAGAAGGAGGCACAGGTCAAGAAAGGGTTTGCAGGTGGAGTGTCAGAGTAAGGGCACTACTGTCCAAGAGACCTCTACTTGAAAGAAATTGCAGTCGAATATGTTAGTTTGTCTTTACTGTCTGTCTTGAGTGCAAAGACACTTGTATTTTTTACTTTGCTGAGTACTAATCCATAGGGAAAGTTGTTTTAACCTTAAATTATCAAATACATTGCTTTTATCCAAAGAAAAGTAACTTCTGTATTATTAGAATATGATACTGGATATTTCTGTATTTTTGTCAAATACACATTTGAGCTCATCTTAATCTCAAGGCTGTAAAGTCTGTGTTCTCGTGGGTATGCTCTTTCTTTGAGCAGTGCTGTACAGCAGTGCTGCTGTAGTTGTGAACCTGTGTCTGGGGTGGATTTTCCTTCTGAGACTTCTTTTCCTGTCAACATCAAAGCCTGGCTGCTCCTGAAGGAATAGAAATTCTGTGTTAATGGTCTGAGAAATGAAGTCCTGAGGTTTCAGATGAGTCTCCTGAGTCATAAAACTATTTTGTGGAGTTTGCCAATAAAATATTTCCAGGAGTTTGGGCATCAGGGAAGTGGGCCCCATGGGAGGTTTTTATTCCTGGGAAGCAAAGTTGCAGAAGCAGCATCTGTGTTGATTTACATCCTGGTGACTTTTGTTTTGGAGAAGTGTTGCATTTCTGAATGCTGATTTGAGTGTTCAGATCTTAATTAGAGGCACATACAGTTCCTGTACTGTACCTTATTTATGTTCAAATGTGACAATGAGAAGAGAAACTTGGATTTGAGGAAACAAACTTACCAAGCAGTCTCAATGAGCATCACAGAGAGCACTTCATTTTTTCTCTTAGTACCATAATAGGTCACCACATTCTAATGGGCGGAGTGCTTGACTGTTCCAGTGTTCCCCTAAGTCTCTTTCTTCAGTGCTTTCCTCAAATAATCTGTAGAGTATGAAGTGCATTGGTTACATTTCTACCAAGTTCTAACCAAAAAGAAATGATGCAAATGTGCAGTTTTGACCTCACATTGAAACTCATAATAGAAATGTGGGACAAATCCTTCAAAAATTAAAGCAGAGAAGAATCCTTGCTGCAGAGTAAAACTATTTCTGCTCCTCATTGTTATTTTCAGTATGTAAGTGTTGGGAAGGTCAAGAAATTAAAGTACTGATTCTTGAGTAATTGAGTGTGACTCATCAAAATAGTGTGAATTGTCAGGTATTTGAGTGCTTCTGCAGTCAAGATCCTTGAAGGGGAGAGGCTGTCAGTTACAGGTATTTCCTGCAGGTTTAATTGGAGCACTGTTAGTCTGCAGGCTGAGGAGGCGGTGGAGGCCAGCAGCTATGCTGCTCCACTGGATGGAAACAGAGGCCATGCAATGGGGACCTCCATGAGGGCAGCACTGGTCTAGGGGCTTTCTCTACAGCTATGGATTTAAGGGATTTTAGCAGCAGTGCTGGCTGGCTGAGCCCAGGCAGCTGGAAGTGCTGCATAAATATGTTGGGGACTAAGCAGCTTTTCATGCGCAGAGCCTCATGCACTTTGAGTCCAGGAGTTGTATTGCCAGTTCCCTGACAGCTGCAGAGCTCACCACAAGCCCTGGTAAAATTACCATTTTATTGCAGTTTGGGCCTCGTTCTGGTGCTGTTGGGGTCTGTAAACTTACCTCGTGCAATTGTGCAGCAGTTAGACTTGGATTTTCCTTTCAGTGTAATGCAACTGAGGACATGGAAACATGAGTCACTGCTGTATCACAGTTGCTCACTCCCAAGAAATGGAAGAACATTTTATAATAGGAAGGATAAGAATGTAGGCATGAAACTAAACGTTGGTTTTGCAGAGGAACCTTCTCAGCTGGCTTCTCTGTAGCCACCCTGGACATGGAAGTCTCATGCTAAATTTGGCTTTTATTTCAACTCCTGAAGCTTCAAGCCCGACAAAACGCACGCTGAGCCCTGAGTGGATTAGGTGGATGAGCACAGTCACCCCCTTGCCTGTGGGCAGAGAGAGGATACCCAACACCACTGCCAGAAGGCTGAATTTATTGGTGTTCACCATCGCTATTTCAGCCCGGGCAGAACATTTCACGGAGATCTGCGCTGACGGAAATGTTGGATACCTGTTCCCCCAATTGCTCTCTGCATCCAGGCTTGTTCTGCTGTTGTTTTCGTGCATCGATGAGTGGCTTCTTTGCACTGTCAGAATAATTTTCCTAGAGCCATGATTAATTTAGAATGGGTACCTGAGGCTGCTGCGTGAAGCTCTCTGCTGCTTGTTTTCTAAAGCTGCTAGGGTGTGTAGTGCATTTCTTATCAGAATGATTTCCAAGCTGCCTAATGCTGAGGCTAATGCAGAGAGTAGCTGAATAAAAACTAAATAACATAAAAATAAACAAACAAATTTGTGAAGAGAAAGTAGAAGAGGAAAAGGGATAAAAAAGGGGGTGGATGGGAGGAGAGCATAAGCTAGAGAAGACTTACCATCATGTAACAGTACTACATGGTAGCAGAAAGGGATAAATCAAATGACACAATGGTATGTTGCGTTTCATCATACACCTTAATAGAGCCAGGCATAAAAAGTATAAAGTGGTGGTTCTATTAGCCAAACCCATGCTTCTCAGAGTTGAAGGAGCAGACATCTGTTCCTGGGGTTTTTCTTCCTCAGCTGTGAAATCCTTCAGTACTGGACAGAAAGAAACGTACACCGATGCGGTGGGTCCCGTTAGCAGTCTCCTGTTCCTCCACACCCCGCTTTGTAAGCTGTTTTAATTAGATGTGCAGTTGTAATAAATAGGAGTATTTACTGGTATGCCCCCAGAAGTCAGTAAAATCACAGTAGGTTTACAGGACTAGCAAAGCAGAATGCAGTCCACCTTTCCCATATGCAGTTTGGACTGGTAAGAAAGGATTTACCTGGCTTCTCAAGCAACTTCTGTTCCTTCAATATATAGAAGCTGCAAAGGTCTTACATAAGCACAGATAGATCATGTCTCTTGTTATGTTTTTCCCAGCTGAATACTCCACCATCCCTCTTTTCCTATTTGACATTGCACTGCTCTTAATCCACTCTGCTCTGCATCCTTTTTGTCAGGCAGACTGCGGTTTTCTTTTGCTGGTGCCTTCTCCTCTCCAGGAGCAGCCTGTGCAAAAAAGCTTCCTGAGCATCCCAGAAACTACAGCTTTAATGTGTAAAGCATTCAAAAATCAGTGTACTGCAAGGGTCTGCTCAGTAACTGTTTGTTCTGTTCAGTCGAGTTAGCTGGCAACAGGCAACAAAATGAATGGTAAGGTCACTGACTGCCTAACTTTTCTCAAATGCTTTTCTACAGCTGGCAAATACCACCATACATGGGTAAGACACGTACAAGATGCACTGTCTCTTCACTGCCAGGGCTCTTGCTCGAGATTCGGGTACCAAAACAATGGCCAGCACAGACTTCCACTGCAGTAATTATTAAATTTGTTGCTCTTTTCAAACAGTGTGATCTTACTCTTTCAATCTCATTCTTGGCTCTAACAGCTGTGCAGGTTAAATTACTTTTTAAGGGTTGTGACTGTTGTTTTGCAAATAAATTTTGGCAGTAGAATACCGTTTAATAGAAGAGACTTTTTTAATGCCAGTGGGTTTAATTGATAAATAAGTGTTTAATTTTACTGCAGGTGGAGGCAATCTAAGTCACCTCTAGGGAAAGACAAACAGGCATTTTAAATAAACCTCTTGGCACGTTAATCACCTTAAATCAAGTTCTGGGCTTATCCTATAGCATTAGGATGTGACTGGTAAAATCCAAATGCCATAATGCGTTTGTAAACCCTGAGCAACCCCTGATAGTGATACAACACTGTACTTGGAAAAAAATCCCTGTTTAGAAAGACAAAAGGGAGGATCTGTATCTACATGTAAGCCATGAGATCAGGAGATGGTACCAAAGACTTTGATCTAAAACTTCTGTTTCAGAAAGAAGTGCAACTTCTCAAGGATATCAAAGCACACACATCTGTCCTTGCTGTTTTCTAGGACTGGAAGCAGCTGAAGCATGCTTCAGCTATTTAGACTCTCCACACATCATGGTTTAATCTTTTGCACAGATAGTTAATGGTATGTTCCTATTCTCTGTGAGAGACCAGGCATGGAAGCTGGACTCAGTATGTGGCATGCTGAGGGTACACAGAGCAACAAAATGACACCTTTTGTCTTTCCCTCAACACTCTTCCTGCTGCTTCCCAATGTTTTGTTGGCCTTTTTTGGTTGCAGATGCACACTGGGTCGATGATCTCAGGCAACTGTTAACAGTGACTTCAGCATCTCTTTCCTGGGCCATGACGGCCAGTTCCGTCATCAGCATCTAAGAGCTTTGGATTATTTTCCTCTACGTGTGTTACCATACGTTTATCTACACTGAAAATCTTAACGCCAGCAGTGTGCCTTTTGTTGAGTTCTGTGACATTCTGCAGGACATTGTCATTGGCATGGCATTTGACTGCCCTGGGGAGGTCAGGAATATCCATAGACCCGGAGATTTTGTGTACTCTCCCTTCTGCAGGTTGTGAATGAAGATGTTGAATAAAACCAGTCTCAGCAAACACCCACTGCTGCCTCCTCTCCACCATCAAAGCCCTTCCATTTGCCCCCCACCCCTTAGCCTACTCTCAGTTCAAAAATGAACTTTTCCTTCAAATACTTGGCTTAGTTTCTTTATTGATCACCAAGAAGAAAATAAAATCCAAGGATTCTATAGAAGAACTGTTGAAATGAGCTTCTCACTTTTATAGTACTTGTATCTTTCTAATACAGAACAGACCTCTCCACATTTACAGCTGCAGTTCTGATTATAGAAAAGGTGATCTATAAGATACTCAACTGCCGTGAATTAACCTTGCAGTAATTTTTTAAATGTACCACATTATCACAGAGAGTGTAGGTTGGCTTTTGACAACATCCCTAAGTTTTCACTCTGGAAAACCCTAGATGGACCAGTTGCCAGGGAGGAGAGTAGTGTCAAAGAGTTTGCATCAGTTTGCCAGGTAAAATATTAATCATTGTGGGACATGATGCCTAAGTGACAAGGCAAAGAAAGAAAAGCAGGACAGCACCATTGAGTTTGACAGTTGTGGCAGACAAGGGTAAGTTTAGATTTTCCTTCACTTAACAAGAACTAAACAGGACAGAACTACTGTGAATTTAACAAAGGATTAAAAGCCCTGAGTGATTTTAAGAGGTCACAATACAGCAACACTTCTGCTTTGAAATGGCAAGAAAAAAGAACTGCAACGCAGCTACAACTTCCATGCCGCTGCCATAGTGTCCGCCTTGCATTGTGTGAGTGGGACAGTCCTCCCTGCCTGCAGGAGCCCCACTGCAGATGCTTTCGCCTGTCCAGCAAATAACTGGTTTGGGTGATGGACGTTTGTTCTCAGGCCTGCATGTACAGTCCTGGCCGGCTCTGTTGCAATCTATTGGGCTGGCAGGAGCTACACAAATGCGGCCGCCTGATGCAGGAAGTGGCTCTGTGGGCAGCAGGATCCACGTCTCTCACACAGACCTTGCGCAGAAAACACTGCTCCAGCAAAAGAGCAGTATTTTTGGTGAGGTATGGAAGAGGTGGCTGTGAACCATGTGAAGGTACAGTGAAAAATCCAGCAGTGTTTGCTGTCAGCATTCTTCTAGAGTACCAATATTTTGGCGAAGACCCAGCCCCACTAATCTGTTTACCTAACGTCCTCCTGCACTTCCACTTAAGTATGAGCTTATTTCCTGTACTAAACTACCGTGCATCTTGCAGTTAGTTATTAACTAGCTGTTGTGTTTGAAAAAGGCCTTTATTTCAGCAGAAAGTGATTCTTTTGTAATCCTCGCTCAGTTCGGGGCAGCTGTGCAATTTGCCCAGGACACATCCTCTTGCAGCACAAACACAGGCCTGGTATTTTCTAGGCATTGTTAGTCTGTCCATTGTCATCAGATTGAATGAGGCAAGACTGATTTTCAGCAACAGTGAGAAAGAGTAATCTAGAATTAAGTAAATTTTTGCCAAATGCAATTTTGTTGGGGGAATTGGAGTAGATTCTCAAACAAATGCCCCTCCTTTAGGAGCTGTTCGCAGCCTCCTCTGCTTTCTCTTGGAGTGCAGTTGCACAGCCTGGAGATGAGAAATTTCCTCAGGAATCTTGCTAGTAGGTTCAGTTTTCAGTGCAATCTTTTACAATATCACACTGTGGAGAAAGGAATTATTTGCCATTTCTGCTATTCTCTCTGTTTCACTTTCATTTTAGGAGAAGTTCCCAGATAAGATTAGTGAACTCTATGTGCTGAGGTGTGAGGGTGGAATGAGTGAGTGGAGGATAGTCTGGTGTCACTTGATTTCTATATGCATAAATCTGACTAAAGCAAATGTCAGGGAAAAGGAAAAAGTTAGTGTTTGCTTATTCCAATTACTCATGCTTTCCTATTTCTTTTAATGCCCTCCAGGCCCACTTCTGTTAGCTGCAAGAATATCTAACAGCTATCTGTTGAGGACTAGGTGCTTGAATAGTCTTTAAATTCCAAATTTTTTGCCTTTTAATTCCACTCTTTTTTCCATTGAGACTTTGAGTTCAGGCAGACTGCAGTGTTGTTAGATGGGCACTTAGGCAAGTTTGAAATGCCATCTCTGTTTTTCTCTCTGTGTTTAGACCCAGATTAGCTGAAGTGCCTCACATCTCTGCAGAGGGAAATATCTTTCTGCAAGGCTCAGGCTGGCATCCAAACCTTGCAGCAGCTGCTGCTGTCAAGACTGGGAGCCTTCTCTCTGCCAGACACATACACTTGTGCTTTTTTTCACTGTACTCCTCACTAATTCTTGTGCAAGGGCTTGGCCAATCTGTGGTATTTCTCTCCTGTTCCAGCATCCCCCTGGGAAAATGAATCATTGAATATCTGAAGATAGGAGCTTACTTTTGCACCCATCTGGCTTCTAATCTTTAGGGCTGGACAGTAATGACTGATGAGAAAGGGATATTCAGGAGGGAAAAACATTTTCTGCCCAGCCTTGTTACTTCAGAAAGGATCTTGCTGAGTTGTAACCCCTGTCTGCACCACCTTACCCAATTAAGTGGAAAAGAAACTGTTCCATGAACAATGAACTAAGAAACTCAGTTTCAATAGATTTATATGTTTTGCTCCTTTCTCTCACTCAAGTCTTAATTTTCCTGTGACATTCCTGCTCCTTTGATACTTTAATTTCCCCAGTATATCCGTTAAATTGCCATCACTTCTCCCAGCCACCTGCCACATCTCCCAACTATGGGATGTGGAAGAGGTGGTAAGTAGCCAAGCTCACCATATTGTTGTTCCTCTGATGTCAGTGCCAATTCTTGAATATGCAACAGGCCATTTTATAAAACCTGAGGAAAAACCCTCTATCTTCTAAAATTCATTTTCCTGTCTCTGGCCTTTTTTTTTCCCATTTCTGTGTCCTACTAATGCTTAACAGAACTTGATACTGGCAGGTATCACAGCAAAAATGCAGATCTAATACTCACAGAGATCTGCTCATTTTATAAAGGAAAGAAACTGCAAAAAGAAAAGGCAGTAATTACAGGCTGCTAAATAGAGCTGATATGTACCCTAGTGAAGTGTTAATGAATAGCCAAGCTTTGGGGTCCCGAGAGTGAATGCAGGGCCATGCATACCTTCCTCTGTCCATGGGGAGGTAAAATTCAACTTAGAGATTAATCCGTTATCCCATTTAATCTGGTCTTGGGCCAGGTGCACTCATCTCTAATGCAAGACCAGCACGTACAGAGTGGCCAGGTTCTGGTTCAGGCTGCTTTAAGGGCTCCCTGACAACTGTAAAAGTTGATACTGTTCACATACTTCGGTTAGATCTCGCTTGCAGTCGCTCCTATCTACTGGAGAGAAATTGAACAAATCTCGGCGTGACGGAAGATTTATTTAAAAATTAAAAGGATTCGGGGGTATTTCAGGTTACCGAGAACCGGCGGAGGGGAACGAGCCCTGCCCGCCATCGCACGGGTCTGCCGGCTCTCGCGGGGGAGCCCGCGGGTTGGGGTCCCCGGCCGCTCTGCGGCTCGAGGCCGGTTCGGTGTTTGCGCCGGGCCCTGCTGCCTCCTCCAGCGTCCGCTGAACCGGCGCTACCCGTCCAGGCCTTCTCCCAGGGCCGCGCCCCACTCGGCGCCGCCGCCGCCGCCGCCACCGTCACCACAGCGGCGGTCCCGCCGCGGGCC
>VWZW01002547.1:19871-102364 GCA_013397115.1 Edolisoma coerulescens
GAACGGGTGCGTGCCGCTGTCGCACCAGGTGGCCGGGCACATGTACGGCAAGGATAAAGGCGGTGAGCGACGACGGGCGTGGGTAGGGGGCGGCGGGCTTGGCCGGGTCACCCGTGATGGGGTTCTTCTCCCCCCCACCCTCTCTTCATCTGAATTCTCTCAGACCGGCTGTGACGGGGCCGCTTTGGCTTCGATTTCCCTCACGCCCCGCCGGCGAAGGGGCAGCTCCGTGGCTGGCGGGGCGAGGTCGGTGCAGGCGGGAGCGGCGCCGGGGGAAGAGGACAGGACTCGCCGCCGCCGTTCCCGAGCTCCCGCTGCCGGACTCTGCCCGCACCTGTCCGCTGGAGGTGCCGCAGCAGCGAGGGAGGTCGGTGCTGGGGCCTGGGGCAGTGCCGAGGGACCGGGGCCTCCCTGGGAAGGCCGGAGGGGGAGCTGGTCGAGCTCACCGCTGCGCACAGGCCGTGGATGGAGCGGTGTCACCGCTGCCAAATTTCATTCTTCTGGTGCTTTTCCTAAATGGCATTAGCCTGTCAGGACGCGATAGTTATCAGGCACCTTTAATCGAAGGACTTCCGCCGTTCAGCTTCATTTTATCAGGCACCTTTTTAAAAGTGGGAATTGAGGTAACAGCATGCTGGTTCTCTCAGAACATATGTCAAAACCGTGATTTAGCTAACGGGACCACCTGAAACTGTGGCCACCAGAAACTTCAGCAAATTATTATTAAGCTAGTTATTTGCTTGTTTATGTGATGATAAATCTGAACCAATAGCTAGTAAATGTTCTAATAATACAAATACATGAGAATACAGTGTTTTTAAGTATGCCTCCACCAGCTCTAAATTTCTAAATTAATACCATGTTGAGGAGTAAGGTGTTGGCTCTTCTGATGAAGGGGCCTTTTAGCATAGGCAGTGGTCAGCAAGTGGCCAAATTAATATTGCCAAATGCCATTTCTCGCCTTTCCAGGACATGGCGTTTGGAGTAATTCCTGCCTCTCAGCCAGACAGAAGGTATGCATCCATTCAACTTGCAGTATGCCCTCTGAGAGTAGCTATAATGAGTACCTGCTGGCATATTGCCTTTGAACCCTGGCAGTAGGAACTGCCCCTGCTGAATAGGCTAAGGGCTGAATTACAGAACCCTGTCAGCCATCAGTGAGTGAAATTACAGCACTAACGGCACTGTGAGTTTGTCTTATCTGCAGCCTGCATCCATGGTGTGCCTTGCTGCAGATAATCTCGACAGAAAAGTCATTCTTCTCTCTGCCCCTGCCAAGGGCTGAACTTCAGAACCTTTTCAATCATCAGTGAGTGGAATTACAGCAGTAAGGGCTCTGTGAGTTTGTCTTATCTACAGCCTCTGTCTGTGGCATGTCGTGCTGCTTATAATCTCCACAGAAAAGTAATTCTTGTCCCTTGCCCCAGCTGCAGACAGTGCAATAAAATGTAGATGGAGGTGCACTGGATCCTTGAAGGTGTATGTGTTCCTTATTCATATATTGTAGCATGAGGTGGGATCAGGTAAAAAATGGCTCACTTCAGGGAGAGCTTCACCTTTGGCACATCAGTCTTACTTCAGTTAGATCAAACAGCACATGTGAATCATCTATATTTTGGATGCCACTCCAGTGGGTTAGGTAAAGCTAGCTCCACTGCATCTCATGGGCAAGACCAGGACTTCTGCAGAGGTACCACCGTGGTTGATGATCTCATCTTGGAAGCTGTTTTATGTTGAAGTGAAGACCAAAGCTGCTCTGGTACTCACTGCTCTCATTTTTGTAACTAGATCTTCCCTTCTGTTCCCACTACAGACAGAGGACTTGAAGGTATCAAAGTATTTTTTAACTTCTTTTTTTTTTTTTAGTAAAAGTACACTGTAGAATTTCTTTGCCATTGGGTTCCCTCCTTCTGAATAACCTTCCTTTTTCTCTTTGCTCCCTGTGACTGTTACTGCCTTGCAAAGAAAGGCATTTTACAGCCTCTCTGCATGCACGTGTAGACATTAGGCTTCTGTGCATTGTGACTGCCCTTTTGTTGAATGCTGTGTGCAGTAGTGCTTCCCCCAGGTAAATCATGTGTAATAAGTAATGACTTTGGGCTGTATCTTAATTGCATAGGCGGGTAGAGAGAGACAGAAGCTGGTGGGATATGCCACCTTATAGAGCCTCCTGCACCTGGCTATGGTTTGGTGCCTGTACCTGCAAAGTGCTTGGGGTCCCCAAGCCATTAGTGGGATTCTGTAGCTCGAGGGGCCATTGTTCTTCACAGTGACTTGCTTGGTCATTTCAGAATGGTAGCAAGCTTTGCATCCACAGCCAGAGAGAAATGTTTGTCAGATATTTCAGGATTTTATTTTCAACATAGTTCTGTTGATTCTTCAGAAATGTTAAGTTGCTTTTTCATATATTAAAACAGTACTATTCCCTGTCTGTGCTGAAGAACCCCGGGAAGCCTACAACAAACCCATGACCAACATCTCTATGTTGGTATGATCTGCAGGTGATGGTATCTGCGCTTCTTCTTGTAGGTCAGAGGGAAGGTTATGGAGTTTACATCTTTGTGGTGAATGTTGAAACATGGCTCTGATTTTCAGGCCTGCCCCAGTCACAGTAACAGAGTAGTTGCAGTAGGTGCTCTAGTCTGTCAAGAATGCAGAGAAGGAGGGAACTTTAGATATCAGTTTATGTTAAACTCTTCAAGTAATATGTATCAACCCAACAGTGTATGGATTCTTGCTTCCAGGAATCTTTGCCTGGTCTTTCTACCTTGTAGATTGTCAATACTTACCAAAGCCAAAATGCAGATTTTTGAGGAGCATGTATTATAAAGCCCATTTTAATGCTGTGATTGTTAACAATTCACATACAGAACATGTGTCATTCAAGTACCTGGTGCACTTTGCAGAGTAGTTTCCAGCATGTGCAAAAGGGTACAGAGAGAGGAAACACAAGCTGCCGTGTCTTGAAGATGTTGTGGTAGCTGCACATGTTGAGTGGCAATATTTTTCTAGTTATGGAAAGTATATAAAATCCAACTTTAAGCAAGAAACATGACTTCAGAGCTGTTTTACACAAATTTTAAAAGCAAATCTTTGGCATAGCCAACTATTGAAACAGCTATTCTAAGTCTGGTGGCTGTTTTAAAGTAAATATCTTGTTCTCTAAAGATTTTGTTTCGTTTCCAAGACTGCACAACAGTCCCCATTCATAGATAAAGGTTTTTAAGAGGTGAAAAACACCATTGGTGTTACAACAGCAAACTCTCTTTGGGATGCAAAGCTCCTGGCTCATTTTTCTGTTTTCTCACGTGGTAAGTTGAAAATAGAACCTATTTTGGATACAGTTGACATTTTTGTTACCCTTCTAAGCAAAATAAATTACTGTCTCTAAAGCTAGAAATTAATCCTAGGAGAAAATTTCTTTTCCAGAAGTGGGTTTATGGTTTTCCTTTGCACCTGATCATGCAACACAGTACACGTCTCAGAGGAATGCAGTTAATTTTCTCCATTCTTGCCATCTCTTGAGTATCCTTGGATACCCAGCTGCATTTCTTCTTCAGGTATTCAGAAATATTGGTGACTGGAGAGTCATTAAGGCTGTTTCATGAAGGTATTTTGGAGGGGTTTTTTGTGCAGGCTTGATGAAGGTGTTGCCTGGCTGAGATAAAATTCTGTACTGTAATTATGAGTGATACAAATCGTAGCATCTGATAGCTTGGAGTGCTGTCGGGGTGCTACTCCTTGTACTAAAGACATACTCTTTCTGTGCCACTAGTGTAGATGTACATCGACAGGACATTTATTTCTCTTCTGGTAATGAGAGATGCATTAAATGTGGTACTCCTTTAACGTCTTGGCATTGTTGGAAAACAATTTATGAATTATTTAAAAAGGGAGTGTCTGTGTAATCTTTTTTAGTTAATGATGGGGTTTTTGGGAGTGGAACTTTTAATGTCAAATCTCAGTACTGTGTTGGCCTTGGGCAGAACTACACCCAGGAAATCTTTCAATGGCTAGAAATAAGAGGAATGCAAACAAACCTCTGCTAAGGGTTGTGTGTAGGAGCTGACAATTTTGTCTCTACTGCGTGTGATATGGAAGCAGTACAGCTTTTCAATAGGCTGTCCTTGATGGTGAAGTCACTATTTCTGGAAAAAAAAAAAAAAAGGCAAAAAGAAAGCTGTACCTCTTAAAACTAAGCCCTGAAGGAAATGCTTCTCTTCTAGGCATACTGCAGCATCCAGATGGGACTGTTCTGAAGCAGTTGCAGCCACCACCTCGTGGTCCCAGGGAGCAAGAGTTCTACAACAAGGTGAGGGTCCCACAGTGCGGAGGAGGCTGGCTTACTCCAGGTGAAATAAGGAGTGCGGTTCCTGTAGAAGAACATCCTTATCATTACAGTTGGGAAAGTGCAACCTAAATACCCTGCCATGGTATCTGTGTGCTCTCTAGGACTTACTGCTCTTTGCATGTCAGTCCCCATGTCAGACCTACTTCACTCACAGGATTTAAGCTTGCTTATTTGTTCATGGGACAGCAAATTTTCACAGCATCTAAGATTTTATTGAAAAGCCTTATCTTGCATCTATGTTTAAGGGGTTGTATGTTTGATCCCAACTTTCTCACGTAGCCGAGTCTCTCAAAATTGCTTACATCTAAATTCAGCATGTTTTATGCTTCTGCCTAGTCTGGTTTACTGCTAGAAGTATTGCTCTGTTCACTGTATTAAAACTCAGCTCCTTTAAAAAGTCAATAAAAATCAAAACTCTCCAGTTGTTTTAACTTCAGCTGTATTTTTCCTATTGTTCATCTTCAGTTTGCTTTATCAGTAACTTTAACAGCGCAGACCAGGAAAGCTGTTGCTTTCATGTAAACAGTTTCTAGAGCCTGTACTGTCCTACCTGCCTGTGATAGTCTGTCATGTGGTTTTCCTGTGTCAGATTGATATGCCATGCCTTTCCGTGGCTTATTACGTATGAAGAACTATAGAAATCTTCACACTTGGTGTAAGAAGAGTCTTGAGACCCTCTACTTGTTGTGGTGTTTGGCTTGGATTTTGGTTAGTTGTTTTCTTTTTCCCTGAAAGGGTATTTATTTAAGTTACCAAAAGACCTTGCGGATTTCATGGGAGTGTCTCACATACACAAACTAAGCCAGGTGCTTTAAGTGAACAGTATGTTTGCATACTAGCATTATTTGATAATTCTAATGATGGGACAAAACAGCAGCTCTTGAGTTACTAGGAGCCAGTTAAATGTAGATATTTTTCTGAGTTTCTCTGTGACTCTCATTGAAATGAGGTTAGGAAATATGCTGTCCAGCCTGTGTGGTAACTTGAGTAGAAGCAGTAAGCTTGAACAGGCTCCTTTGGGCACCATGCTACTTGCTGTGCTGTGAAATCCTGAGGCAGAGACAGTAACATGCTGTCCCTGCCTAAAGCCAGCAGGTAAGAGGGGTAAGTTCAAGCACTGCTTGGACATGAACTGTTGCTAAACAACAAAAAAAACTTGACTCTTTTCTCTTAACTACAGTAGAGGCTGCTAACACTTAAAGCTGCTTCAGTCTTGCTTGCTTGCCTGCACGCTCACTCGCTTGCTTGCTGTCTCAGCAGTCCTTTCTTCGTAGTCTTCTCCTGTGGTCTTCTCTCTTATGACCTGCTTCTCTGAGGGGCAGCTGGTCTCTGGGCTTTAGCAGAAACACCTGGTTCTGAACAGCTGTAACTCGTCAAGGTCAAGACTACCTACAGCCCATTCTTTTTCTCCTACATTTCTCCCTTTTTACTTTAGATGGATACAATACATACTAAAATTTTTGTCTTTTTCCACACATGCTAATAACCAAAGATGGTTTGGCTGGGGCACTCTAAAAGGTTCGAACACATTACAACAATGAACTCTTCACATCAGAGACTTTATAATTTTGCTTGTTTAAGCTTAGACTCACGTGACAAGCCATGAGCAAGACCCTGGGCAAAGTCTTTGAGAAGGGGGTGTCTGTGTTAGTGTGCTTGTTACTGTGCTGTGAAGAAGTCAGGTCTCAATGCTAGTAACTTGCAAAGTAAGCTTCTATTCTGTCTTCTAAGGCCTTGCTGGGTTGCTTCCAACACTGAATTTTTTTGGTTATAAGCCATCTTGGAAGGGGGTTGGGCAATTCTTGAAAAATAACAGAGAAAGGGAAAGGTGTAGACATGATTAGTTGTGTGTGGACTAGAAGGCCTTTTTGTGGGAGAAGGGAAGGAGAGCAAATACATGTGTGTTGTGTAGGTGAAAGTACAGGAGAAAGGTCTTGGGGATTTGTTGCTTTTCAATGATTAACTGCTATCATGTTTGCTCTCAGGCAAGAACTGTGTGATATGGGCTATAGACACCTAAGCACTACATATTGTTGTTATAGGATGATTGCTCTGGGTTGGGAGGTTCTGGGTAAGGTACAGTTTCACATGCAGCTTGTGCTGATCCAATGGCTCATTGCTGCCAAAAGGGAAATGGCTTTCTTCCCATTACTGCCATTTACCTTGCACCATGATGGTGCTTTTTGGACAACTATGAACTGATTTGACAATTTAAAAGATGGCAAAACTTCCTTGTCTTGGTAGTCTTCTGGCAGTTTAGGTGACTAAGCTGACAAGCCATGGTAACAAGGCTGCCCTGCTTTGGTGACTGAGTTCAGCCCATCTTGTGGGCTATAATCAAAGAGACATCACCTTGGAGAAGGCTGATGAGCCTCCAGAGATTGAGGGAAGGAGAATTTTACCACTCCTTGAGACAGAGAGTTGTTTGAAAGGTGGCCAGGTACAGGAGATGGTGAGAAACAGTGCAGAAATGAAACAAGTGAAATAAGACTGATGAGTCCCAAGCTCTCACTTTGTCAGGAAAGAACAGCAGGTTGGTTGGTAAGATCAAAGCAGAGGGTTGTCCATTAGTATATGTGGATTAATTGCAATTTTTTTTTTTTTATTTCTGCTCCTGTTTTTTCATATGTGCTTAGAACTGTTTTGTCTGTAGGTAGGGGAGTTACTGCTCCCTTTGCAGCCCAACTTATGCTAGCATGAATGAAAATTAGTGACTCAGTACCTGGGTCAGAAACAAGGGGGTTATCTTTCCTTCTGGAACAGCACACCTCCTCATGTGAAGTAACTGAGAAGCTCTGTAGTTTATGGTAGCAAGAAGATGAGCATGTCTCAGTTTCAGCTGCATGAGTCAGCTGGAGAGCAGCTATTGCAGATCTGAAGCAGAAGTGTCTTCCAAGAACCAGGAAGTGGTATTTCAGTGTGCAGTCCTAGTGCTTGTGAGCTGAAGGCTGCAGGGAATGTGTCATGATAGAAGATAATGAGGCATTAAGAGACAAGTTTGACTGGAAGTCTGATATATTTAATGGGATACCAGGTAGATACTATCTTCTGTTTGGACCAAGAAAAGTCTTCTCTTCTGAAACTGCTGGATTTGCTTGCAGCTCAATGTGTGAACATGACAGAGGTAAAAGTCTGTGTCAGTGAATCACCAGATGTTTTTTTCCCTTGTTATTGATGTCTTATTTTCTGTTGAGCATGAAGCTAACTACTTACCAGTAGAGCCCAAACAAAATGGGCTTCTGTTTTGGAATAGAAACTTGAGCAAGACATGTACTGCAAAATACTAGTAAGTGATCCAAAGCCTGCTCAGAAGTGGGTGGCAGCTGAAATTTGGAAGAATTTCACAGGTCTCTGTCAAATCTGGAAAGTTACTGAGAAGTAATTCCTACTCGGGCTGTTTTCTTCATACTATCTTTTCAGTTTGGCAGTTAAAAAAAATACAGGTCTTCTTTTGTAAGAGATTATTTCACCAAGTAAACCAAACTTTTATCTACTACAGCATTATGTCTCATTCTCTACTGCTAGGGAAGGGGCTTGCCATGTGTTACGAGGGAGGGGAAAAACAGAGCATGACAAGATTATCATGAATACCTTCTATGATAAAACATAGTAGAACAATGAGCTGTTTGTACTGGTTGTTAGTAGCTTACTGTGCACTGCTTAACTTCTTATTGGAGTGTGACTTTCTAGCTGTAATGTCCACTTGCTATTGAGTTTTGTAAATCTGGGTAGTTATCAAATCAAAATAATAACATTTTAATTTTGTTCTCCAGACTCCCTTTCTGTACCTGAGGGCATGAACTCCTTACAAACATTGCCTGCATAACCATGGAGTGTTTTACTAGGTATTTTGGTGCACTTATCTGTGTGAAAAAAATACGAGTTTTTTTAACCTTGAATAGCTACAAAATACTTTGTTTTCAATATGTATGAGCAGCAAGAGAATGAAACTAATTGAAGTATAAGGGTGGTATTTATTTAAGGGCTATCTACATTGCTGATCAGTTGTTTCTGTGTAATGGCAATACTCTGTGAGAACATGTAGGTGGAGGTACTCCAAAGGACTATTTTTAAAGGGGTTTTGGGAGGGAGCAGTATACAATGATGTGGGAACAGGGAAATAGTGTTGTTTGAAAATGTAGTCTTTTCAATTAAAGAGACTAAATTGGTAAAAGGCAGTGTGAGCTTATGGTAGGCTGCCTATGCAAGCATGCTGAGAAATCCACAGAAGTGGCCTGTTCCTCAGTGTGTTTTGGAATTTGGCTTCAGCCTGCTTTATGCCAGAGCTCATTTATTGATGCTGAAATGGTCTGATTTAGTTCAGCAGTGTTGAGAGAAGGAGGAAACCTATCAGCCCTCCTACTGTGACCTGTTGTGCCAGCTGAGTTGAAAAATGTGAGGATAGTGTCCTTTGAAAAGGTTAGTGCAGGCACTGTATGAGGTAACCCGCTGCTTAGCTGTGGTGTGGAGCTCCTGTCTCAGCCAGGCTGTACCCCAGAGCACTGTCTTTGCATAGCTCTGTCTTCACATTTCAGAGCTCTCCAGCACAGGGCTTTCCTTAGTTTGTCATGTCAAGAACACAGCATTGCAGAAACTGTTGTCCTGCAGGGAGGGAGAATGCCAGAATGTCAGGCCTTAAATAGGGCAGCTGCTTTTGTCGGCACTAAAGGAGAGAGATTGGGCTGCAAGGAGGGGACTCTGCCCGGCTCAGGTGAGACCCCATCTCCAGAGCTGCCTTCAGCTCTGGGGTCCACAGCTCAGGAAGGACATCGACCTCTTTGAATGAGTCCAGAGGAGGCCTCCAAGGTGATGAGAGGGCTGGAGCACCTCGGCACCTCAGCTGGGAGAATTGGGCTTGTTTAGCCTGGAGAAGAGAAGGCTCTGGGGAGAGCTTGCATCCCCTTCCAGTTCCTAAAGAAGCTTCAGGAGAGCCTGGAGAGGGATTTTGGACAAGGACCTTGAGGGACAGGGCAAGGGGGAATGGCTTCCCACTGCCAGAGGGCAGGGTTAGATGAGTTATTGGGAGGAAGTTCTTCCCTGTGAGGGGGCTGAGGCCCTGGCACAGGTTGCCCGGAGAAGCTGTGGCTGCCCCCTCCCTGGAAGTGTCCAAGGCCAGGTTGGACAGGGCTTGGAGCAACTTGGGACAGTGGAAGGTGTCCCTGCCCATGGCAGGGGGATGGAACAAAATGGTCTTTAAGGTCCCTTCCAACCCAAACCATTCTGTGAAAACTGAGGAAGAGAATTTACAGTTGTTGTTATCTTTGCGACTATGGTTTCCTACAAGCTGTGTGTTAAGGATGAAGAGATGGAGTGTTTCCTAATGTTCAATAGAACAAGAGAAGGTTGCTGAATTGTTTTGAAATGGCTACTCTTTCACTTCTGATCTTGGCATTCACTCAGTGTGGTTGTAAACCTGTTACTGTGTGTAACTGTTCTGAGCATGGCCTACTGAAGTTTAAAGTTTGCTAATGTAGCAGCTAATAAACTGGGATTTTATGCTTAACAGATCAATAAATGTTCCTGTAAACTTTTATTTGAATTGCCCTTCAGTTTTCCTGTGGTGACTGTGGTGTGACACTTGGGGATATGTAGTACACTTTCCCTCCTCCTGCTGCCTGCCGAAAACTGTCCTGAGAAAGCTCCCTACAGCATGGACAACTTCAGAGGATATATTTTTCTTTTTCCTGTTTGCTGTACATCAGAATTGTCATAGCTGGTTCTAGTGGTGTTGCCATGTCATGGCTCCAAATAACATAGCTGCAATGGTATAAGGTTTCCAAGGCTATTGTAATGCAAGTCCTACCTAAATTCTCAGATAGTCCTGTCACAGGTGCACGGGTGATTTTGGGGAGCTGGAATGAAAAGGTGGACAGGGTTCTCCCAGTCCCAGCTCAGCTCTGGTAACCTCCTACCTCTGGCCAATGCTTATGAACCAAGGGAGCTGATTGACCCCACACAGCATTGTGAAAAGATAATTCAGCTAACCACCTGCCTCTTCAGGTTAACAAATCTTCCACCTGTGCCCAGTTAGTGATGGCACTGTTAACTGCTGTAGCAGTAGTCCAAGTCCAGGGTTTGAGTCCTGCTGACATTGAATCTGAATGCAAGGAAGTTGTTACCACAGGAGATAGCAGAAAACGTTTGTTTTTCACTCTTGTTACCCGTCCTAAAAACAAAGCCAGGACATAAGAGACGCAAATAGCTATGGCGTGTAAAAGAGATTTACAATGGTTAGGTGAGAGTCAGGCACTTGAAAGCTAGGAAGGAATGGTTTTGTGGTTGCCTATGCAATTGTTCTGTAGTTTTCCTGGATGCATTGAAATGCAGCTTCCATAGGGCAATGACCTATCTTTGTTTTGCTTTCCCTAAAGAACTCACTAGCTCATTTTACAGCCTGATACAAGGCAGAATGAATACTGTTTGTGCAACTTTTGCTGTCTCTTTTTTAACAGTCAGTCTTTGAGTTTGTAACCACAGGATAATGTGTTAGTGAAACCCAGTTATGTTTATATTTCTGAAGCCACAGTTCCTTGTGCTTCTGCAGTTACAGAGAAGACATGTTCAAGAATTGTGCCCATTTGGACCATCAGCAGTAATCTTCTCCTTACTGTTTTATTTATTTTGTTCTCAATAACATGCTGCAGCTCCTGGGCTGTGTCTTTTCATTCCTGCTCGATGCTTGCTTCTTTTCTGCAGTGTCTAATTTTAATTAGTATTCCAGCAGCTTCAGGCAGTGCAGAAGAGTTGTGGTGACTTCCCCCCCCCCACCGGCATAAAATCAAGCCAACAGTCTGAAAGATGGGTTTTGGCCTGAATTTGCACAGAATTGCAAGAACTGACTCATAAGGCTCAGCTCCCTTTCAGCCTGTGTAGCACAAATCATGATAAGGCAGCCTGTGTTCCATAAACTGTTCTCTGCTACTGACAGGAAAGGAGAGGGATTGGGGAGGCAAAGTATGTCTTGTTTCAGGATAAGTTATCCTATTTTATAAGCTCAGTTCAGTGCTTTTATACTCTTGATTTAGATGATTATCCTTGGCTGAAAAAGGAGTGGGTGATGGCCATCGTGCTGCTGTTGTGTACTAAAATATCCTTATCCTGTGATCACATCTCCAGCTAAGGTTTCGATTTTCAGTCTTGTATGGACAAAAATATAGAATGCATGGTTTTCTTAACATCTTATTTTGGAGATGCAATGCCTTGCCCATGCCTTTCATTACTACTGCATTTGGAGCTGTAGTTCAAAAGGATCTTTGGCTGTGCCTCATTCTGGTACCTCTGGATCTGCCTCATTGACAGCAGAGATACTGGTACTGAAGTGTACAAATTACCTGTTGGCAAACATAGCGAGCATGTTCTGATGCAGTTCATTCCTGCCCTCGGCATCATTCCTCCTGCTGAGGAACTGTCTAGAAGGGGTCTTGTTTTGCTGGGGAAATGAGCAAACCAGCATGTGAAATTGCCTCTAAACCATGAGCCTGGGCAGATGTAATAAAAGGAAGGACACACAGTAATTCTTAACTAATGAGAAGAAAATGGCTTTTTGACAAAGTTGTGAAATACTGGCAGCTGGTATTCACATATTTTTTTCACATGAGGAGTTGTCTAAGAGAGATGAAGGATAAGGTGTAGCTGTAAGAATCTGCTGAGTTCCTACTACTGTTCCATAAATATGGTTTTTTGTACTTTGCTATTAAATGACTGGTCAGTAGCACTTAAAAAATATGGCAGATTTTTGTGGTTCTTGCACTCTGCAGCAAAAACAAGTTTGGAAGAAACACACCACACGGCAGAAAGTTAACCTAGAAGGGTCGGGTGAGTGTCTCTTTCCCATGCTCTTTGAGGATTGTGTGTCACAGAATAAACTACAACCTACTTTAATATATCTAAGAAACCCTTTAAAAAGGGAGACAGTAAAAGGCCATTATTGCAGTTTGATGCAATTGTGGAACTACTGGGTGGAGTTGGAAACAGACTGAGTAGTGTACAGTGTATGACATGCAAATAAGCAGGAGAAAAATCCAGTTCTCCTAGCAACCTGATTTTGAGGAAGATTCCTTACCAAGAGTAGATCTGGTTGAAAATAAAGTGAAAATGCATAGTTGTAAAGTGCATAGTATGTTAAATTGAATTAAGACACAGCACAGTGCTCCTGCTCTGCTGGAGGGTCATGCAAGTGCTCTTTCAGACTGGATCAAATACTGTTTAGACTTCTGTTATGAATGTTTCAGAATATGGGTCAACTTACTAATACATGTTGGTGTTATACAGAAAATACTTTGTTCATTATAAGTTCATTTAAAAGTAAGATATGGTGGTGAGCTGCCAGAATGAGATTGAGGAAAGTGTAGGTTGCCTACTTGAAAGAAAAACAAAATAAATTCAGTCTCCAAAAAGAATTCTAGTTTCCAGATTAAAAAAACCCAAACAGGCTTGTAATATTGTCGTTGATGATGCACTGGAGGGAAGGGATGCCATCCTGGGGAACCTTGACAGGCTTGAGAAGTGGGCCAATGGAAACCTCATGGAGCTCAACAGAGAGAAGTGCAGGGTCCTGCACCTGGGTCAGGGCAATCCCAGACACACCGACAGCTTGGATGGAGAAGGGATTGAGAGCAGCCCTGGGAGAAGGACTTGGGGGTGATGGTTGTTGAAAAACTCACCATGAGCTGGCAGTGAGTGCTCCCAGCCCAGAAAGCCAGTGGAATCCTGGGCTGCATCCAAAGGAGCGTGGCCAGCAGGTTGAGGGAGGGGATTCTCCCCCTCTACTCTGCTCTCATGAGACCCCACCTGGAGCACTGCACGCAGTTCTGGTGTCCCCAACATAAGAAGGACATGCAACTGTTGAAGCAGGTCCAGAGAAGGCCATGAAGTTGCTGAGGGGACTGGAGCACCTCCCCTATGAAGACAGGTTGAGAGAGTTGGGGCTGTTCAGCCTTGAGAAGACAAGGTTGTATGGAGACCTCACAGCACCTTCCAGTATCTCAAGGGGCCTTCAGGTAACCGGAGAGGGACCCTGCATCAGGAACTGGAGTGAGAGGACAAGGAATAATGGGTACAAATGGAAAGAGGGGAAATTTAGGCTGGATATTAGGAAAAAATTCTTTACTGTTAGGGCAGTGAGATACTGGAACAGGTTGCCCAGGGAGGTTGTAGGTTTCCCAAACCTGGCAGTGTTCAAGGACAGGTTGGACAAGGCTGTGAGCAACCTGATCTAGTGAAAGGTGTCCCTGCCTATGGCTGGGGGTTTGGGACTAGATGATCTTTTAGGTTCCTTCCAACCCTTAACATCTTGTGATTCTGCGATTCTAAAAATGGCAGTTAAAATGGAGTGCCTTGGCCTTGCACATGGACAGTGAGCCAGCTTAAGGTGCTCAGGAGGCTGTGGGACCAGCTGTACGCTGTCATTGCTGCAGGGGAGGGCATGGAAATATGTGTGGGACTGTGGTAGTGCTGTCTCTGAGTGACTGAACCTGCTATCAGTCTGTACCAGCGTGGTAATTGCTGCAGTACATTTTTTCTGTGGGCTGCCTCTTGCAGTCCTAGGAAAAACAAGCCAACATATGTCTGTCAGGACTTGGTTCACATTTCTGTCTCATTGAAATGTAAAATTAAATTCTGCTTATTTAAGTGTAATTGCTTCAGGATTCCTCCCAGCTCTTGTTCTCTCCCACTCCTCTGTGTAAATATTCAGCTGGGACCAGATTGCTTCCTGGGGGAAAAAAAAAAAAGTGAGGCTGAATGTTCTCAGAAAGTGGGACAGCCATACTAGACTCCTTTCCCTTTTGTTGCCTTGTTCTACCATTCCACTTCCAGTAATTTCAGTGATAATTTAAGCTTGAATAGTTGAAGCTGCTTAAAAAAATTACTCTTGGGGGGCAGAGAATTTGTATTAAAACACTCTGTCTGCTGGCTTTACCCACTTGCTTTTGGGTCTGTGAGCCTGGATGTGATGGTGGTTGTCTTCCCTCAAAATCCCAAGCAATATTCATGTTGCACCACATAGTGCATTACAGTAACAGAGCTGCCTTTTGGCACAGCAGTTGTGAAGATAGATAAGAAAACTGGTTGTACTGTACTTCTGCAAGGGAGTAGTACTAGACTTTCTGCCTTGAAATTCACTGGATCTCCCTGCCTGCTGGTAGCTTGAATTTTGCAGTGGGTAACTTCAGGTCAGCATCTCTCCAGCTCCATTGGGTGTGTTGTCAAAGAAGAAATCAAAAATAAGAATGGAAGAAATATTTAGTGTGCTAAAAGTGAAAGTTCCTTATCAGATGACCAATGGTAGTGTGTCTTAGCCATTTTTTTAGTCTCTGTTCTCTTTATTTTGGCCTCTAGTGAAGAGTACCTAATGTGAATTCTGCTCCAGTTTGTTGTACATGCACGTTGACATAACTGAACTGAATTCTGGTTAGATTATGGAGTAGAGACCTTGATCTGCAATTTGCTGTGTATTTTTTGACTATTCACCTAAGAGTCTCATAACCTATTTAAGAGGCTGCTTAACAGGTGTTTGTGATGGTAACAACCCCTACATTTTCCTGAGTATCTTTAAGAATTGTCTTTGACTTCAGAGTGCTCTCAAGTTCATTGAAGACTCCAGGTCCTATGCAGTTGAAGCTGAACATAATACCTGGCTGTGCTAGTGAGTTGTGAACACAGGAGAGGCTGAAGGGCAAGAGAAAGCTCAAGTCTATGGAAAGAGATTGGAGATGAAACATGATCTCTGATTTTGCAATTTTGACAAAGAAGGCTCTTATGCCCACTACCCTGCTCCATGCACAGTGGGGTGACTTGCAGAAATTGTAGGGAAGTGTGGGTAAAGTAAGGAACTTAAACTTGGTTTGTTAATCTTTAGTTGCCCAGGAATCTTGTGGGATGAAAGATTAGATGGGAGTTTGCTGTCTTGTGAACTCTTTTTTACTTACGATGGAGTATGGCCAAATGTCTGCTTATATCTTTCAAAATTCTATATTGCCTTGCCTCTGTAGTAAGTGGTTATTGGAAAGAGGGGAGGGACTGGAGGATCTGTCTCTACCCAACTTAGCTCTGACCGTTTTGGAGCAACTTGCTGTAGATGGTGTCTGTGGCTCTTACTTCCAGCTACTCTGTGGTATTTGTTTAGTGTTGCTGCTGGTGGCTGTGCCTGACTGCAGCCTTTTGGGTGGTTCTCTTGGCTGCTGAAGTTTTGAAGCTCTGCCACACCATCAAAACGGGTTAGGGTTTGCTTTGTCTCTTTTAAAAATGTTTCCATGCCTGGGGCTTCAAATCTTGCTAGGGTCAAGCCTAAACTGGACTATGTAAAATGTGAAAGTGGATTAAATGAGACCTGCTGGTTTTTTGGCATTCTTAGAGAATGACATGACCAAATAAATGTTTCTTTGGGAGATTTTTGAGGCTAATTTTCACAGCCTTCATTTTTTGGAAGGTAAGATGGCCAACCCCTTATTATGTTTTTTTTCCTAACTCCTGAAAGACTTTTGACTTTGTCAAGTGTGTGCCATCTTTACTTGAAAATACATTTATGTGATCAGATTGAGGGAATAGATCCTGATTTGTTTTAAACATTCTTTCTTTCTGTAGGTATTTTCAGTGAAAATGACTGCAATCTCATTAATACGACTGCGTATTAGATAGTAAATTAAGCAATTTGGTATAATAAAATTTAGTGTAACAACATTCACAAATATTTAACTTCTGAAGTTATTCTGGTATGAGATTTTGAATATAAGTAGAGCTGGCTCAATGCCAGTCATTTTGTGGAAACAAGTTCTGTGGACCCACGAGTCAAACCATGATGGTACCACTTCAAAAAAAAAGCTAGGGCTGTCTGAATTGTAGAGCGAAGCAGATATGAATTGCTAAAATCACAGCTGCTGTTTCAACCTCAATTTTTTGACACTTGCACTTGCCTGGTGTAACTGGCTGATGTAAGAGTCCAGAGGGAAATGCAGTGTGTGCTCAGGTAATTAAAGTCTGTGATATAATATATACCAATGGAAGAGGGAATTAAAGTTGCACTATCATCTGTAAATCTTGCATTTGTTAACTTAAGCGTGTGACTTCACTGCATTAACTTCTCAAAAAAAGTCTCAAATGCCATACTGGTCACTGAATTCTCTGCCTGATGTTGGGAGCTGGCTGTTTATCCTGAGACTGCAGACTGTAGTGCTGCTGCCTTTAGGGACAGTTTATGATAGCTGGCAACAAAGAAAGGTGATGCTTCCGACTGATACACCTACTCTGACATTTAAAGTTTCCTACTCAAATAGCTTTAAAATACATGTTCTTTTAAACTGACTCTTGAATGTATTTTGGAAGATTCTCTATAGATTACTTTTCTGTCAAAGTGGTATTTTGAAGACAGGTCTGTACTGCCAGAACTAGTTTCCTGTTGAAATTTTACTTGTTTTACCCTCCCTCTGTCATTTATGTCATCAGCTAGTCTTTAGGAAAAAACCCTAAATGTCGTGTTTTAATAAGGAAAAGAACATTCCCATTGTCCTAAGCAGCCCCTGTTTGCATTAAAAACAGATGAATCTGTTACAAGAAACCCCAGAGCGTACTTTGGTAAATTCGCCTTGAAATTAAAAAGTCCTGCATGACTGGAAATTATGACTTCATGTGTCATTTAGACTATCTGAGCTGCCACAGAACATACCTGGAGCATATTCCTCCTATGAGTTTGTGGCTGTAATTTGTAATGGTCATGTTGTGAGCCCTCCAAATGTCACCATCCTGTTCACTTGCTTTTCTGGAGACATTTTATGTTTCCAGTCTGTGGTATTGGAAGAATGTAGCCTGTGATACGTAGAAGGGATAACTCCCCAGGCTGAGCTGACATAGAATTGTTTTGCATTTCTTGATTTATTGGATAAAGATGTTATATACGGTAACACGGAAATTGCTTGTATTTGTCAGTGTTTGCTGGAGAAATGGACCTCCATTGTTACATTAAAAAAAAAAAAACACTGTTTCTTTAAATAAAATTGGAATATTGCTGATGTAAGTAAAAATCTAATGCTTTCTTTATTAAGGTTTTTCTGAGGTAAGTGGTAACCTGCATTTTTCATTAATCTTCCAGCAGTATTGGTAGCAGTACCTTTTGGGGCATGAGGTGTATGGTATATTCCCTGTGTAGTTTTAGGGGTGGTTTTGTCATGCTTACATTTATATTTGGTATTCTGTGGCTTGCTACCAGATTGTATGAAATGAGAAGAAATGCCCATGACATGTGTACTGCTTATGAGGCCCCGTTCTAATGAGGAGAAGTGGTTCTGTCCTGCATAGGAATGAGCATAATTCCTGAAATGTCTGGTTTTGTTGCTTTGCCCACACCAAGTGACTTCCTCTGATCTTTATTCATTGAGTGCTTATTCTTGTTTGACATGCAAATACATTACAGGCTAAGATTGAGGTCTATATTAAGGTCAAATAAGTGCTTTGTATATGTTATGTCAAACTTACAAGGGGGGTTTCTTATTGGTTCTGGGAGCAAGATAACTTCTGGAGAGACAGAAGTAATGCAGTTAGTTCTATTATGTCAAAGTAATGATAACAGAAAAATGCATTATTGGGAGTTCTATCTCCATTTAAAATGTCTTACATCAGAGTATTGAGGAATAGACTACTTGGAAGATACTACTTCTGGAGCTCTTTTCCCTATTTGGTCTTGACCTCAGGCTATTACAACCCATTTTAAATTATCTGAGTATCTTTGTTGTATCCTGTTATTTGAAATACACAGGAGCGTACTCAGAATTACTTGCTAAGTTGCAAAGTTTAATTGCCTAATGTTGGTGATAAAAAGTAAGTCAAGGGTCCTGTCTCTCTTAAAAAAACAGAAGTGTTCTCCTGACATTTCACTTTCTCAGAATCTTTTGCTAATAAATTAAGTAAATGGGTTATTATGTTTGCCCATTTTTTCAGTTGCATTCAGTGTTTCTTCTCCTTGTCTGCTGCACTTTTGGTTTCCATTGCTCTCCTCTTGGTCCTGACCTAAATATATGCACTTGCTTCCATATAAAGGCATGATGATTTCTGCTCAAACTCATCTGGGAAAAGAGCATTAGTGCTGGGGACAGTAGAATGCCCTGCCTTGGATGTAAGGTGCTGTGATCATAAACTACCGCAGTAAACAAAAATTGGGTTTGTACTACTTGTACACAGCATGAAGTAATGGCACTAGTCAGTGCTTGGAGTGCTGGCCCAGAAACTGCTGTGTGTACAATGGGGAACACTGAACTGTTATCAGAGAGCAGTGATCAAGTCTGTGCCTCAGCATCTGCCTGCTGCTAATCTTTCCCTCTCTTCCACCCTTGGCTTCTTCTTTTCTTCCTTAAATGAGTAAGATCAAGCTACATTGCAATCTTCTGGAGAAAGCACTGTCTTCTGCTGGCGACCCCTGAGGCTTGGTGAAGAAATGTTGCATAAATACACTGATCACAGGGGCCTTTTTGTCTTAGAGCACAGTGTACCAGCATACTAGCTTGTGCTAACATGGAGGGAAACTGGACTTAGACATACAATTATGTGTCATCCTTAGTGGTCATGCCAGCTTGTCAAACCACGACATATGAAGAGAGATCAATGCCCTGTGATGTGACACTGTGATATGTAAGATACACACCCAGCAATTTCTCTATGCATAAGATAGCAACAGTAGTGGTAGAGGGTGTGATGTTGGGTGTACACCACTGTTTTGCAATACACTGTGCACATATTTGTGTGGTTTGAGCTTTGAGGATTCAGCCCCTTCTCTTACGATCTTTCAAATGGGGCCTATACCATGAGCTGGTTAAAGGAATGGGTCAAATTCAATACCTTAGCATACAGTCAGCATGAGTGTATCATGCTCTTGATCACTGCCCACTAACAGTGAGGGTGTCAGAACTGTGGCTGGTACAAGCCCAGGAGAGCCCTGCATTAGCTGTGGAGCAGTTAGAAGCACGCTGGTGATACGAGTTTACGTAGTTGGAGGTTTCTGCAGTGAAACCTAAATTTAGCACAAACTCACATTAACTAATTTTAACACTGATGCTGCGTGAGGTGCTGTCTCGAGTTACTGGCACTGGCAAGGATAGCCAAGGCCTGCCTTGATGCTCTAAAATAGCAATGGACTTCAGGTCCGTTTTTTTTCTCCCTAGTTGTGTTAACATTACAACACTACAGGCATGTATTTTGCAATACCTCCCCTTTGTAGCTGTTATTGCCAAGTATCCCCCACTGTGGTTAAATGTGGCGTGACACAATGAGCTGAGCCAAGTCTGCAGAGCTGTTAACACCTGACATTTTTTTACCTTGCTGCCAAATTTGCAGTGGGCTCTGGCTGCACTGCAGTAACAGCAGAACACTGAGCATGCCGCGGTCGCTGTGCAGCATCCATGGGTACTGCTGTGTGACCACGGTAGGGCTGAGGGGCAGGACACCACTCTGATGGCAGCACGACTGGGAGATCTGTATGGGGAGTGGGATGAGATGGCTCCTAAATGCAATAACAATCATTGTAACCTGTACTGGTATGAATATAGTTCTTTCAGCCTACCAAGCACGTGGAAGCGTGGTATAGGCAATCCCCTATGTCTGGAACTACATCACTGGGTGGCATGGGGGGGAATCGGGGCAAGGGAATGGTTTTGAAACCCTCTTAGCAATGCCGCAAACTGGTAGCAGTCATGCAATTCCATACCAGATAGTATCCAAAGCTTCGTTTTAACTGCAAAGAATTGTTCCTTCAGGAATATAAGTCAGCTGCTGTTTCCAAATTGTTACTGTTTTTCCCACAGAAGTTGAAAAAAATGATGAAAGCGGTAAAGCTAATGAACAGAAATGTGTTTGAATTGTGCATAGTCTGTGTGATGTAGCTACAGCATGAGTTGTCTTGGAGAAGATGAGAAAATGCTATCCAGTCTGAGCTCCTGTACTTCACCTGATACAAATTAAAAAGATTTGGATATCTAATATGATGCAGTAATCCTATACAGTCTTGAATGCAAATGTGAGAACACCTCTTTCAATATCTAGGCTTTGAAGCTAACAATTACAGTTCCGATTTTTATTCAAGTTAAGCCATAAATTGTGCTTAGGGTTGATGCATCTTCGCCCCTTTAAAATTTGAAAGAAAGGATGCCACTCATTTATGTTGGACTGTGATAATAATCATCTTCATCTTGTATGGTTTTTAAATGTAAAGTAAATATGTTAGACTTATGAAAACAAAGACTGTAAGAACGTGTAATTACGGGACAATTGGAAGTTGTCATGGTTTAGCCCCAGACAGCTACCAAGTACCATGCAGCTACTTGCTCACTCCCCCACCAGCAAAAATGAATGTTTAAAATTATAATCTCTCCAATCCTCCCTAATTTATTTCAGGTTTATGACTCCGACTGTTGCGACAGCATTCTTCTGGAGCTGCGGGAATATCTGCCAAAATACTTCGGTGTCTGGTCACCACCTACTGCACCAAATGGTACTGTTCTAATTTTATCTCTTAATCCAAACCTCCTGGAAGAATTTTCTGGAGACTGATTTTTAGCAGTTGTGATCTCTGTAGGGTTTTTTTGGACTTGTTTTGGAACCCACTGATGTTCTGTCTAACACCTGGCTCCAGTTTACAGTCCTGTGGCTGGATTAGGTCTCTGGAGTCTTCCTCCCAGGAAAGATGGGGTGTGGCTGTTTGTACAGCAAAGGTTTCCTGAGTAGCTGGTCCTGATGCACGTTGCCCCAGAGCTGCTGTTCTGGGTGGGGTCGTGGTGGAGGAGTGGGCTGGTTGCATGGTTATGTCCAGTCAGGCCATCAAAGCAAGAACCACCTTGTGGGTGTGGAAGAAAGGAAAGATGGATAGTCTGGGGCTAAGGGGAAGCATTCAAACTGGAATCTGCTGCCTTACCTCCAGAAGATGGATTGCATCACTGTGCCTTACCACACAAAGCACTTATTTCAGCAAGTACCATTGTGGGGAGCTCCGCTTGTCATCCTCTGTTACTGGTTTGAATGAAACAAAACTAACGTAACGTAACATAAATATAATGTGTTATATATAATATTAATAATAATATAACGTTTGTATAACATTATGAGTCAGGAAGAAAATGGTGTTTTAGTAGAACAATTGGAAGATTGTCACCTCAAGAGAAAATAGATATTGTTGTATTGAAAACAGAAACTAGATTTTCTTCTGGGGACTCTTCTAATTCACACTGTGAAAAAGGAGCTTCTGGAACATGCAGAAACAAAGGGATGCTGTGGAGTCTTATTAAATACATGGACACCAAAACTAGACGCTGTGCTCCTTTAAAATAACTCTGTCTTCTTTTGCTTATGCTGTCACTTGTTTTCCAAAGAAGTAGTAATACAGTATCCAAAGACATGGTGTAATATCTACAGGAAAAGATGAAAGGAAGATTGTGGTAGTACCAGCAGTTTCTTAGCTCAGATTTACCCTCATGCCTTCCTGTTTGGCACTAACTCAAATAGGTCTACGAGAGCTATCTTTTTCCTTCCCTCCATGTATCATGGAGTTCACTTAATATTCCGTCTCAATTGCAAATAATTTTTTTCTATTTGCAGTATGATCTTAAGATATGAAAACATGTGGTCTAACCAAGAGAAGTAATTCAACACATTGCTCATTTGCTTTGGGAATTCAAAAGCACTGTGCACCATGGGGCTGGATTTTGGAAAGTTTCCACCAGTCATTCAGACATAGGCAGTAGGAATAACTGTTTAAAGGAGGATAAACTTTTGATTTTGTTTTGCTTCTTGAAAAGGCTGTGCACTATCATGAGTCCTCTTCATAGAAAGCTGTGGCGGCAGTTCAACCAAAACACTGCACTGCCAGTTCTATTATCTGTAGTATTAATGAGCTTTGTGTAGTCTTCATAGAAATCAAAGTCACTGGAGATGATGGAGCTTAGTCAAGTGCATGTGTATGTTGTTCTTAAATGTAGATTGAAGATATATTCGTAGGTTTGCTGCCATCTTGACATTGGAAGCCTGATCTTTCCCTTGGCAATCACTGCTCTTCAGGCTCTGGGATCACAGCTCCGTACAACCTCTGAGTAGTGAACCCAGTAATTTCCTATTGTTACTAAATTGGTCATAGGTGACTTTAAAAAACCAAAACTTAGGCTACTCTCAACTTGATTTGTGATTGTCTCTGAGTTTCCATGTGACAGGTAAGCAGGAACTGCAGTTGGTAATGAAGAACATAATTTATTTCCTTAGAGAAATATTTAGGGAGAAGCATCAGCATTCTATACTGAAAAAGTAGGTAAGTGGATGAAATTGCTAGCTAAAAGGGTTGAAATGTATGAAGTGTAAATGAAAATGTAGGAAATGTGACAGAGAAGTTGGACTCCCAGTATAAATACCTGTTCTGCTGAGATCGCGTACCCAGTGCTACTGCAAAGGAAATGGAGGTAGAGGTGGGCAAGATACTGTCTTTCTAAGCTCATTTAAAATGGGTTGGATTTGAACTTTAGCTTCACTGGCATTGTGGGCATTTGGAGTTTATTCACAAAGAAGTGGAAAAGTTGTTACAAAGATGTAGGAGCCATCTGCTGCTGAGTTTGGCTGCCTAGTTGTTGCCTGTGCTTTTTTTTTTTTTTTTTTTTAAAAGTAACTTCACTGCTGCTCATTTCATACTGTTGCCTAACCTGAGAACAGGATAGATACATATAACCCAGCTTCAAAACTTTCTTTTCTTCCTTTGTTGCTGTGGGCAATTGAGGCTCTTCCGTGCTTATTCCTGTGTTTTGAGAGATGTCTCCTAAGTTATGAAAAGGAATCAGATGCCTCAAGTGATTTTATCTCTCCAGTCTCCAGTGAGGACTGAATGCACTGGCATGTCTGTGCTGAAGTCTGCAGTGGTTCATGCCATGGATACTTTCTGAATTTTGGTGGTCTTTTGGTTTATCTCCTTTGGGACTGTAAAAAATACGTAAATAGTATGTCAGGCCACACCTTCCTGCCACTGGTAAATAGAAAAGGGCAGGGCAAGTCTTTGATGAATGATTTATTTAAATCCTTGAATTTTATGGTCAAGACTATCTAGCAAAACAAGTCTTAATATATAAATTGTTATGAATTCCTCTCTCTGTGGGGGGTTTTAATTTAATCTAGTTTTAGATGGCAAATGCATCATTTCCTGAAGCACACTTGCTTAGCAGGGCACTACATAATAATTTAGAAAGTCTCAATTGCTTGAAAAATCTGCAGGTTTTTGTTTAACCAAGCAAGGAGAAGGGAGGAGAGCGCCCTAGTTACCTGGGCTGAGGTGCAGACTTGCTGATGCCACTTACGGTCAGAGCTTCAGAGACTTGCAGTAACTGACTTGAAAATGGAGAGCAGTTGATACCTATCTGAGGCTTAACTTTGTTTGCCTTGGTCTCGGTGCTTGGAGAGATCATAGGGGTAACTGCTTGGAAGTGAAAGTTATGTATGTACCAATATTGTGGATTTGGGACCTGTTTCATTAGACTATTGAATACAGTGCAAATAAGCACCAAACAGTGTCAGGAAAAATGGAGTGTAAACAATTGATCCATTTGTTTGAAGCAATAATGAGAAAAAGTAACTTGGTACGGTGCTTTGTCCGGGTGGCATTGCTCTGCCAACAAGGCCAGACAGCTTTGTGAGAGCAGAGAGATGCACTGAACAGATATAACAGTCCTGATTCTGAGCAAGCAGTTACCTAACAAGAAAGATTTAATTCCAAGAATTGTGAGAGAGATGAGAGGTTTCTGGATGATTTACAGGCTTTGCCAAATAATTAGTATTTCCCAGGGTTGGTGTTATCTACAAAGGTAATTTAATGCTTAATTTTTAAAAAATGGTTATTGTTACATTTTTAGGACGTTAGTGAGATAGTCTAGTTTAAGAAATCTGAAAAGGACGGGGAACAAAGAAGTGACAGATATTTAGGACTTTTAAATATTTGGGAGGTGATGAATGTTGGTGCTCTATGGTTAAAAAGTGGGAATTAGACCGGTGCAGTTGAGGACAGCAGATACCCATAGGTGCCTATGGAAATAGATGTTTTATAATACTTTCTATATGGTTTTATTTTAGTCTTGATGAAAGCATTGCATCTAAACAATTTGTATCATTTTGTATTTCTAACAGTTTGATTCTGGAGTGCTCGTAACATGCTCCAAAGCATTTTGGAGTTGGTGGTAAAGGAATGCAGCCCTTTTCTGAGATTTTTTTGTATTTACTGTCGTTCCTCACCTGCCATGTAAACCTGTGGCTCCTTGCTTTTGAGAGCTGTGTACTGAAAACCTTGAACTTTATTTAGTTATTTTCTGCATTGTTTTAGAGTGATGACACAAATCTGTTGATTGCAGTGATTTCTGTAATGTGCAAAAAGAGTCGAAGGATAACACTTAGGTTTTTACAATTTTTGTTTTAATAAGAGATAGCTAACCGATTTTATGGACGCCCCAGGTATTGGCAGTGGTTTCCCAAAGTCTTGCAAAAGCTGTGCTAATATCTGACTGAATTAGACCTCTGTATAACAACTTTGAACAGTAAAAATAGCACCTGTAGTTCAGGTGATACAGAATACACTGCCTGGTAGGGAGAGTATGTGTCCTGCTTCTCCTTTGGGGATATTCAGTGAGCAAATATCAAGTATGTTTGCTGCCTAGGGCTCCTCAAAGTTAACTACGAGTTCTTTCAGCTTGGATGTATTCCTGCAGTTGTAGTGAGTGGGTGAGCTAGCCTATAACAAAACTGTTTGCTGTAGCTAGATTGATCCTGTAGCCCAAAGGACATTGAAAGCTGATGAAGTGAGTTAGTAGAAGAGTCGTTTTGTTCTTTTTTTTTTAATTAGTGTATTGGTTTGACATGGTTTCCTGAAAATGACTACATTAACAAGATGCCTAGTTCCATTCATACAGAAAGCAGGCATCTAAGGATTAAGTCAAACCTGTTTAAATTGATGCATACATAGTTTGTAAGAAATTAGGACATTTGATCATGATGGTGTAAAAACTGAAGCTCTCAGTAGGACTTAAAATAGTAAACTCCCTTTCATTTCTTTTCCTAAGAAAGTGTTTCTACTTATTAAGTGTAAATGAAATGTTGCATGTTCACTTTATCTTGACTCGGACTGGTTTTGTTACCTGTCCGTACAGCTTTCAAACAAGGCACTTTGTGCCTCTTTTTAAACTTGAACTAGTTTTACTTTCTCTCACCATCCCGTTTTAGATCACGGCGCAGGAATGGGGTATAATATAATGTTCTTTTGTATTTGGGCTGCATTAAAGTCAAAGAAATACATTTATGGAATAGGCTGTACTGGAAAGAAAACCAGACTTGAATTTGTGCTTGGTGACAGGTGGATTTGCAAAGCACATGTGAAGAATGAGACCAGTGTTGAGGCTGTGTGTTGCCTTGGTTATGCTGTGTCCTGGCAAGGGCTGGAGGTGGGTGCAGATGTCTCCCAAGCAGAGTTGGCTGAGAGCCGGGCGGGTACTGAAGTTCATTTCCTTGTTGTGTTCTGCTAGTCAGTGTGGGGGGATCATGCTGGTAATGATCATGCTGCCCTGGAGAAAAGCATAAAGCATTTTCATCAGGTTTTAGATACTCCTTTAAATCTTGAGGCATTCCAAGTACTTTTGGGGTTTCTTGGTCCAGCCACCCTCCCAAAGGGACTGTTGGAAATGGATGAAAGGCAGCCTAGGATTTGAAGGGCATTTTCTCCAAAAGGTGTGCCATGAGAAATGAGTATAGATTGGAGTGGGAAAAAAAGAAGCAAAATGAGCTGCACTTCAGCCCCTGAAGGCTAGTACTGAAATGTTCACTTCCTTTTTAAAATGACACAAGAGACCATCTGAATTGCAAAACCAGCCACATAGACCATCTGAAATGCAAAACCTGCATTTGTATGTGCTTAGTAATGCTCTTTGTGATATGTTAATGACTTAATAAAAGCCACTCATGGATTTCATCTGGGCAATAATTTGAATTTGAATGCTAGGTTAACACATGTTAAGTGTGTACAATTTTCTAAACAAGAAAGTATTTAGATTTTCATAGCAATAGAATTTGTAGGTGTCAGTGGCCATGATTTAGTCTGCATTCAGAGACAAATTTGACTCTAAAAGAATTCATGTGATGTTAAGCCTTGAACATTCCTCCACAGATGCTCAGCAGAAGCTATGTAATTATTTTGCTTTGACCCACTGTTAACAAAAGTTTTGTTTTTTTGACAGATACATATCTAAAACTGGAAGATGTGACCCGTAAGTTTAATAAGCCCTGCATAATGGACGTAAAAATAGGTCAGAAAAGTTACGATCCATATGCTTCGGCAGAGAAGATACAGCAGCAGGTCAGCAAGTACCCGCTGATGGAAGAGATTGGCTTTTTGGTTCTTGGAATGAGGGTAAGAACTTGTTTTGTCTTCACTTCAGGCCTCTTGTCCCCCACAAGGTACAGCAACTGGTTTTCCTAGCAAACAACAGTCCTCTTGAGTTTTACATAAATACAGTGTTACCTGAATGTCTTGGTAGTGCTGGTATCAACTGTCATGTGAAATCTGTTCCAAAACACTGCTCTGGTTCACAACAAATGTTTAACTTGGCTGCATCCCTTAGGGCAAGCTATTTGCAACCTGGGCACCCTCACAAGAGAGGGTATTTAAAACTGAATATAGTTGCAATGAATTCTTCACCCCCACAACAGATATTTAAAATTATTAAGAGGATTTTTGTATGTTTTTTTTCTTTCAGGCTTATATCAGAGATTTACATACTGAACCAGTCTTTCTAACAATTGAATGATGAGCTGTATCCTCCACATTTTTCATCTTGATACTCTGTTTTTAAATAAAAATATTTTTTACATAATTTTTCTATTTAGGGAAGAATAAGTAAGCTCTCAGAGGTGATGCATATACCCATGAGCAGTTGCTTATGTTCTGCAGAAGTGATGCAAATAGCCATGAACAGCTGCTTATGTTCTACATTTTAAAAAGCTTTCCATCAGAAGGAAACTTCTTTTGATGTTTACACACTCAAGGAACAGCTGTCAGAGGACGGTTATTTGGGCATGGAAGGGGCCCTGCAGATGTCCTTATTAACTCTTATTACTCTCAGAAATACTAAGAGTCAACACACTAAGTGTGCGTTGGCTACTTTAAAACTTCAATATACAGAACATTTGTGGCTCAGTAAGAGAAATGTATTGATGTCACTGAGTTCCTGATACAATTCAAAAGTACTTTTTTCTGCAATGATAGGTACAGGAATAGTTTACTTTTTGATGTGAGATTTTTGTTTTTCTTCTCACACACAAAGGCAGGGCTCCTCAAACTCTGCATCAACATGCATAAATGGCTGGAGACTTTGATAAGCTTCCCCTTTGCTGTTCAATAGCAACAGCAGCCAGATTGCACCATTGTTCGAGATAATTCTAATATCTCTGTAATGTTTTGTGCAGAACTGCCCAGGCTCCCAGCCCTTAACTCTGCCTTGAGATAAGCTGCTATATCAATTATAGTGGTCATGGTTAGTAATTATGTAAGCCTATGAGCAAGAATGGGGGAATTAAGTCAAAAAACAGCCAAACAGTTTGGATGGAAAAGGAAGGTTAGAGATTATAGCTTTGGATTTGGTTGATGTCATTACATAACCTTTCTTATCTCATTTGTAAAACAATGTACTTCACGTCCTTTGTTTCATGACAGTGCAAAAGGAATGATTGATTGCTTCCGTGGTATGCTTGTGACTATTGTTTCTAACATAGTCACTTCTTTGTGTCTTTGTCCTGTTGCAGAATTTTTTTCAGTCCCCTAATTCAGACTGGATGTATAATGATGATTATCCCAAGTAGTGCCGTTTTCCATCCAGTGTTTAACTAGATGAGATTTGGGTTTTTGCCTTTGGCACCCAATTGCATGTTAGAAGTTGTTTTCTGAAGAGAATTGAAAAGGTTCCTTCTGCCCTCACACAGCACTTGGCAAAGTCTGAATTCACAAGGCATGTTCTGTGCCTCTTGATAATGGTGTGTTCTCAGCTTGTCTGTTTGCTTTAGTTTTGCAACATTCTGGCCATACTATAAAACACTCCTACATGGATATGTACTGCCCAGAACAGCTCATGTGCTGGATGATGGTTGTTCCTGTTTGCTGGACAAAACATGATGTAACAAGGAAGTACAGGGGTTTGGTTTTAATCTCTCCATTCAGTGTTATTTTTACCAGGGACGTGGGCTTGTGTGGTAAATTTTTACAAGAGCAAGAAGGAGAGGGTTGGGAAAAACAGAGAATGTAGCTATGCTTTTTTTAAAGCACTCATCGTGTAAGTTGTCATGAAGAGATACAAGCAAAAAAGTGTAACAGGTGAGGGTTTTACCCCAAAATCTATTTACAGTGTATTTTTACCCAAAAGGCTATTGAAACAGCTTTTTCTTATGCATTGGTAAACAAGCAGTCATCTCTTCATAGATAAAACAGTCATCTGTTCATATATAAAATATGTATGGTGTGTCCTTAAAAATAGGAGTCTCCTGTCTGGCCCAGCATTAATTTATGTACACAATTCTGGCATTTGACGTGTATTTAGCTTAACACACTGAATAGGACAGAATAAATGTATAGAAATACATTTAGAAAACACAGTTATTTTAATAACATTGTTTAAAAATACAATTTATTTAGTGGAGAAGTTCCTTTCTTTAACAGATGCCCCTGGATCCCTGGAAGTGTCCAAGGCCAGGTTGGATGGGACATGGAGCAACCTAGTTTAGTGAAATATGTCCTTGCCAATGGCAGGGGATTGGAACTGGGATGTCTTTAAGGTCCCTTTGAAACCAGACCATTCTCGGATTCTATCGGACTAGACATGATTTGTTATGAGAGTAGTTAGAGTTTACATAGAAGTTGGAAGTCTCAGGTACTGTTGCAACAGCAAAAATAGAAATTGTAATATGGCTTCAGTAGCAGACAAAAAGCAGATAAGAAATCTCTTTGCAGCACAGGCAGTGTTAAATACGGAGCATTCTGCATGCTGTTGAGTACAAGCAGAATGTGTGGGCCATGCTCTCATTTCAGATTCACAGTCCTTTTGGAATCCACAGTTCCCAGATTCTGCAGGTTTTCTTTTTTTTCCAGGACATCAATTGCAATCTCACTTATTCCAAAATATTTCTTAAATGCTATTTTAAAGCACAAACTGGTGATTATGTAATTTTACCAGAATAATCCATCATTGACTTCTATTGTTTGTGCCTGTGAACATGCAGGCAGTAATGTATAATAATCAAACCTGATTTTACAAGTGAATTTTCTAATCTACAGCACATGATTCTGTAGGATATTTTCAATTTGACTGTAGCTGACTCTTTTATGAGGTTTTTATGAACTCTTTCTAGTATTGTGGTAATTTTCCCACAATCTGATCTGCTAATAACAAGATTTAGGAAGGAGGTCATAAAAGTATTAAATCCTGCATCTAGTGTTCAGTTTCTTCTACAGTAAAAAATTACGAGAACTGGGGTTTTTACATTTATAAGTCTAATTCAAGCTTTGATGTTTAAGAAGACAGGAAGACAAAGCAAAACAAAACCTAAAAGAAAACAAATGAAAAAATCCATGAAACTATAAATAAATAAATAAATGAAACCCAAACCCAAAGAAACCATCTGAAAGCTCTGAAAAAAAAAATCTTCCAAGCTGGAGCAGGTCGTTTTTTATTGCATAAAAAGGAAACATAAAAGAAATTTATTCTAATGAGATGCTTTGTGGAAGTTCTGGGAGTCCAAAATTACTGTATTAAGCTACTTTTAAGATGTTTCATGATTCAGTTGCAGTGTTGTTGTTTCTTTCATTTGGGAGATTAGTAGTCTGCTTTTTCACTGGATAAATTTCAACATAATTTCATTCTACACTTTATTTATGTAAGGACTTGACTAAAACTGTATATTGACTGTCAGAGCATTTGGGGGTGAACTTAGTCATATCAAGCACTCAGTCAAAGTAGTCCAGAGGAACAAAGAAACAAAATGGGCAGAGTAATATCTAAGTATAGTCTTGGAAATGAGGTAGTGTGGCTGCGTGGCCACATTATCAGGATGCCCTCAGCAGCTCTGCCAGGCCGGCTGCTTGGGAGGGCACGTGAGCCTGGACGAAGAAAGCCCGGGGTCTGTGTGCTACGCTCTGCCACAGCAGGAACACACACAAAGCGGTCGAGAATGCAGCTTCCACTCGAAGTGGCTCTCCCCAGGCTGACAGAAGGTGCACCAGCAGAGACAAAGGAGGAGACAAGCGACTTTGCTGTTTCTGGTTTCAAGAGGTTTACTTCTGAAGATGGGTAGTACAGCAAAAGGCCAGGAATAGAGGAAGTACCGGCATTTTTATAGTGGGACATAGGGAGGCGGGGTGAGGGGTACAATCCAATAGGGAAAGGGAACACGGGAGGGATCAACAGGGAAACAGCCAGTGAGGATGGAACAGGGGAGGGATTCCAGACGACCAATGGGGAGCTGAGGGCAGGGCTGCAGGGGGTGCTGTGGGAAGTCGCGATTCATGATGCTACACCAGCAGGTTTTTCCTTCCTGTGCTGAATTTTCAAGGCAGCAGCGAGCAGGGATGTGTGCGTTTTCACCACCTGTGGTCTAGCAACAATAAAATAAGTTAAAAAAAAAAAAGTAAAAATTAAGGAATGAGATGTTTAGATAAATGGATTTGGATAACCGGGCATGGTCTAGGCAGCACTGGTAATGTGAGAGCATTACTATAAAGCAGAGATACCAAATAAGAGAATGTTTTTTAACAAAAATTCTCCCTTTGTTATTTTTTTCTTCAAATCCTTGCTTTAATTTCTTTTTGAAAAAGAAAAGACAAGGCTTGTTGAAACTCTTTAAGTCTTGTACTGTGGCAGGATGAAGGGCCTGTAGAGAAACTTGTGTTACTTGGGCATCAAGGAAACATGTAATTATGTTGGGACAGTCATGGGGTATGGGCAGAAGGTGCCCAGGCCTTGGTGGGGGTCTTGGCTGGGCACCAGGAGGGTGCTTGTAGAGCTGGGAGATGGATGCTGGTGTTGGATGTGCCTAGGTAAGTTGGGGTGCCACCTGCTTACCCCGCTTTCAGCTTGGCTCCAGCTTTGGTAGCAGCTGGGTACTGACCTTCAGATTCTGTCAGGAGTGCAGAGGTGCCTTGTTGTAAACAGAAACTTCTGTGTAATGTCTAAACGCTCACTTGCCACTACCTGTATGCGACTGGTAGGTGTATTTACGGAAAAAATCTGAGGGATGGGAAGCTTGGCCCTTGGCCCTGTGAAATCTGGATGCCTGTGCATCAGAGCATGTATCTCTAATCTCCACGTCCTTGCTTAGGACAGCAGATCCCAAACTGCCCTTGCACAGGGCATGCAAAGGAGCAGGGATGGGCACTGGGAGTTGTGCAGGAAGCTGCTTCCCAGACACCATGGGAATGTCAGTGCCACACAGGTCCGTATTGTGCATGTTGCTGAGTTGATCCTTGCTCTCCAGGTGCTCTGTAGTGTTCTACGGGCCTGCTCAAAATAGGTTGGGGTTGTTTTTCCCGGTTTCAGTGATGAGGATTAGTAGATATTTTTTGCAGATGTGAAAGAGCAAGTTACTGAATAGGGATTTTTATTTGTGCCAGCAGTATCTTTCTTAACATGTATTTAAATTGTACTTTCTGGAAGTCAGGGAGTTGCCACAGTAAGTATTTGAACAGTGTGTACATTTTTCTGCCTTAACCATGGACGTTGGTACTGAATTACCATAATTTACATTACATAACATTTGATACCTGTTTGCTTCAGTTTAATGTCCTAAAGCTGAAGAGGCAAGGTTTCCAAACTGTGTATCTCTGCTGAGACCTTGCAAGGGTTGTGCTTTTTTAAAGACTCTGCTGGACTAACTTGTTACTTTAACTCAAGGTTTTCATCAGTCCAGGAGCGTCAGATGAAGGAACTGTAAGTGAAAAAAGGGTACAAAAAAGAAGGAACTGTAATTGAAAAAATGTACAAAAAGCTGTTTTGGTATGCAAACAGCAATGACTGAACACCTCACAGGGAGACAAAAGCCAAATGCAGGTTTAGAACATCCAAAGATAATTTCCCTCAACAGTTAATGGTCTGGATTTTTTGATGTGCTGCCCGTACAGTGTCACTACTACTGCTAATTGTAAACTGCACCTGTTAGCTTGCTGGATTCCAGAGCCATTTGTGCAGGGAGCTGATTGTGTGGGAGCTGCTTGTAGGCACAAGGAGAAGCCTTTGCATTGTCAGCCAGAATGGCTCTGATCTTGCATAGTAAGAATATATAAAAATGACTGATGAAGCAGGAGGTTTTTTGAATGCAGTGTTTTGCAGCTCATAGAAAGAGTTTTCTTTGTCTTGCACTCTGCAGGAAACCTCCCAGTGGATACAGAGCAAACACATAACTAGCTGTGGCAGGTGGACAAGAAATGAGATTTTTCTGTCTCATAATTTATTGGCTGCTGTTAAGGTTACAGATCTGACTTGACTTGTCATTGTTCTGACAGAAATGGGCTAGTACAGACAACTGCAGCAACAGGGATACAGAAAAAGCTTGGTTCAAAGGCAAAATGTCATTTTGGGAAGGATTAGTAGCAGATTATTGGTGGTGACCATGTGAACAAAAGCACGGTGGAGCAAGAGGTCTGTCAAATAGGAAGTTGATTTTAGCCTCCTGCTTCTCCAGCACAACCATCTCTGTGTTCAGGTGGGTAAGGGTGGAGAGATTGTTTCTGTTTGAGCTTGGCTTTCAGCTCCCTTGCTTTCAGAATGGGGCATAATCTATCTGTATTTGAGTGAGGTTTTCCAGGAATGTTCAACTAGTCTCTTTCTGCAGTTGCGCAGAGTCTTGAGGTGGTGGTAGGAGATGGCTTTTGTGATTACCCAGATCTGTTGTCCTTTAATGCCACTGGCTGCAGCCAAGCCTCTTGGTGACCAAGAGCATTCTGAGTGCACAAGGCAGTTAAACACATACATTACACTCATGCTGTGAGTCTGGGACGTGGTGCTTTGTCACTGACTGTTTTGTATAGTTAAAAATGTGCTGTTAATGCAGCATGCACATCTGCCTCGGTGTTTGTAAACTATCATTTGGGGAATGGTTTTGTTCAAATTATGAGAAGAGGTGGGGTGGCTTCATGGGAAACCCAGTTCAGTAACACAGGGGCTGATGTGCTGCTCCAGCATTTTTTTGGAAAACAAAATGAGCTTGCAGATCTTAATCAGCATGTTTGACCTAGTGCCCATGTCACAAAAACTGTAGCTCCTACAGGAAGAGATAAGGTTCTGGTAAACAAGATGATTCGGTCAGGAACGGCTGCAGTGCTGATGTCTGCAGAAAGCTGCCCCTGGGCCGACTACATGAGACCGCTTAATATCATTAAAATGAAAGTACAGCTAGTGAAAACTTAGATGTAGTCATCAGACTCTTGATTTTCTTTCTAAGCAGTATTATTCTTTATTTAACTGCCTTTGACTTGTAGCTCTTTAAAAAGTTTTTAAACTTTTGGTATGTTTTTGAAGGTTACTTTGGTACCTGAAGCGTTTACATAAGTAATCTTTGGGTTTCTGTGTTGTATGCTGTACTTCTTTCATGTGCTTTGGAAAAAAAGCCAGCAAAAACTAAGTAGAGAAAAATTACGGTTCTTGTGAAACCAAAATCACAGTTGTCAGATGCAGTTTTAGAATAACTCATCTCTCTTATGGCTTTCTGCATTTCACAGACATGGAGGCCTCAGTTTCTCCAAGTATCATAACAGTGTGAAGTGTCTCTGCTACCGAGTGAGTTTAAACATTTAGACTTAGAGCTCTTTTTTTTTTTTTTTTTTTTTTTTAGAATAATAAGAACTGTTTACTGCCCCTTCAATTCATGGCTGGTGACTTAAAATCAGTTTCTACACACTATGATTTAAGTTCCTTGCGGACTGAATTTAGCATCTTTTTGTCAAAATAAAAGCTATTTGAGACTGTTCTTCCCAGCTTCTTTGGAAAACAGGAGGTGGGGATCTGTGTAATCATACTGGATTTATTGTGGTTTGGATGGGGGAGAGACATTTCAGGGTGATGGGCTGTAATGAAAACAGGGAATTCTATTTTCTTTATTTATTGCTCCTGTACCATTCCTTTTTATGTGCTGCTGTTTCACTGTCGTGGACTTTTATTGTTGGCTTCAGCAAGAATAAGGCCCCAGAGGAGGGATGAGGAGCACGCACCTCAGCAGTGCATCCTGACTGTCTTTCAGTGGGATCCTCTCTCTTTACAGCAGTTGAAGGGAGGGCAGCGCTGTGGCTGGGGTGGGTGCCACAGGGATGGGTGGTCTGAACAAGTGCCAAGCCAGAGACAGCCGCCTGCTTGGTAACACCATTATTTCTGCAAATAAAAATTGTCTACCCTCTCATAAACAAATTATACTTGGGCCTTGCTGCCTCGCACGTTTCTGCTATGGAAATAATTTCAGTGTGAGAGAAAATATGTCTATATGTGAAGCAGTTTTGAATTAAGTTCTTAAGCTTGTACAATTCCTGATATGGACAAAACTGTACCCATGTGAGTTGCCTCCCTTTCAGATGAGAGCTGATGTACTGCTCCTGATGCTGGAACCAGCTTTTGCTTGGCTGCTGCCATTTATTTAGTGCAGCCTCATTTGTGCTGACAGTTGCAGATGGGTCTTACAGAGCTGGGTCTTGGTGGTCACGTGCAGTAATTCTTACTGTTTTGCTCTTGTGCTAAATAGTTTTGTAGTTTTAAGAACTCAAAATAATTGCATTGAAATTTTTGCTTTGTTGTCTTACTGATTTAACATCTGCAGTAATGCAGGTAGGAGTGTGATAGTTTCAGGTCTCAGCTGTGATTTCCAAGGCCATATAAAATAGTTCCGTGTAATGGGTACATTGCTTCTTGCCGCCACCAGGATATCTCTAGCACAGGAAAGCTGTAGCTTGGAGCCCAAGGGCTGAAGTGAGAGTTTTGGAGAGCACTACAGCAGTGCTGGGCAGTGCAAGAAGCTTAAAAACTGTGAGGGCTAAATGGTATCCAGGGTTTTGTGGCGTGTCTGTGAGTTGTCTCTTGCTCTGCAGAAATACTGGTTCAAAACATGTAGGGAGCCCCCTTCTTGCCTCTTTCAGGTGTACCACACGTCTTCGGACAGCTACGAGACGCAAAACCAGCACTACGGAAGGAGCTTGACCAAGGAAACAGTAAAGGATGGTAAGGGAATTGGGGTGTCAGAACTTGGTGCTCTTGGAATTTTTCATTTAAATACTTAATTATAGAACTATATGGAAAAAGTAGTCTGGGTGTTCCCATTTTAAAAGTCCTTTTTTGTCCTCATGTCAGATGGGCCTTTGGCTGTTCTCTGTAGTATTTGAGCTACCTGTCAATCTGAAATTAAATGTGCAGTTGGCTGTAACAGCAGTGCAGACTATAGGAATTTCCTCCTCACGTCTCTTTTACTACTAAAAAGGGGGAGAGAATTCTAGAATTCAACTTCTTTGCAGCTTTGAAACTATAATGAAATAGAAATCTTTTAAAAGTATTACAAGTTTTTACTATAAATACATTTTTTTTCCCTAGTTGTCTTCTGTGAATATCTAAGTGTCTTTTCTATTAGAAAGCTACTATAAATGCATCTTTCAATTCAAAGGACTTTCTCAGTTGAAGTCAATCCACATGTTGCTCTACATTAACAATAAAGAAAAATGCTGCTGTCATGGGGCTGTTTGGTGATAATTATTGCAAACTAGTTAGTAGTTGATACCTGTTCATCTGTCCCCAGCAAGGGACAGAAGATATACACATGAACACACTCATGATAACAAGCTGCTTGAGCCTGTTTATGCACGGAGAATTTAATGGGTCCCTGCCCAAAACTGTCCAGACACTTACTGAACTGACCTGGGAGCCGGAATCACGTTCATTTACTGCGTGCTTGATACATTTACTTTTACTTACAACCCATGCCCAAACTGTAGTATTACACAGCAGGTGATGTGACTGAAGGTCTCAGAGTTCTTTGGTTCACTTTGGGTTTAGTTAATAATTGCCTCAACAGAAACTACCTGAATGCTGTCTATTCCTTCAAATGAGAGCTATTCTCATCCCAAAAGAAATGAAAATTGTTTTCCTTTCAGAAGCAAAAATAATCCCAAAATGTGTGTATTTTTTGCAGGCATCTCAAAGTTTTTCCACAGTGGGTACTGCTTGAGAAAAGATGTGGTAGCTGCCAGCATTCAGAAGGTTGAAAAGATTTTGGAGTGGTTTGAGGGCCAGACGCAACTCAACTTCTACGCAAGCTCATTGCTGTTTGTCTATGAAGGTTCGTCTCAAGCGACAACTGTGCGGTTGAGTGATGTCACCTTGGCAGAGAAGAGAAGAGTGCCCAAAGGCCTGTTATCAGGTGGAGATGTATTGGAGTATAATAATAATATTCACGTAATAAATTCTACGGAGAACGGAAAAATTGAAGCCTCTGTAAGTAAAGGCTTGTCTAAATTTTATGAACTTCACAAAAAGGCGTGCTCGAAGAGGCACCACAGTCAGCTCTCACTAAAAGTTGAAAACTCAGAGCAAGACAATGTGTGGAAAAGCAGCACGTGCATTACGCAGGAGCACCTGAATGGAAATGTTCTACCCCAACTGGAAAAAGTTTTCTATCACATGCCAGCAGAGACCAAGGAAAGTGCAAATGTCGAAGTCCGAATGATTGATTTTGCTCATGTGTTTCCTAGCAACACAAAGGATGAGGGCTATATTTATGGTCTGAAGAATCTAATCACAGTACTTCAAAATATTTTGGATAACTGAATTCTTTGCTATGTTTTTTATTGGGGGCCAATGATAAAGAGCAACAACACGAAGAATTTCTGCACTTGTAATGCTGTATAACTGGGTTTGTATTGTTCTATATTTTATTTGTCTTTGTACTTTTGGTAGAAGGGTTTAACTTTTTATAATTTCACTCAGGAAAAATATTGATAGTTAATTAGGAAGTATGAAAGGATGAAGATACTTGAGATAAAGCAGGATAGGTAAATTAATAGAATGAAGTGTATGTGGTTGGCTGAAGTCCAAGGACTACCAGAAACAAAGGTTATGTTAGTTCCTCTAATGACTTTAGCATAGATGACATTTTTGCCCACTTAGCCTTGACACTGAGCCACATCTCCATTAACAGGTGTTTAGGAAATAGACTGAAAGTTGTAAGGTGCAGGATTGATGTCCTCAGTACTGCCCTTGTGTTTACTGTATTTGAATAACTGGAGTAACCCTGCTTGGAGAGAAATCCATGCTGAGTCAGCAATCTCACCTGAAGCCAGTGCATCCCAAAGTGCTTTTCCAGGTCATGGGACAATATTGTTGTTCTTTTCAGCCCTTCCCCCTTCGTGGATGTCTGTAGCTGATGTTCACCACAGATAAGCTACCATGTAATTTGTGTTGAGGTGCTAAGAAAATGCTGGAGTACAATACCATAACAGGCTTAAACTGCACAACTTCTAGAGAAACTGTTTGTTCCTAAGAACGAGTGAAAGAATGCAAATGCAAGATGTTCCAGGAACTAATTTGGTTTAGGAGATCATGTCAATCTGTTAATGGAGTGTCTGATGATGTGATTAAGGGAGATGTCTCACTCTCTTGTTCTCATGGCCCTTCTCCAACAACAGTGCTTTAAAAAGCAAACTAGTAGAATGGGGGAACAAGTGTTTTGGGTGAGCGTACAGAGCTCTGCTGGCTGTAGGCCACTTGCATTTTTGCAACGAGCGTTTGATGCTTCCAGTGCTGGGGAGCACTGACTGGAACCAAAAGCAATACAGGGGGAGGAGCCTCCTGTGAGATCGTTCAGCCTTTGAGCCACCAGCTGCAACACCGCTTGTACCGGTGGAGCTGTGGCTCTCCCACCCTGGGCTGCAGCCACCGCAGGTTTCTTTAATGACACACAGGCAAGCTGTGTAATCTGAAAGCTGTCCTATTTCCTTCCTTTTCACAAGAAAAATTCAACTTTTGTATAGAATACTTGAGATCAGGATGATGTATCCAAAGTATTTTTGGTGTGTTTCTTCTGTATGCTGTGCAGGTGGCTGTGCTGCCATGCATACTACAGTGAGCTGTATGAAAAGTGGGAACGGAGGAGTCTTGCCATCCCTAGAGCAAGATTTTAATGCTTAAAGCATTTCCAGGATGAAAATGTTTTAGAATGGATTTGGTCATTGGAAACATTCATCTTTTTCATGTGGACTTAGTGACCCTGTGGCCTTGCTGCTCTGTCTGTACGATGTTCTGCACTATGCACTCAGCTGTGTACACATCTTGACAAATTCGTCATTGGACATCTGTTTTCTACATGACAAAGAGATTCATACTTTTTCACGCAAATATGCTGTTTTAAATAAAGCTGAATTTTTAGCTCTATTTGAGAACTTGGGATAATTAGGAGAAACAGGGTATTACTATGCGTAGAATTACATGGTTTACAGTTTATAGAGCTCATATTGGCCAATAAATTCAAGACTGAAACCAACCTTTTAGTAACATGATGTTTTAGAAGTATGGGAAAAGGGGCTTGCAGGACGGGTAATACCAGTGTGTTGAAAATTTTGTGTGAATTACAGTGAAGGCTGAGGGGGAAAGTATCAGGAAAAGAGGGACATTTTTTTCCTACCTGGTATTTCTCTTGCACCTTATAGTTAATATATTCCCAACTCTCTGTGATTTAATTTAAGCCATATTCTAGAAAGAGTTTGTGGTTTTGTTTGCTTTGTCGCTGGTTTCTCTGTTATGATTTTGTTGTTCTATCCCGTAAATAGTCAACACTAGAATAGTCCAGACTGGTAGTGGCCTTGTATGATAAAGTTACAAGGTTTTATAGAATATATGGGCAAAACCATTTAAACATCATCATTTTTATCCTCTGTAATTCATCTCTTCTGGATTTTAATCCATTTTTTACCAGAGAAATCAGGCATTTGCCTCAAGTCAGTTATTGGAAAATGATTAGTATGCACTTAGTACCGTGCATTCTCCTGTCTCTGCTTTAAGATACATGTCCTCGGTGTTTGAATGCTCTTTAAGTATTGATTGTTTTGTTGGCTATGGCAGTGTTTGTAACGCACTTGGAATATTGTCAACCTGTCAGAATATTTTGAATAAAAAAATAATTTTATCATGGTTTTTGTACCAGTAGTTATTATGAATGTATTTCTGTTAATTTAAAATGTAGCTTTAGAAATAAGAGTATTCTTCATTGGAAGTTGTGTAAATAAAGCTTGCCGTGGAGGTGTTTGGGCATAGTACCAGCTGTGAGTTTGAGCCTGGAGAGGCCTTATATTCACATTGTTCTTGCACATTTTAGACTCGGTGTGTCTGGTATCTGAGCCAATTGTTTTCAGTTATACTTGGAGATGTATTCACAGAAATCATTAAACAGAATACGTAAGTAATCAGAAGATGAAGAGGGAGACACTGAGTCACTGAGCTGATGTACTCTCGATGATTGATCTCACTCCCTCTCAGCAATGCCCCTTTTGTTCTCTGGACAAAGTATACAGGACAGGCAACCATTACATGGAAATCCTTACAGGAATGGTTACAAGGCTTGTAGGTGTTTATGTCCCATAAAACAGTGGGTCCCTGCCCCAGACTAGTGTGGTGTAGCTGGGTGCTAGGGCTGCTGAGGAAACTGATGATTTTCAGCAATAAGAATTTGGTTTAGCAGAGCCGACTCTCAAAAAGGAAAAACTCAGCATTGTCACTCGTGGACTCTGAGAATATAGACTTCTCAAGCCTTTCTGCCTAGGTGATGTGAGAACTGTGCGTAGGTTTACCTAAGGAGAACTTGAGTTGTATGAAGTTTTCTAAAAAGCATTTACAAATTATTTCTGAATATGGGTGAAATTTGTTGCATAAGTTACATTGGAAGTTACTATACCACTATGAAATACTTAAAATAATTTAATCAATTTGTTTTATGAACTGAACTGGAGACTTGTAGTTGTGATTCTGATGAAACTTGTACTGTTTTGGTTTTTTCTACTGTAATGCATAACCAGAGTGTTCTTTTCCATAATCTCACAGTTTCATGGAGAACTTTTAAAAGTACTCAGTAGATTAGGATATCACTAATTTCCATTAATTTGATTAACAGAGTGCATATGTTCTTGAAATATTTCAGTGCATGTGATATTGTAAGTAATGTTAACATGCTACAAATCTAGAACCCCAGTAAAACCTCCTCACCTGCAGAGAGCTCCTAATCCGAGTCTGGATTGTGCAGAGTTTAAAATGGCCCTTCTCAGGTGTAACAGCAGCAGTGGTGAAGGGATGGTATCTGGCACCTGTGTCAGGTCAGGTGTGCAGGGGTGTTTACATCATGGACCTAAAATCATTGGAATGACTAGCTCACTTCATGATGTGAAGCACAATGTAGGAAGACACTGGAAGGGTGGAGACTCACATCTGCACTTGCTGTTTAAAGTAAGGATTCCTCCTAATTTCTTTAGGGGTTTTTTTCTCCCACGCGTGGTTTCTTCCTGAGTGGCGCCTTTGGCCCTTGCCACAGGTGCCATCATGATGGAAATTTGTATTTCCTAAAAAGCTTATGCCCCATAACTCCTCTTAAAGTGTTGCTATTGAAAAACACTGTAAAATGCCTCAAATACCGTGGGAATGCACTCTCCCCTGAAAGAGCAGGAGTGGCTGATGAGGGACAGCATGCTTTGATGGGAGACTGGATCGTAGGCTTTGTGAGAGTTCTTTACTCATGAGTTGAAGAGGCTGTGCTGGGGGCAAGGTGAGTGACAGCCAAACTGTGTGGAGTTTTCCTTCCCTCACTGTAGTTCAGGTGGAGGTTTGGGTTTAAGGAGGGTACTACAGCAGGGAGCAGTGAGAGTTCCTAAGGAGCCCTGAGCAGGACACTGGGTCCATGCTATAGCGCAGAGAATGGCTACGGATAAGATCCAAAGGCTGCAGATCATCACATGACCCACAGAGAGAATGTGCTGTGCTTATTCTTTGGGTTAAAACAGGATGTTATCTGGGAGTGCATTCATCTCCATAGCCACGGGCCAAAAATCCTGTCTGTTTTTCATGTTCACAGCAATCTGTAAATGGAAGCTGCAGTTGAAAATTGTCATCCAAAGGGCAAATGTGTTTGAAAGGGGAAAATAAGCAAACTAAGGGTTGTACCACAGAAAACATGTTTCAGTAAATATCTTTTACTCCAGTCTTGTTTAGTGGAGATGGGCCTTGTGGATTTGAATTTGTTACATGACGTTCAGTAGCAAAGTCAGAACAAAGGTACTTCAAAGTACCTTAGTTTGAATTGTGTACATTGGTTCGTTATTGTATTTCATAGGTCATTTTTTATAAAAGTAACTTCCAAATACGATGTGTGTTGCACCTGACTAAATGAAACTACAGTGCACAAAGGCACTTTAATCCTCTGGGAACTACTGGAATGTAGATGAAAGCATGTGAAATTGCACTTGATGCTGTGTTGTTAATTGTTTTTGAGATTTAAAGTTCTACATTCATTATGCTTGATGGATGAATGTGTCTAGTCTAGTCTCAGTTTCTTTGATCCAAGTGTCTAAAGCTGCCCCTCAGTCTCCTCTGATCTGTATGTGTTTGTAATTTCATTTGCTATTTTCTGACATTGTTGGACCACAGGGGTATTGTTAATATTACCTATGTTTATTTTACAGAACAGTGTACTATGCTATATACCAACTTTCGTAACTTAATTATTAGTGATATTTAGGGTCGTTCTAATAGCTGTATATTTGGCAAATTATTAAAATTTTCTGCAAGTGACTTGTAAGTATAATTGGTTTCTTTTAAATACAAGAAGATTGTTGAGAAAAAGTTTACTTGACTATTACCTGCACTGATGAATTCTTCTTTCCCTCTTTCTTTCTCCTCTTTTCTGTGCACTCTATAATGGGTTTCCCTTGGGTTTGCCAGGTTTCCTTTACCACCGTATTTTTGTCACAGCATCCATTGCCATTATTTGTTGGGAATACCTGCTGGGTATACAAGAATCATCTCTATAAAATAAAAAAAAAAAAAATTCCACAATCCTTTAAACTCATCCTGGAAAACCCTTAACAGGACCAGAAGAGGCTGTATATGATGTTGATTACAAGTCCTTTTGCATCCAACATCAGGTCCCAAATTCTGAAAGCATGCAGGAACAGCCTTAGTGCTTCACCTTTAAGCTGGTTTGGTTTGGAGGGGGGATTATGTTCGGATTTTTTTTTTTTTTAATGTGTTGTCTTGCTTGTCTAACCAAAAGCTTTCTAAATGTGTTCAGTAGTCTTAAGTACTGTCCCATGGCTTTGTGCAGCCTTCCTTCCCATGCTCCAGAATTGGAAGAAATGATTGGGTGTGGCTGTAACTGGCAAAAAGCACAGTATTGTGAGGATCTAGGGGGTTTTGTGTTTCAAATTTAAAAAATGAATAGTGATTATGCCCTGAAGAATCGTGTAAAGAAATCCCCATTTCCTCATTGGTTTAAAGTGAAGAAGAAATCACACTCCTTTGTTGCCTGCTCACATCGCTTGTCAGGGGTATTGCCTGGCTGGGGGTCATTGTTTTGCTGTCTCCTTCCTTTTGCACGTGTGTGTTTGAACAGCTGCACAGTGAAACGTGTCAGGGAGCTGATGCAGCTGAGAACTGCCTCAGACTAAGAAAATGCCATGTGGGGAGATGTGGAGAGGAGCTGGGGAGCTGCACAGAGCCCCCCACAGAGGGACATCCCATCCAGGATGGACATGGAGTTCAGGCTGTTGGGATACAGCCCCATGTGAAGACCAAACCTACTATTCTCTTAGTGCAAAGACGTACTTGTGAGTCTCTGCCAGGATAGCTCTTTGGTTTGTGTTCCACTGCCTCTGTGCACAGCATGACTGATGCCTGCCAGATGCCAAATGTTACGGTCCCACCTATCTGACACATAAATTACTAATTTTCTGTTGTCCTGGCTTCCTCAATTTGGCTCATTTTGAGGGAGATAAGTGCCTTTTCTGGGTGCAGTGGAGGAAAAAGTGGGGCTGGGGGAGGGGAACGGGTGTTAAAGAATCTATTCAGTGCAGGTAGATCGAGGGCAGCTGCAGTGGAGCTGCAGGATGAACTCTGGGGGAGCCCTGGGCCAGAGGTGTGACCTGCTGACCCTCTGTATAACAAGGGCCCTGGGGACCTGTGGCCCAGCCAGGGGACCGGACACTTGGAGGGGAGCAGAGGACCCCAAACTTCTGTGCTCAGACTGTGAGGGGATAAAAGCCAAGGGGTTCCTTTGTTCAGGGGTCCCTCCTCGAAGAACCAGCTGGAGTTGTAATTTAGTTAGTCATTGCACCAAGATTAAATTATTTTAAGAATTTAGATGTCTGAGACTCTGCCATGGGAAACTTGTGTCTGAGCCCATACGGAAACCCAGAGTGTGTGAGTGTGGGGTGCAGCTGTGAAGGGGCATCGGTCCAGCTCAGGTGGTGCAAGAGTGACTGTCAGAGTGGTCCTGATGCTCAGACAGGGAAGTTTCCTTTACAGTGGGCTTTCTAGAGAGCCATTTAAAAGGCTCACCTTTAATATCAGACATTTCCCTTATCTTCTGTTGGTGCTCTGTTGTTTTTGCTTATAGTTTTCATCCTTCTGGCCATCCTCAAATGTAGACTTCTGCTTAATGTAAATGTGTAGTTTGTGGTTTAGGCCAGCATAAGATTGGAGGATAAATATCATCTAGAATAAGAACTGTAAAATACCTGCCATATACACATTTTCCTCAGGCTATCTCTACGCTTACTTTGACCTTGAATGGAGCAAATAAATCCACCTGTGTGTTGTGCAGTGTGTATGAAGGGCAGCCAATCGCCTGTTGCCCTGGATGTCCCTGCTGCTGGCAGTAAAGGATCGGTGTCAGCGCACACTTTTTGGTTGATGAAGCATAAGGAGAAACTGAGTTCAGTCTGTTTTTCCACAGGTATATAAACTGCAATGTGGCTGGCAATAAAAACTTGATTTTTTAGCAGTTTCAATGGATATAAATTGGGCCAGCGGATGGGAAACTGTCAAATAGATACCATGCCTATGTACTAGTTTTGCAAAATTACTTATCGAAAGAAAGAAACAAACCAGGAATAGCTACAAAGAAAATGCTGACAACTTGGGATTGGGCAACATGAACCTTTAGTTTTCAAATAGTCTGATACTCAAATACTGGTGTCTCATCTAGGATATGCCCTTGGGCTTCCCCAATACCTGTTCATGTAAGTTTGTAGGTAGGAGGGATTAATTCCCAAAAAACATCATGTTCAGTATCAATCAAAAACCCTTGGGAATTTGTTATGGGTCGCTATTCAGTAGCAGAAAACTGTTACGCTATGATTTAAATCTGTAAAAGCAATGGTCCTCTGTTGAATATAGTCAAATTCCAGCTTGAATATTCAAGTGTGGTTTCAAAACACTTAAGGAAAGTAGAGCTGGCTGGGCCCTCATGCAGGATCATACAACCTTGCAATAGGTCTTGCCCTGTTTAAATCTTCACCGTGGTCTCACCTGTGGATGGTGCATGTCATGGGACACTGCTTGGGTCACCCAGGGCACATTTCATCTCCAGCTCAGGCTGGCGGAGCATTTCACTCCGTCCTTTTCTTCCTACGCCATGAAACACTGAGCTCAGGCACTCCCTATTCTCTTTCCAAGTTTTATTCCAAGTTCTTTACTGTTCCATTTTTGGCTGGTTTTTTTTCCTTTAAAAACCCATCTGGGAAAAAAAAAAACCCAAAGCAGCATTTTTCACCTGTGAAGTACCATGTGATCTCTGGATGGCAGGCAGCTTTTGTTATCAAAGCCCTCTTCCAGCAGCACCTTAGTGTGTAATGAATATCCAGAATAACCCATTAGACTACAGCTGTTGCCATGGGTTGAAGTAATTAATAATTATTAATACTGTATTGTACAACCTTCTTTATAAGGAAAAACAATGTTTTTGTAAATAGGCAACACGGCCTCAGGCTGGCTGGTTTTTATTTCTTTTAAACCTTTTACTAAACTTTAGTATTAAAAGCATAGTTTAAAAATTAACTAAGAGACGTATCATAACTGCTTTTATCAGTTAGACTGTTTTGTGATCTGTATGAGGAAGATGGCAGCAGCGAAGTGGAAAAAGATCAATCCAGGCATCAAAGCAGTAGTTACTATATCAGCACGCAGCTCCACACACGAAAGCCCGGAGGCTGGCTGTGGCAGTCTCTCTCTCTCCCAAGGCATACACTCACAAAGACAGGCAGAGACCAAGCTCCTCACCCAAAGGGGGCTTTCTCCGAAGCAACTAGAAAGGCGCGCCAGCAGAAACAAAGTTGAGAGGGGACTCCTCGTTTGATGATCCACAGGCAAATTTATCCCATGAAGGGGCAGGGACGAGAAGCCGGGTCTGAGGGGGTTTGCAGTGGGTTTTTTACCAGGACCAGGCAAGGCGGGGTTAAGGCATACAACCAATAGGATGGGGGACGAAAGGTGGGGTTTACAGAACTTGAGCCAATAGGGATAACACATGGGAGGGGCTCGGAGGGAGAACCAATGGGGTGTCGAGTGTAACAGAAGTTTCTAGAAACAATGACTATTAACGAGGGGAAATGAATATTCATAACAATTTGCATAAAACCAGGAGCAGGAAACACAAACCAGTAACATCAAACTATGCAGATAACTGAACTGGGGGATTGTGGGTTTTTACTCTAACCAGAAAGTGAGGTCTCAGGTTTGGGCTGTCGACCACCACACACTGGGGTTGGTCTGAGTGGCCGGAGCAGCTCCAGCCACTTACACTGCCACAAGTTACTGTTTGTCTGGGTGTAGAGCTGTATTTTTATGAGTTTGTAATTATCATTGGAAAGCTGGGCAGCTCACACAAGCTTTTCTTTCCACTGCAGTGTTTAACAAATGAAACCAAACTGATGGGCCATACATAACCTTTGATTAAATTACAGTTATCCTTAAAGCTAATCAAAGCTCATGTAACTGGATTTTTCAGTCTAATTAAAACCTAACAGCTCACACAGGCTGTGAGACTCTTCTGAAACAACCGGAAGGTTTTTCAGCAGCTCAGTTCAAGCTGCCTCTGAAATCTTAGAGCTGACATACATAATGTTAATGCTAATGGCAGTTTCTAAGTTTGATCCAAACTTAGCATATGCTTGCTCATGAAGGAGAGGTATCCTCAGGGAATGTGAAATGCACTCCTTTCAGGAAGACAACTCTTTATTCAGTGGCCTTTTCAGATTAATTGTGCAGTGAGAGAAGAAGGCAAGTCTCCAGTGCAGCACTTCCCCTGCACTCCCCCTCGGTCAGGACTCCTACAGAATTTGGCCCACTGACTGGAACCACACACTGGCATTTAACCAGCTGGAACTCCCAGCTTCTTCTTACTCTGCCTAGAAGCTGTTTGGGTCCATTTTTAACATTGGTACTCCAACATTTGGAGCAAGGAGGCTCCAAGTCTCTCCCCTGGAATGATGATGCCTTGCCGGAGGCTGATAACCAGCCAGGCTTTGTCATAGCTCAGCTTTCACATCCACTTGCTTGGGGCATGACCAGAAGCACCAGTGTTTTAACACTATTAAAACTCTGCCTGGAAAAGTAAAACGATGAATGGTTTGATCCACAACGGCTGGTGTGCCTCTAGGAAAATAGCAAAGACACAGAAGTCCTGCGTACACCCTTTATTTGTGTTTCATTATTGAGCCTTTTTTCATTTTAAAGGCTTTCGCCTCACCTGGTACCAGTACAAAAGCAGCTGTGCTTACATGTTAGAGTAGTCAGCAGGACAACCAGCATGGGAAGCCCGAGAAGTGAACCAGGAGGTATTTATAATGAAAACTTTCTTGCCAGCAGGAAAGGAAGGTTCCACTTTTAGTCCTCAATTATGTTAGCTTTGCTTAAATTAAAGTATCTACATAGAACCCAAGGCAGAATGGACAATCGATTAAAGAAAGGGCAGGGAGAGAGGAGCAGGCTGAAGAGGAGGAATTCATTTGCAGGGAACTGGGCATTCTCCCTTAAAGAAAAGTGCATTGAAATAAAAGAAGTTCAACAAAAAGAAGAGTTTGTACATAGTAATATAGCACACCAGCATAAAAGTATAGTAACAGAAATCACAGATTTCACCACACTAAAGTAGAGCCTGGGAACTGCAGAAGGGCTCCCTTAACCTCACCTATGTTATCCTTAAATCCCAATGCTAGCTCTTTCCATGGCAACCACTGCATATATCCTGTGCGACTTAATAAAGTGGAAAATTGAATTCAATTTTAGCACTAAAGTGGCCTTATAATTTGGTACAGAAAACTCAACCTGTTGCATTTTGGTTGGTATTACTGAACGAACACTGTTTGGGTCTGCTTTTCTTGGGACGTGAGTGGGAGGTTTCCTCTTGCAATACATTTAGAAAAGACCCTTTGCCCCCTGTGATGGAATTCTGTGCCACTTGCAGTTGCACGCCACACGCCTGACTACAGAGTACTACCCTGTCAGCAGGCTGATACAATTGTCTGCAGTGTCTCTTTACTTGTATTTCTTCCATGCCTCAAGAGGAGGTGTTTGTTTGTGGTGTGTGTCCTGAATTCTGGTCCTATTTCTGCTCAGTGCCCCTCAGCTTGTCTGGTTCCAGCATTTCCAGTGACCCTCTTGAGATGATTTTCTTGTTTCAGGTTTTTTTTCTCTTTCCCTGTCTTTCTTTCAGCAGGAGCTAAATTCACCACCAACAGACACTGTTGAATTCTACCACTGGCACATTCTTTCCAAACATGTTAACAGCTATTCAGGCTTGTGCACCCCCAAACATGGGAAATATATCATGCAGCTTTCTTACACATAGAGAATGACTGGGGGTTTGGGGCAGACCGTATCTTCTGCATTTTTCCTGCCTGCCATTGTGGTGGGGAGGCCCTGGAGCCTCCCAAGTTCTCTTGCACTTTCTGGCACTGCTGCAGCCCTGGCCCATTCTTAGTGAGGGTGTTTCTTGTCTTGGTTTCGAGGCAAATTTCAGGAGAAAATGCTCTGGAATGAGTGTTTCCTCTAAAGAGAAAGGCTTCAATAACTCCCTTTTTTTCTGCCAATGAGAGAAATTGATTCCGGTGGGTGAAAGTGAAACCTAAGTGGGATGTAACAAAAGGTTAACCACAAGTAACATTGTAACACAATGTGCAGGTAAAGCAAGCAAGATAGCAGAGCAAAAACGTGAGACATGTGCCATCAAAAGCAAGATAGTAAGTTTTAATGGAACTTGCAAACTGCAAAATTAGCTAAAAACAAGTTAGACTGAAAAACAAGAAGCACCAGGCACGTACTGAAGACAGAGATAAAAATTTCAAATGTGAGGAAGACTATGGAAGTCATCATCAAAAGTCCACCAGAAGACTGACGATCACCACAGAAGGAACTGACGCATGCGCGGAAGCAACAAACAGATGACAGCTTTATGCAAATGAGTATGCTAATGATGTGTTGTAATTGTGAGGCTGCATAGAAAGACTTTTAAAATGTAACTGAAGGCTGAAGAAGATTGTGTGAGTTTTGTGGCAGAGAGATCCCCCTCACTCCAAGCAGGAGTAGCAGTGATCGTGAACATTGAAGAGGCACGGAAGTTTACACTAGAACAAAAGATGACTGTCTTAGTGTTGCACACGGTGTCAGCTGTTTTAGATCAGAAAGGGAACCATTGACTGTCTCCTTCGAGGTTCCTAAAATACCAAGCAGTCCTGGCTGAATCTGATGATATTGAAATTTAAGTGACCAATATTGTTAACCCTGCCTCTTTTCTGCAAGGAAAGTCTGAAGCTGAACCTCTAGTACACGACTGCCTAGAGACCATCGAGGCTGTGTACTCCAGCCGCCCAGATCTAAAAGAGGAGCCGCTCCCAGATGCCATTAACAGGTTCACTGATGGCAGCAGTTTTGTGAGACAGGGAGTGCAAATGGCAAGGTAAGCTGTGACTACAGTCTCGGAGGTAATTGAGTCAAACCCATTACCAGCAGGACCCTCAGCACAAAAGGCTGAGCTGATAGCCCTCACTCAAGCATTAGAACTGGCAAAGAAAAGGAAAGAAAGTTAATATTTGGACTGATTCCAAATATGCTTATGGAATTGTTCGTGCCCACAGAGCCATATGGAGAGAAAGAGGACTCCTGACCGCACAAAAGAAGATTGTCAAATATGCAACTGAAATCCTTAGGCTTCTTGAGGAGGTGATTGCAAGTGGCAACTATACATTGCTGAGGGCACTGTAAAGGTAACACCCTCCTGGAAGCAGGTAACAAATTTGCAGATTATGAAGCTAAAATCGCTGCTGACAGAAATGAATCAATTGTGGCAGCTTTAATACCTACTGCAGTATCAACTAACCAGCCTGTAAAATACCAACCCTCTGATTATAAATGGATTAATGAAGATAAAAACTTTTAGAGAATGGTTGGGGACAATCAGAAACAGGCCAACTAATAATACCAGGAAAGTCAATGAGACATTATGTAAAATCCGAACATGGGAAGACCCACTGGGGAGCAGAACCCTTATACCAATACCCAAAGGAACAAATTTCAGGCCCAGGCTTGCAAGACATTGTTAAAAAAGTAACATCACGATGTGTGACTTGTTTGAAGAATAAACCAAATAGAACAGTTAGGCTAGAACAAAGGGTTATTAGCAGAGGAGCTTTTCCTGGAGACTTGTGGCAGATAGACTTTTCTGAAATCCCAAGAAAAGGGGGTTTTCAACATTTGATGGTACTTACTGATACTTTCTCTGGGTGGCCAGAAGCATTCCCTTGTAGGACAAATAAAGCTAGAGAAGTAATAGAAGTATGGTTGAATGAGATCATACCTAGATTTGGTGTACCTAGGGAAATATCCTCTGATAGAGGATCACATTTTTGTGCACAAATTGTCCAAGCTGTCAGCAAGACCTTGGGAATTGAGTGGCAACTCCATACTCCTCTTACAGGCTACAAGCTAGAGGTCAAGTAGAGAAAATGAACCACATGCTTACACAACAAATAGCTAAGATCTGTCAGGAGACAAATTTGTACTGATACAAGGCATTATCCATTGCCCTCATCAGAATCAGGGTAAAGCCAAGGTCAAAAGAAAAGATTAGCCCATTTGAAATCTTGTATGGTAGACCTTATGGGTTAAATGCCACTCATGATGAAATCCTGACCCAGGCTGGTAATCAATATATTTATGAATACTTGAAAACCATTAACACTCAGTTGCATCAGAACTGTAACACTGTGTTTGAAAACCAACCTAAGCAACCAGATCATAAATTGCACACAATTAATCCTGGTGACTGGATGTATGTAAAAAATTTTTCAAGTGATCCTCTTCAAGAGAAGTGGGGCAGACCATTCAAAGTCCCCCTGACAACCTTCACTGCAATTCACATGAGAGAAAAACCTACCCGGGTTCATTATACCCAAGTGAAGAAATCTCCTGTTCTGTCTTGGACAGTAACGACCATTGATAAGGACGGACTGAAGCTGAAACTCAGCTGTAAGTCATGAATACTTTGTTATGCTTTGTTGCTTTTTGCAGATTGTAGTAACTTTTGATGTAAATAAGTATGTAGCTTTGCTTGAGGCAATAGCTAATCATACTGGAGTAAAAGATTGTTTGCTGTGTGGAGAGGTACAACAATTACACTTACCATTGTTAGGGGTACCCTGTGGCTGTGCTGCCATGGTATCAGGATGCCGTCAGCAGCTCTGCCAGGCTGGCTGCTTGGGAGGGCGCGTGGGCCTGGATGAAGGGAGCCCAGGGTCTTATGCTACGCCCTGGCCACAGCAGGAAAAGACACAAAAGTGGTCGAGAACGCAGCTTCCACTCGATGGGGCTTCCCCCAGGCCGGTGGGAGACGCGCCAGCAGAGATGAAGGCGAAGAGGAGTGATCTACTGCTTAGACTCCAGAGACTTTAATCTTCTGAAGGCGCAAGAGCAGTGAGATGAGATACCAGGAGGTTACAGGCATTTTTATAGTGGGACATAGGGAGGCGGGGTGAGGGGTACAATCCAATAGGGAAAGGGAACATGGGAGGGATCAACAGGGAAACAGCCAGTGAGGATGGAACAGGGGAGGGATTCCAGACGACCAATGGGGAGCTGAAGGCAGGGCTGCAAGGAGGCTGTGAGAACTCGCAATTCATGATGCTACAGTACCCTCTAGTAATTTGACTGAATTAAGCCCGTACACCTTGTATAATAGTAATACACAATGCAAACAAATAGGTTCACCTTTAGGAAAACCCCCTTTTCACTTATCACTCATCAGTCAATCTGTTATTTATGTAGAGTCAAACTTTACAAGACAAAACTTTGGCCAGTTTAATAATACTACCAATTGAACCAGAATTACCGCCATTCTACAAAACATGTCAGATGTAAATTCACCACCTACCTCACCATATTTCAAAGTTCAATTTGCTCAATGGCATGACTATTTGTTTGGAAGACATACTAACAATTCCAAAATGACCATCACAACTAGCTGTGATTTGCCAGATGGCTTTTGGTGGTTGTGTAGAAGTGGAATAGCCCTTGAGCAACTACCTGGAAATTGGACAGGTCAGTGTACTATGGGGTATCTCATTCCACCTATACAAGTTATAAATCATACTAGTTTAATTACAGGAATTGTTAGAGGAATTTAGAGAAACTGATTTTGTCGAAGTATACCTTCTAATCCTCTGACTAGATATAATACAGACTCTCACAGCTTTGTCAGAGCTTTATTCCCAACTTTAGGAATTGTACACTTAGAAAAAGCAATAGTGAACATTTCAGCAGAGATGGAAATAATTGCACACTCAACAGCAGATGCCATTGGACGGCTGCAAACAGAAATTAATTCTTTAAAAGAAATAGTATTACAAAACCGTAAGGTATTAAATGTGATCACAGCACAAATGGGAAGAGTCTGCACATTGATAAATACCAGTTGTTGTGCTTATATAGATCAATCAGGGCAAACAACAACAGATATACATACAATCTGGCAACATGCAAAGATACTCCATGAAGTAACAAAGGATGATACATCTTGGTCAACTCACTTATGGGAGACACTTACATCTTGTCTCCCTAATCTAAATTGGTTGAAAGAATTATTCATAGGAATCTTTTTGTTAGGAATAATCATTTTCTGTACATGCATATTTAGCCAGTGCTTTTTGTGGTGCTGTCAGCGAACCACAATGTATTATGATGATTGGAAGAAATATAAATTGAGACATGGAGTAGAAAGAAGAACGTAATTAGGGAGAATAAGCACACGATAATTTGTGAAAGAATTCACAAAAATAAAAAGAAAGGGGGGATTTGAAACCTAAGTGGTATGTAACAAAAGGTTAACCACAAGTAACATTGTAACACAATGTGCAGGTAAAGCAAGCAAGATAGCAGAGCAAGCAAGATAGCAAAGCCAGTGAGAGATGTGCAAAAGCAAGATCGTAAGTTTTAATGGAACTTGCAAACTGCAAAATTAGCTAAAAACAAGTTAGACTGAAAAACAAGAAGCACCAGGCACGTACTGAAGACAGAGATAAAAATTTCAAATGTGAGGAAGACTATGGAAGTCATCATCAAAAGTCCACCAGAAGACTGACGATCACCACAGAAGGAACTGACGCATGCGCGGAAGCAACAAACAGATGACAGCTTTATGCAAATTTGAGTATGCTAATGATGTGTTGTAATTGTGAGGCTGCATAGAAAGACTTTTAAAATGTAACTGAAGGCTGAAGAAGATTGTGTGAGTTTTGTGGCAGAGAGATCCCCGTGCTCTGTAGCTGTCTGACTATAGAGTTATAAATGGGATTGGGGAATGTTAGCTTTTGCATTTGAATAAAGGGTTTAATTAAGTTAATTGTTATATGTTGATACAATATAGGTTCATGTTTCTAGTTGCACGGTTAATTGAGTTCACTCGTTAATAGATTCATAAGTTATATTCCAGCTGTTAATTAATTGCTAATAGAATTGTTGAATATGTGTAATGGGGAGACTGCAAAACTTTCTAGAAGTCCATGATGTAATCTTATTCTCACAGAGGGGAGAGCATTTAGATCTCTTTAACATAAAGGGAAGTACCAAACAACATCATTGGATATTCGACAAGCAAATCAGAAGACCCTAGACATCGATGAGTCAAATACCTAGCCAATAGGAGGACTTTAGACATCCATGAGCCAATTATTGTAGCCTTGGAGGGCGGAGATAGGGGAGGTGTTGTGCTAGGCCTGGGGGTATAAAATTTATCACCTTTTGTAGCAAGGTGTGTCTCTGACTGCATCTGTCCCCGGTCAAGTACCCAGCACTGCTCCCTTTGTTTTGTGCATGGCAGACTGCTGCAATAGGTCTCCTATTGTCCAGTAAATTGTTTTCCTGTTGAAATAAATTCTTAGAAAGTTTGATTGTGAGTCCATTTCTCACAGAGTTTTATTTTCTTGCCCAGTTTTAGGCATCAAAAGAAAAAAAGGGGGGGGGGGAGGGTGCCCACAAGACACAGAAAAGGATTGAATAAATGCTAGATATGAAAGCCCAGAAATTTACCCTCCACTCCCCCCCCCACACACACTCACCCACCCACAGCAGAACAAAAAAACTCAAAAATGCCCGGGGAAGAAAAACAAACGGGCTGACTGCGCGGCCCAGAAAACAAAATAGCAACTGGTCCCTTTTGTCTCCGGGAAGGGGGAGAGGAGTTCACAGAGCAGCTTGGAGGAGAGCAGATGGGAAACCTGTTCATCCTCTGGCACTGGTTTCCCTCTTCACAGCAGGTGAAATTGGTGGATTTTTATGTCCCTTCTTTCGCTAGTTTGGTCTTTCTTGGGGTTTGGACCAGCCGTGGCCGCCCCACAGGCTCCCCAGGCCGGAGAGAAGAAGAAAAACCAAACAGTGGCCGAAAGCATTTGCTGGTGAAAAGCCTCCAGGCCAGAGGAAGGAAAGAAAACCAAAACCAAAAACCCCAGAAGCTTCTTGCCTAAATTGGTGAAAATTAATCCAGCAAAGGCAATGAAATAACAATCCGCGTAGCCGTTGAACATGCTAGAGAGAGAGAGATTGAACAGGGCCCGTGCCCGGGGTTTCCGGGCTCCAGCCCTGCCCCCTGGTTCATCTTAAAGATACCACAGACATTTTTGGGCATAAAGCAGAAGATTAGGGAATAAAGTATCATCATAAAATCACCCCAAGATAGTTCTGGATGAAGACGTGCCAAATTCATGGCAGAGATGGCTGCTCCCCATGGGGCTTTTAGTTTTTGATCTGCAATTATTTTAATTAAAAATTATCAGACATAATTTTCTTTTTCTTTTTTTCACTCAGATGCATGAGCTGGGCTCTGCATCCTTCAGGACCCTTTGGAAAGTGCTGTGCATTTGTTTTTCAGCTGTGGGATGTCTTTAGCTGCCAGGTGAGACATCCCAAAGTCAGTGTTCCAGTTACCTGGGGAGGAAAGGACAACACTTGTCAGTCCTTGGTACAGTATTTAGGTTAAAGTGGAGATTTGGTTCAATAAGGCTAAAATTTTGCCTTGTCAATAGTAAAAGTATTTGGTGGAGCTCTCCTGGTGCTAGACATACTCTGTATATTGTGCACAAGCAGGTGAGGACAAAGGGAGTTTGCTGAGTGGGCTGCTGAAAACCTCCCTGAATATCTCTCCTCTGACAAGAGATCTACAACTATTTTCTTTGGAGGCAGCAGCTGAGATACTGCCAAACATAAGGAGAGCTGCTCTGCCTCAATAAATGCTGGAGACAGTGCATTAAACCTGACCAAGACAGGTTTACTACTGCTTATCTGCTGGCTTTGTAAGTGTCTATTAGAGAAACCAATCTATACATGAACGGGATTATCTCACCAGATGTGGCAAAGTAATAGAGCTCTTCTATCAGTGGAGTTGTGGTAAATGCTCTTCGGACTAATTATTAACTACTACTAATATGCAGGAGCGCTTTTCCAAGGGTGCATGCTTAGTGCAATATGTGACTGACATATATCAGTAAGAGCTTTGGTCCCAGCAGTGAAAGTCTGGGGCGGTGGGAGTGTTATTGTCACAGTGGCTGGGAATTGCTAGGAAAAGTTTCTGCTTCCTGGTGAAAATTTGAGGGAGTTACTTATAGCTCTGCCAGCACTTGCAGCAGTGTTTCCAAGCTGGCTCCAGCAGCAGAAACTCTGGAGGGAGCTGTAAGCTCAGTGTTTCAGCACAGCTTCTTCTTTCTATTTTTTTCCCTCTCAGCCAAAATTGATCTTTAAAGAGGTGGTGTGTTGGGCATTTGAAGGTGCATATATTTTTGAGTGATTAAAAATGAAATAGTTTTACTTAGCCCTGCTCCTCTAAGCTTCAAATGTAGGTACTGAGGTCTCTGAATGCAGTATTCACCTGTGCCATTGCTGGTCAAGATTTAGTGGTTTTCATCATTGTATGAGACCACCTCTGTTTTCTATGCTGGGTATCAGTTTCCTTTGGAATAGAGAAAAAAGGGGATTGATAAAACTACAAAATAGAGACAGTGGGTGTGGATTTTTAATTTTTTTTTTGTAAAGGATCGTCATGGCTTTTGAATGCTATTGCTGTTTTTGAGATGGTGATTAAGGGAGGAGATGGTTAAATTTGAAACCTGAGATGTTAAAAACCAAAACTGACCAAAGTTAGCACTTAGCTACCTGTGCAATGCTTTGCAATTCTTATCAGTTACCTATTGGGAGGCTTTTTTTTTTTTTTTGCTTTTTTTTTTTGGTGGGGAAATTACTGCTAAGTTACCAATCTCAAAGGTGGGCTAAAAACCACTGAAATAAGTCTTGTCAGAAGCTGATCTGGAGGTTGTGGAGCTCTCCTTGCTCATGAGGGTTGTCCCCGGCCCTGGGGGCCACTGTCTCTCTGTGCTGATGATAGGAAAGATGTGTGCTGATGTCTTTACAAACAATTCCATGGGTGAGGGTACAGGTGTTAACGTCTTTGAAATGGGTCATAATGTCTCTACCAACTTCAAGCCGCAGGTTTTTTACAGAACCCAGACAGTTTGACTCCTGAAACAGACAAATGGGTCCACACACACCTGAGTTTCTGAACTTTGGGGGAAGATTACATATTCAAGAGGGGAATATGTGGTAGGCAGTTCGGGAATGCTTATACCTTCCTAGTACTTCAGCTGATGGGGAAAGGAAGAGGGCAACATGTGGCCAGGAGCTTAGGATAAAAGGAGGCTGCATACTCCAAAACCTCGAGGACTCCTCTGTCTCCTTTACAGACACTGGCTTTTCATAGTGTGATTTTCCGTACACCTGCAACTTTATTTGAATAAAGGGAGAGAGTCCAGCAGGGCGTATGCCCACAGGGTTTTCTCTCGCGAGGTGCTGGAGGATGCAACCTCCTTTTATCCTAAACTCCCAGCTGCATGTTGCCCTCTTCCTTTCCTCATTGGCTGAAGGTCTCCTTTATGGACACTGGCTTTTCATAGCGTGGTTTTCCACACACTGATGTTTTAGAGGTAGTGTGAGGAGTGCCTGAGCAGCAGCTCCTATTTTTTTATTGATTTTGGAGCAGCTGTTTCTTCCAAGTGTTCTGTCCACATGGAAATGTGATAAATGAGTGAATGATAGATGTTGACTTTCGCATATATGAATTTAACATTTACAAGTAGTAATGTACTATGTAGAAATAGTGTTAAGGTAAAATATAGTTAAGTAGAAACAAGGTTAGGGTGAATTGTAACTTCGGACAGTTGTACTATGTTAGGAAACGTGGTAATAAATACATGGTAACAAATGTCTTTTAAAGTTGATAAACCAACAGAGCCAGAGAACAGGACATCTCAAAGAAACAAAGAAGATAACCACATGCATCCCAGGAAGTCTGTTATCTCATCAGGACTCTCACCTCCCAAAGAAACTGTCAGCTACACATCAGGAGAAACCAGAGGAGGATTTCTGCCTTCAACCCTGAGATGAACCAGATGTTCAATACTACGCTGCTGAAATTCCAGCTCGTGAATTCATTTTTCACAGAAAGATTCTTTCTTCCTGAGCGAGGGAATAATTTGTATTGTTGGTCAGGCTTGAACCTGGGCTAGGAAGCCCTGGTTCAGAGCAGAAACACCTCCTGGTTTGCCAAGAAGTGTGCCGTTTCTTCTAGTAAAGTAGTGCATGCTTTCATCAAAGGCCATTTCAGTCAAAACTGGGATAATTTAAAAAAACAAACAAACATGCATTTGAAAGGAATGAGAAGGAGGTGTCTGTACAAACAAATTGTGGGCCTGCTGTAGATAAAGCCAGATACTGACAGGTGAAAGTAGCAATGGGAGGAACCATAAATTCCATAGGAATTCCACTAATTGGCACAGACAGTTATTCACTCAAGACTGTACTAAATCTCTGGACTTAGAGAAAAAGAACAGAGACACAAGGAAGAAGAAAAGCGGGGGAGGTACACATTAGAAGGGGGTCTGTATTAGGGGATTCAGGAAGCCTGTACCTCTCAAGTACCTCAGCCAAACGGGGAAAGAGAGAGGGAAATGCGGCCAGGAAATTAGGATGAAAAAGGAGGCTGCGCCCTCCAAAATTCTGAGAGACCCCAGGGGAATGTCCCATGGCCTCTCCCTTTATTTGAATAAAGTTACAGGACTCCTCTGTCTCCTTTTTGGACATAAACTTCTGGTGTTTGTGGATTAATTTTCCTGACACGTTTGAGGAAAGTTCAGGGTTTCTTGCTCCCCAGGGGCAGCGACACTGACGGCAGACACTGCGGGCCCTCACTGCTCCACAGACCCGGCTGAGCCAGCCACCCGCGGCCCTCAGTGCTGTGCTTACTGCTAAACCAAATGCAGATTGGGTAGGTAGGTTTGTGCTAAACTGAGGGGCAGCAGCGGGGCCCTGCTCCTGGCCCTGAGCTGGGGATCCTGGCAGGGAGGGAGCCAGCAGCTCCCAGATGGGTGAAGCTCACACTGCAGGTGAGCCAAACCATACTTTAAGCCCTGTCACTGCCTGTGAGGGGTGTGTGCCTGTGGAAAATGGTCAGGGCTGCCATCATGGCAGCGCCAAGGTGACTCAGACTCCTGCAGCCACTCAGTTCCGCATGGCACATATCTGCGGGCCTTGAGGTGAATTTGAAGTTCGCCAAAGCTAGAGTCTCTGCTTTCACCACAGCCCTGGAGCCTGGCTCGCAGAGAGTTTGTTTTACCCCTTGGAGCCTGCCTGGCTCATGGGGCATTTGTTTTCCCCCAGGCTGAAGGGAGCTGCAGGCTCAACTGTGGAATGACAGGAATGGCTCTCTCTCGGTCACACTTAGGAGGTTTTGGGGGGCACAACTCCCTTGTGTTGCTTGTTTTGCTGTTTTGAAAGTGCAAAAAGGTAGAGCCTGGAGCTTATCGCATCAGTGTCCTGCTGGACACTGCTTTCATCTAAGCTCGGATATACTTTGAAGTCCTGGAGTGAAATTTTCCCACTGAGTCCCACTGCTGCCAGCATGAGTGATTGGGTAAGCTGAGGGCTCAGTTCCTGGCGTTGATCTGCCTGCACTTTTGTCACCTCCTTCCCAGCTACTGTGTTCCTGTAGACAGAGGAAGGTCAAGCACAGGTCAAATTAGGGTTCAGGACTATGAGCAAGCTTCTGCCTGCTGTCCTCATGAGCTTTTATGTTGAAACAATGTCAGGTGAGACAACATCTTGCAGAAGCAAAGATTTCCATATAATGGTGGGTACTGCAACTCCTTTGTAGTGCATGACTATAAAATGGTGCTTCAGGTCTTTGCCAAAATGGGAAAAGTCCTGACCTGTTCTTCTTAAAAATCTTAACTATTAAAATTTTATTTTAGTGTTGTCTCAAATCTAGCTTTGAGTTTTCTTTTTGCATTAGAAAGAAATAGGTGCTTCTGCAGTGCATATTTAATGCTGACAAGCTGTGGTGTAGTGACAGGTTCTATTTTTCTTTTTCCTTTTCCCATCTGGTTCTTTTACTCAGAGTTTGGATTAAAATGCAGGAGACTGAATCTTCTTGTATGGACTCAGATGTTTATTATTTCTTATCTCTAGTACAGCTATAGAGATTGTGCTCCTAAGTTAACAAGGTGGAAATGGCCGAGGAGTTCTGTCTTCCAAGGTCTTTTAAAGCCCAAACTACCCAATTATGAGATGCCAACTAATCTACCTCCAATAATTAATTACTTATGTTCCGCACTGGGGGTTTTTTAAACCAATACCAAATCACCCAAACTTGTGAAGAAGAAGAAGAAGAAGAAGAAGAAAGAACTAGCCTACTCCCCAAATCCTCCGTCTTGTTACATGAGTATTACTTATTACTATATCCCAAAAATTCTGCATCTCTACATGTTCCACCCAGTGATATGACACACTTCTTTTTAATTACACAGCCACAATCTCCGTGCTATTGCATAGTTTTTGAAGCTTTTCCCAAGGTCTCAGGTCAAATGCAGTGTGCTTTTGAGGATCACTGCCTGTCAGCACTGAAAGACTGAAATTCTCTGAATCCAGGGTTCCAACAGGGTAGCACTAGATGTCAGTAATGCTTTGCCAGTGTCTGTGTTAGCCCTTACAGATTTTATTTGCTGGTGGCTTTTAGCACATGATACCCTTTCTTTATTCCATATTTTCAAGAATGAACACATACAAATACACTGTCCTTCAAAACTATATTTTTTCTTACTTTGTTATCCTTGGTGAATAACTATCTTAGGTCACCAGCTTTCAAAAATAACATGTTTTCTGACATTTCCCTAGATCATGCATAGGCTATTTAGTTCTTACTGTTACGAAAGTTGCATCTGGGCCTGTAACTTGGCAAATGGCACTCTTGTCACAATTGCTCATTAAAATGCAGGTGAGAAAATTTCAAAAGTGTTTCAAACACTACCAAAGAACTTTTTATTTGTAAGAAGATACCATAGGCCTAAAAGCTCTGGTTTAGCTGCTTGCCTTTATTAAACTTAGACTAGACCACTGCCAGCATGGTGCTTTAATGAAGTGTTCTTTATCATACTTCAGGAAAGCAAACATAAAAAGGTGGCATAATTGCCTGAAAGACTCAGATTTTTCTGCTTAAAATGCTATAAAGCAGAAAGCATATTTTCATGGTGATCCTAGACTGTTTCATGGTTCAGAATTCTTGGTAAAAAAATACTATGGCTGATGTTGTGACAGAAGCTGGATAATACAACCACTTCCCAATCCATGGAAGTGTTCAAGGCCAGGTTGGTCGGGGCTTGGAGCAACTTGGTCTAGAAGGTGTTCCTGCCCATGGCAGGGGAGTTGGAACAGGACGGTCTTTAAGGCCCCTCCCAACCCAAACCATTCTGGGATTCTATGATTCTTGCTTCTTCTTCCTAAAATGTTTAATAGATTACCATAAAATTTCTGAGCCCAGATTTCTGCTGTTGGAAGAGCTTCTGGAGATCGCGGTTATTTCTCAAGATATGCTGTTGTAAAAATTCAATCTGTATCAAATAGTTATGCCGTTTGACTTCAGAATGGAGTTAAAAATGTAAGTATGTTTCAGGTTTAGTCTTGTCTTCTTCCCTCAGAGTCACTGTAGCCCCTCAGGGCAGTTGCTGTCTTTGAGTGGTTGGATGCTGGGCAGTGTATGGGGTTCCAATCCCAGCTGCACCTATTGGATGCAGCACTTTCACAGTGTGGTAGAGGAGAGATGTAAACTTAGGAATAAAATGAAGTTGTGTATAGAGGGAGTTAGCTAAGCTCATCAAATTCACCACAGGAATCTCAATCACAGAATGAAACTTCAAAAATTTTTAATTTTCCCAATATACCAAGAGCAGTAATCTTTACAATAATCTGTGCATGCATTGGATTTAATGAAATGGGAGGACATTCTTAATTTCTCTTAATACGAGAGCTGGGAATGTAACATGAAATAGCTGGCAGGTTTGGGGCAAAAAAAGAATGTCTTTTACACAAAGTTCAGTGAAACTGGAGAGTTTGTTCCTACTGGGGACTATACAAGTTTGTGTGCTGGAAAAGGGAATAAAAATTGATGTTAGATAAAGATAGATTAGGGACAAGAAATCCAGGTATTGCTGATCCATGGAACAGGGGATGGTGTGCAAAAGCCTTGGTAGAGACTGTGCGTGGGGAGAAGCAGATGCTTGTCTGGTTTGTGGAGGGGTATCAAGCCTGGGACATCAGGCATCAGGTCCCTCTGTCCCTACCACCAGTCTTGCTTTCAGTCTTTATGTAAAGAAACAATCAAGTTTTTGTGAGAATAAGCATCTGGGAAGATTTCTGTTGGGAAAAACAAGTTGCTCCTTCTTACTGGAGATCAGAGAAAAACAACACCCTGGGACACAGCTCCAGGGGAAGCTGTCTTGCATGAGGAACTTCTTATTTTTTATTAGGATTAGTAAATTCTTAATGCAAACATGAAAAAGAGGAAATTAACAGTTCTTTATAAGGGAGTGCTGCAGTTTAAAGAAGTGTTATATTAAATTCCTTACCTATGGAGTGTAGATATGCACATCTTATCTACGTTTCTTATGCCATTGATTTTAAGATGGAAGATTGTAGCAGTGCGAAACTCCTAAAATCCATCTCCCAGTTATGGCGAGTTCCCACAGCCCCCTGCAGCCCTATTGGTTTGTGTATTCCCCTCCTAATTTTATGTATGAGCCTATGTTTATGTATTTCCCCTGTTCCATATGCATTGTGTTCTAGAATGTTCCCCTTTCCTTAGTATCCCATTGGTTGTCTGTATTAATCCGTTCTATCCCCATTGGCTGTTCCTCTGTCGACTCCTCCCGTGTTCCTTTTCCCTGCTGGGTTATACCCTTTACCCCACCTCCCTTTGTCCCAGTATAAAAATGCTTGTTCTTCCCTGGTTCCTCATCTTGCTGCCTCTGACCCCTTCAGAGAAATAAACTTCTGGAACCCATGCAGCAGCAGGCCCCTCTCTCATCCTTTGCCTCTGCCAACACGCCTCACCACCAGCCTGGGGGAAGCTCCTTCGTATGAGGAAGCTGCGTTCTTGACCACTTTTGTGTGTGTTCCTGCTGTGGCGAGGGCGCAGCAGGCAGGCCTCCAGGCTTCCTTCATCCGGGCTTGCATGCCCCCCAAGCAGCCGACCTGGCAAGCTGCTGAGGGCATTCCAGTGGCTGGCCGTGCAGCCACAGAAGATGAACTGTAATATTTGCCTTTGTGACATCTCTTTGCCTTCCCTTTGGGAGCTATGTTATTATGATTGGATACAGCTGTGTGTCTCAGCCAGCTGCTAGCTCGAAGAGGAAGTTTCCTTCTGCTGAAATATGTGTGAGCAACATATGACTTTTGATCCATTTATCTCTGTTTCTGAGATTTCTTTTTGAAACAGTGTTTCTGTGTACTCAACTTGTTTTGGTCTTCCAACTGTGTAGGCTTATGTCTTTGTGTTTATTCTTGGTTAGCATCTGTTATGGTCTGTACAGAGTATGAACTGTGGAAAACCACTTGGATGTCTGTGGTATTGTAGGACAGTGTAGTGTTCTCCACTACAGCCACAGGTGAAAGAGTAATTAATCCAGGGATAGGTGTTTCTTCTTCACCAAGCAGCTTTAGGCATCCTCAGGAAATATTTCTTTAAGGACATTATTTATTTAAGGAAATAATACATATGAATATTGTGATAAATATTCACAAGCCAATTTGCAAAACAAAAGGAATTTATTAACAAAAATATTAGAGTGACAATTAGAGACCAAAGATGGTGGTCTGCCTGGCTACAAGGCAAAGGATGCAATGCTGGGTGCTTAGCCAAGGTTGGAAATGGCCAGAGGCACGCCCACAAGCTCTGCGCAGCCTCTTTTATACCCCTTGGATGTCAATCAAGATGCTCTGATACATTCGCCCAATCGCGAGTCTGGAGTTCCCTGCCCGCCCCTTCCTCCGCCCCTTGGGGAAGGAACAACCTAAACCTGCCCACTCAGAGCATGCCCAGTGGTGGGGCTAGGAGGATCTTCTTGCTGATTGGCATCTCGATTGACATCTCAGAGACTTTTCTAGAACACTCTCCTCTTTTCCTTCGTCAGCCATTTTGTCCCTATCTTTTAACATGGAAAAGTAAACCTTTATTAACATACTTATAACAACGGTGGTAACTGGGGTGAACAGGGGGATCTTAACACAGGACATTACATCAACAATAACAGGGATACTAAACTCATTAACTTAATTAACTTAACAAATGAACCATTCAATAATCTTAACATTTCTATACGAAAGCCAATTCCCTAATTTTGTTTATAACAAATATATTGAAAAATGTCTGCAGAAGCCCCTTAACAGATTAATTTACTCTTTCAGCAACTTTAATCCATAAAATGTTTTTTCAGTACTTTATCACTAGGGTATGAGAGAGTTTCTGGAGACAAAATTCAGCTGTTCCAGTTGTTCTGAGTCCTTTAAATTAATTAATTAATTAATTAAAAAAACCCCTACTTTCCAGTAAATTTACTCTCTTGGTTCATGAGTGTGGCTCACTTTTGCCAGTGGGTAGGATCAGAGACACAGACACCAACTTAAGGAACAGTGTAATTTACTATAATGTGAAACTGCAAAGAATCACGAAAAGATAAGCTAAAATTGCACCTAATCATTACCTTACCTTTTTTTTGTAGTGAAAAAGAGTTGAGAAGCAAACTACTACTAATAATAAATTGCGTAAGATAGCTGAAATAAACTAATCATAAAATAACCTTAAATGAAATGTGAGGCCTTCTGTCCGTTACAGACAGGTATTTGTGACATACAGAATACATGTATATGTTTCTGTATGTTGTATGCACCATCTATTGCAATTCAAATGGGTGTATGTAGGAGAGGTGGCTGTTACCCAGAGTCATTGTCCTGTCCCAGTCTGAGAACAACGGCCACCATCAGTCTGCCAAAGGGTCAGGTTTACACTGGGGGAACAGAAGCTGGAGTGATATACTCTGTTACTGCCCAGCACCAAAGGTGGGTACTCTTGATCCCTCCTGAGGAGAAAGATGCTATCACTTTGAAAGACAGATGTATTGGGGTGAAGGGAACACTTGTATAATTTTATTGTCCACCTGGCAGTGAACATTGCTGTCCAGTCACTGTGAACTACTGTCAAATACTAACCAAAGCTGAAGAAAAAGGTAAGAAAAGCCAATCCAAATGTGAACCTGTGCAAAGGAATGCCCACTTTGGGATCCCACTGTTTATAATCTGGTGTTGCTCAATTCAAGTTGCTCTCAGGGAAACCTGAGTATGTTCTGTGACTTTGCTTGGTGGCATCAGCTGAACTGAGCTTTGCAGCTAAAGGACAGGAAAGTATTTTTAAAAAAACCTTTTAAAACTGTTTAGTTATTCTGTGTACACAGACTGTCTCTAAAACAAGTACAATTTGCTTTTTCTGTGTGATTATTTCCAGTAGTGGGAATTGGATCAGGTGTTACTCTTAAGTGAAGGCTTTCCATTTTTTCATTCCTCCTAAGGGAATGAAGACAGGGAAAGGTGACTGGCTCTATCGTTCCCAGAAATAATTAGTAGCATTTCTAGTTAAGAACAATAGGAAGTTGCAAAGTGAAAAATGTGGATGATATTGGGTGTCAAAAGCGTATAAGGACAGACAAGCACTGTGAATATGAAAAAGATATCATATACTTGAATTAGTCTGTATGAATGGCTATTTAATTGAGTCCTGCAAAATTATATTTTACAATAAGACAGTGTTAGCTTTATGAGTTGCTAGCATCAGTATCTGGTTGCCTGATGCTAAAAAAGTAGATTCTGTAAATGTACCTATGTATGTAAAGATTTAATGTACTTGAGAGTGATTTCAGTGAAGTTATTTGCTTACTCTTCTCACAATTTTTTCTTCGATATGTCTCCATATATTAAACAGCAAACCAGAGCTGTGCAACTGGACAGCTGAACTGTTAGAACATGAAATGAAAGTAGAATTCTTCTACAATTTCTTAAATTGTTTCCTGGACGCTGAGCTTCATCCTGTTGTCCAAAATAAGGTCATGAATTTTAAAGGACTAAGTGGTCTTCTTTCAAATCCCTTAATGAGTTGAGAATAGTTTGAGTTTATTTTTTCCCTTTTGTAAAATAACTGTAAAGGAAAGAATCTTTTCAAAGTTGTGATGGTAAAACTCTCTAATGCGCAGGTCTGGCCACTGTGGAGCCATCATGGTCTAAGCAGGTGCAGTCAATACCACTGAGATCTCCCTGATGTTGCCATGCTTTTGAAGTCCCATCTCACCTCTCGCCGTGGTGGATTACTTACCTCTGTTAATTGAAGCTTTTTTTTCATATTGGGAAAATGAGATGATTTATGGTGATGCATGGTGGTCAAGAATAAAACCGGAGAAAGCTTGTCGAGAAACCATTGTGTTGGTGCTAGAACCTCAAATGAGGGACTCCAGATTCATGTATGATTTATAGGACAATAGGGCTATTGAAGTTAAATGTTACCTGACTGTGTATATTCTGACACTGCAGGCAGTGATTTCCAAGGCCATTCCTAGGACGCCCTGGCATTTCTGGGCACAGCTCCCTTGCGTGTACCCTGTTCCTCCTGGTTTTGCTACACATGAACTTGTCCTCTCCCCCTTGTAATTTCTGGTGGGCTTTCTTAGAGCTACACCCGAAGGAAGAGCAGGTCCTCAAGTAATAGGACTTTCCCCTGGCTCTTCTTGGGACCATTTTCAAGAAGGGTCACAAAAAGCTCTGTCATAACTTCTGCTTCCAGGAGAGATTGTGGGATCTTTGTCTCTGGAGGAGTCTTTCACTAAAGGGGGGGAATTTGCCAGTGACCTCCTGCATGTAGTTTCAGAGATGAGTTTTCAGTGGTGTCCTAGAAATAACCCATCGGCACATACAGCTTGCCCCAAAAAAGGTTTTAGTGAATATGAAAGCACTCTATTGTATCCCAAAAGGCCGGAGGTGAATTTACACTAAGCAGTAAATTGTTTGGTCAAACTTATTGTTTATGAAAGACAAAGCATAGTATCAGCATGTGCCATAGTGTGTGCTCCTTTCCAAACATATATGAGTTTGTTGGGAAGGGGCTAAGAGTTTCAGTCACCTTTTCCTGTGACTAGTCTCAGGTAGGACAGTTCGCAAATGCTGGTTCTCAAAACCATAAAAATACATAAGGTATACGAAACCTTCCATTAGCCTTCAGATAGGAAGGAATAAAATTTACAAATTTTATTGTGAATTTTCTTTTCCTGAACTTGGTCATAAAGTACTCCAGTATTTGTTATGGGATTAAATAAACTGCAATGTTAAAGTAAAATTGCTTGAATAGAAAAACTTAGATACAGGAGTTCCTGAAGGAGGATAATCTAGCAGTACTGAGACAGACAAAAGGTCACTGTCCTCATGGGAGGAAATAGGGTGGATTCGCAAGGCAGAGATTTTTATACCATGAAACTAGTACTTGTTTTGAAGTGAAGGGCAGGAAGCAGATAGTGGTGTACAAATTGTGGCAGAATGGAATGTAGAAACAAATAAGTAAATTCCCTGAGTAGTAGAACATGTGCGGTCCAGAAAGGCCTTTGATTCACAAGGCAAAGGAGGGCTGTGCTGATAAAGGCACTTTTCCCTGACTCATGAGAGATGGTTTTGTCCCTGATTTTACTGTTGACCTCACACCTCTGTTTTTCTCCTTTCATTCTCTGCCTTGTGTATTTAGACTGTGTTTCCCTAGCCTGCTAGGGAGAGTGTGATCATTCAAGGCCTTGGCTGGAAACAGCAGACACTTCTATGATAGAAATAAATAATCTTTAAAATGCACGGAGAAGTTGTAGATGTGATGGAGGTGACACTCCTTGGTGGCATTTTTGTTAAGCTGGCAGCAGTGTTCTGGATATGAAGAATTATTTTTTGAAAAGCATTCTGGTATGCCAGAGAGGGAATTGAGGGCAGCAGTAGATGTTTGGAAGAGGTTGATCGTGTGGTGTCTAGTAGGAAAGGGTGGTGAACTAGGCTGAGTGTTCCTGCAGCCAGGAGAACTATGAGGCTATACTAAGTTTAAGTTTCCAAATGAATTCCCACAGGTGAATGTGAGTGTGGAAAGGCTCACTCAGAAATGATGCTGTTTTTAACATCTGCTAATTTTACATCTGCTAATTGCTGGATAGGAGTGAAGAAGATTGGAGTCTTTGTTAGATTCAAGCCTACCTCTCTGTAGTGATATAGTGACATAATTAAACTTGAAGAGTTTTGTGTTATGGACAAAAAAAACCTAGCTACCTCATCAGAAGTGGCTTTTGAAAAGAAAAGTTTTAAAAGCTGCTTTGTTGTAACTTAAATAGCTGAAAGTACCTGAGGGTAAGGAACCAAGTAAGAGTATGTGCCATTATGAAAAGAAAAATGAAATTTGAGTTCCTTGAAGCAGAGATTTTTAACTCAAAAAGAATGCTTTATTTGGAACAGAACAAAGGGAACAGAACCAGCCTGGTGTGGGCATCTCCTGCAGTCAGACATACATCCATGTCCTGGTGGTGATGTGGGCCAGATGGAGCTTCCTCACCTGGGACAAACACGCATTGGAAGGTGTTGTTTTAGTAAGGGCCATGTGACTTTGGCACATCAGTGATTACCCAGCCCCTGTAAAGTTCATATTTGTACCAATACATGTATTTACCTTACCTTGGAGAAAAATGGGCCCAGAAAAAACTAACATAATTTATTTTACTAAGACTAAAGATGCTCATCCAGCAGCTTGTGGTCATGTGTGACCAGCCCTTACCTGCTGTGGGAGCCTGAGATTTTAAAGCTGTTTTACTGTTGAGGTCTTTCTGTACAGCAGAAGAGGCTCTCTATAAAGCACAGAGCAGGTTTTCTGACAGCAACTGTAGGAAATATCACTAGGAAATGTAGCCTGAGGGTCTGAGTACTCTGGGAGTTTTTCATATCAGCGTTCTTTCCAGAATAAAGCTTCTGATTTTGGCTCTTGACTCTGCTTGTGTTTATTAGGCAGATTTTGTGCCTTGAAACGTGTGCTGTTGAATCAGAGAAGAGTAAGAAAGGTCAGTGGGGAATGCCTGTGAAGACTGCAAAAAAACCCCGAAACTGGTAAAAGCAGAAAAGTAGTGCTGAGGTGGGGGAGCTGGCTGCTGTTTCTGAGCTGAGGTGGTCAGGCTGGATTGTGAGGAACAGCTGAGAAATGGGCATTGGCAGTGAAGTGGCTGGGGATGGCAGTATAGAAATCCCTCTGCGAAGGCCCTGACAGAGGGTGTACAGGGGTGACAGTGGTTGGAAACATAACCCAGCCCAAGAGGGAGGATTAAAAGCAAGTGTTTGGAGCTCTGAGCAAGTGAGAAAAACAACCTTTTTTCCCTACCTCTTGGGCAAGTTTTTTTCATTTCCAGCTTTCCATGAATAGCCTGAGAGAAGTGACTGTGCTGGAGCTGTCAGGGCACCTGGGGCCGATTAGTAGAAGAGTGCAGTTCTGTGTCTGCCCTTGTGGGCTTAACCTCCTGAACTGGAGTCAGTTTGTGTGGCAGTGTGTTAAGGAGAGGCTATGCACAGCATCCTTTTGTGGGCTTGCTTTTTCTTGTTGTCCTGCCTTTTTTAATCCATATGGAAATGTGGGCAGCAGTCTGGAAGAAAACTGTAACCCAGACCAATTAAACTGTTTTTAGGGTTGTGACTTGAACTTCTCAGTAAGGTTATATCTTCACTGCTTCACTGTCTGCATCAAGTTGCTTTTCGTTTTAGTGGTGGGCACTTGGCTTTTCATAATGCAAGGGTGAAAGTTACTGGTACTCTACAGCCCTGCAGAGAGTTCTCTGAATGGGTGCTTCACCACAATCACTGATGAACGTGTGCAATATGTTAATTATTTCTAAAGAATGTGCATGTTGTTCACTTAAATACATCGTGACCTTAGCACAAAATAAATTTTTAGTGAGAGCCCCTTTTATAGAAGAGCAAATGCATAGTGTTTAACAACAGCTGTCTCTGCTGTCTTTGGAGTTGTGTCCAAAACCAACTTGAGGTCCCCGCAGCCTGCTCTGTGTGCCAGGCCATTGAACACTGCTTTTTCCTCAGTGTATTCCTCTGCAGCTCCTGTTGAGTTAGTGGGTGAGCCATTGCCATCTTCTGATGGTCCAAATTCAGCAAAATGCTTTTGCAGTAGCAAGAGGATATATGCTTTCCTTTACTTGCTGCAGAAATGCTGTCTTGAGCCTATTTTGATGGTCTTTGGGGTCCCTCTGTCTGGAGAAAGAAGTGATTGGGATGAGCTGTGGGCAATATGTGGGGTTTGGGGTTTTTTTGAGCACAGGCTGTTTTCCTATGTAAGTGCTCTTAAGCAAATGTGGTCACTGACAGCCTGTGCAAGGTTAAGGAGAAGCAGCCAAAGCCCTGGACGTACCTCTCTCTGGCACAGGAGAGTGTGGACTTGCAATGCCCCTAGAGCTCTACCTGGTGTCCATTTATTGTAACAATACTAACAGGAAATAATGCTTTCCATCATTTTATTGATAACAAGTAAGAATCAGTCTTTGAAAAAAAAAAAAAAATCTAGAGGTCTTGAGGGACTCCCTGAAAGATTTTTGGTTCAAAGAATGTGAAACCTCAAACTGGCACATATTAGACACAGAATGCTGGGAAAAGTTAATAAGATTTCAACAGTACAATTTGGGATTGCTTCATTTGCTCAAGTGACCTCAAGGCATGCTCACACCAAGTGTTCACCAGATAGCTTCACAAGGTTATCTAGGTAAGTAGAAACTGAAAGGTATTAATCAGACTGAGACAGTGAGGAATATATTTATCAGAAGCTCCTGCCTTATTTCATTAAAGCTTTTCCCAACCTGCCATGCTGGTAGACTAGATACTGATTTCCTTAACAAAGCCAGTTGGATTGGTATTCTAACTCTTTCCAAGTGAGCCACTGCACATATTCACTATTCCTCTTGGTAATAATGTAGGATCTCGTTTGTACGTAAAGCGCAGAGAGATTATTCATTCCAAATTTATGGAGTGGGTCTTTAGTGAGGGAAGCAAAATCAGTGTTCCCTCTAGCCAGTGTTTATTATAAATCTGAGTCTCTCAACAGCAGTAACAGAATACTGAAAGCACTTCCTGAACAGCACTCTGTTAGCTGTATGTCTTGAGAAAGATGTTATATCACACCCCAGTCCCAACACTGGGGATAGTTATTCAGTTTATGGGATTCCCTGAATGAATCTCTCTCTGCTTCCAAAGCTACAAGGGTAAAGTACAAGTCTGTGCCCACTAGTGAAGCTGATAGCAGTAAGTTAGAAGGATTTTTTTTTTACTTAAAGTTTTTGAAATATATAAATTCAGCTCATTGAGACTGTTTTCTGCAAGGGTGCACGTATACTTCAGATGCTTTTGTGTTTGACCAAGGTTTGTATTGTCCTAGAAGCTGTTTAGGTGGGGAAAATCCCTAAACCCTCCAAGGAAATACTAGTGATTTTTAGTGATTTGTAGCTGCTGGATAGCAAAAGCCATGGCAAAAACCACTGTTGGGATGCAGTAGAGGTGGTACGTGTTTGAAAGCAATAGCACCTCAGGGCTGTCTCATCTGCTACTATTAACCAAGTAAAAAGGGTCATTAGGTAGCAGATTCACCTTACATGTAAAGAGAGGATATTACAGTGCAAAGTTTTCCTTCTCTGGATACCACAGGCCAAATTAATTTCTTCTCAGCCACCTCTGTACTATGTATGAGCGTGCTCAAGAATCTGATTAATTCTTGGGGCATTGAACAAGTCTGGGTATTTGAGGAGTGTCTCGATTTGAAAGACAGGCATCTGCTATGGAAGGCAGGAACCTCCCTTGGAATGGAAAATGAAACCCCCTTCCCTCCGAATTATAATTTTGGAATTAAGGGGCTTTCAGGCAAAGATATAAGGAATAGGAATAACAGTTCTTTGCTAATATATATATATATGTGTGTGTGTGTGTGTGTGTATAACAAGGCAAACCAACAACAATAACTGTGGCAGTAACAACAAAACAGAACCAGTAACCCAGTGACGCCTTCTCGGCTGTCAGGCACCGTCCCCTTCCGTGCAGTGACGGTCACAGCCGGCAGGGGCGCTGGCGGCTCCCGGTGAGCAGGGCGGGTGCGATGGTTTCCCCGCGGCTGCAGGGGGCGCTCCAGAGCGAGCTCGGGGAGCACGTGGTGATGGCGGCCTGGCCGAGCTGGGGAGGGATGGAAGAAAGGCNACAGGAGGCAGGACCCTGCAGTGGTGCCGAATTCTCCCTACAGTGACCGCAGCTCCTCTCCCCTCCAAATGCCAAGAGAAAAAGAGGCCTAGGGGCCGCACCCAACCCCTTTTTCCCAGTTCAAATCTCACGGCATCTCTGCCCCACAGGAGAAAACCCCAGATAAAAGAGAGCAGCCAGCTGGACCCCTCCCCCTGTGGCCAGGTCCTTTGTCTGTCTTAAGTATCCAGTACTTAAATGTCGCTTAGCAACACGTGTTTCTCTTTAAGAGAAAAAGAAAAAAACAAAAAGAGAGCTCCTAAAACCCCAACAAGGAGCAAGCTTATGGAGAGGAAAAAGCCATGTCTATAACCTAGTGTGCTCAACCTTTGCCTGCCTCTGGGGACCTGTTGGGTTTGAAGTTGTGGATGTTACCTATTGGTTTCCTTTGCTTTTTGAAGTGGGCATTAGTGAATGTGAAGTGTCTGCTGTGGCTCTGGGTGTTTAGAGGAAAAAAGAATTACAAGGAAATTGTAATTCCCTTTAGGGGAATAAAGAATTAAAAGGAAAAAGAATTACAAGTCAGAACCTTGCAGACATATATTGTTCCTTAAAACCTGGATATGTATTATAGCTGCTTCTGGGTATGTGCTGCTGCTGTCTGTCTCAGAGCATCTCATGATAGCTAATGGAAAGAATGATGTTGGAGAAACTGCATTTGCTGTTCTTGCTGAAAGACGAACAACTATAATGAAGTATTTAAAGGTAGGGAAAAGTCCAATGTTTGGATAGATACATAAACTTTCTAAGGAAAAGTACTGCTGTTAATACTGCTGTGACAGCTTGAACAAGGTAATATTGAGTATGGCTTCTCTAACAACATTGTAGAGAGCTCACCCAAAACCCAAACTGAAAAACGATGAGAATGTCAAAGGAATAGGATTTTCATTCTTCTGAAAGTTCATCATTGGACAGGAGTGTTATAAATAAATCAGGAAATCCGCGCCCAAATATATAATATCAAAATATGTGTATAAAAGGTTGAGTTGTAACCAGTTTTAAAAAACGGCCAGAGCTGGCTCCGAGAGGAATGCGGCTCCTACCGGGAAGGTGCTCACATCCAAACAACAGGTCTACAGAGAGCAGATGGCCCATCAGGAAGGCATCCAGCAAGCTCCTGGAAATCTACATCTCCAAAGAGGAGTTCCTGGTATAGCTGATGAAACATCTCTGAAGATCTCCTCCCAGCTCAGACGTTAACGATCTGATCAGGGACTCAGATATGGAACATCAAGAACCATCAGATAACCTCCCCCGGTGACAAGAGACTAATCAAAGACAGGATGTGCTTTGTCCATCTCAGTCCCATGAAAGACAAGCTTCATGAATATGCTGAATGGCAAAAACAATACCTAGGACTTATGCAGGAGAACTGTTTATAAACCGGCTCCCAAAAGCAGCCGTTGGTGAACAGAGGGAGGTCTGATGCGATAGAGATCAGACCTGTGTTCACCCAGTGCCAACCCCGGGCTTGGCACTGCCTCCTTTTTGATCGTGGCTTTGCGTGTGCGATTATTCTCGGACACGAAATAAATTTATATTTGTTTTATTCTTGAATTGGGTCTACTCATTTATAACAGGAGGATTCGTAAATGCAGTTCCATAAGCTTATGTGTCTCCTCTGGTCTAGAGCTTGAGTGGGTTTTATTCCCAATATCTTAGGGCACTTATCTGAACACTTTTTTTCGCATTAGTGTTTTATTTTTTTATACATATTCTGAAGTCTGACTGAGTTTGGGTGGAAGTTGGGGAGTCTCCCTCCAACATGTTGAAGCTGAGGGTAGGTGAAAAAACTGTCACTGCATCAGGGGCCATGCTTGTACCAGAAAGTGTAATTTTTATACTAATAGAAAGATTTGCATTTGTTCTGTGTAGATGTAGGTAGCCTCAGAATCACCCATGTCAGCTTGAATTTTCTTTGCCTTACAAGGAACCATAAAAAAAAAAAAATTCTAGATGCTCAAAAAGACCTTTGCTGTTGAAACACAGAACTCACTTGGCACAAGCACCTTAGCATAGGTATAAGTTAGCAAAAGAATTAAGGTATAAAAAGAAGTAAGATATAAGTTAGTAAACGAATTAAGTGTGACTGCTGCAAATAACTAACCACTTTTGTAAATAGGGACCTAGCCCTAAGTGGGCTAAGGAGATAAGAAGGGAAGGGCTTGAATGTAACTACCGCTGCTTCTGCGAAACAGGGGTCTATCCCTGGTGGGTTAAGGAGATGGGAAGGAAAAGGCTTAAGTGTAACTGCTGTGTCTAACTGTAACTTCTGTAAACAAGGGTCCAGCCCTGGTGGGCCAAGAAGATAAGAAGGGAAACTGACCCAAAAGGCCGAAAAAATAAGTTATTTTGTAATAGATAGGAAACAGAAGGACACAATCAATAAAGCACAGCTATAAACAGAATATAAATTTTGTAACAGTAAAGTTAGGTGTGTACTGTGTGCTGTGTTTGTAACCCGGAGATAAAGAATCCACAAGTTATGTATGACCCCAACCCTTAATACTGTAACTTTTAGATAAGCAAACAAACAAGGGCAGATGCCAAAACTGTAAAAGTATAAAAGCCTGTGTAAAATGAACCACAGCTAGACATGTACATAGAGGTATTGACCCCTACATGTTCTCTGTTGCCAGTAAAGGTGTGCTTTACTTTACAATACCTGCTGTGGAGTAGATTCGTTTGAATCACCGTGAGTATTTTAAGTCATTTTATTACTTAGAAGCTAGTCCATGCCAGGGCAGTGTCATGTGGAAATGCACTGCTGTAAATGGCTATCCCTCCAGACTGACCACCAAGAATTATATTTTTTAGAAATCAGTTCAGTGTCGATAGGTAGGAGTTTGCAGACAAAACAATGTGCGTATTTGCTCTTTTCTCCCCTGCCCTGTAATAATGTACAGGCACTGATTATCCTGCTATAAAGATGAAGTGGAGAGAGTTTAATGCTTTTACTTTTTATGTAAAGCAAAAACAAACCACCAAGAAAACACAACAAACAAGCCCAAAGCACTTAGAAAGGTACAAGTCCATGTTAATTACTTGGAGACACTGGTATTCATACTGATTTAACTTAAAGAGATGTCTGTCTTAATTGTTTGTTTTTCAGCTGAGCCTTGCCTCCCTGTGGAGATCCCAGGGGAAATGAAATGGCCTTCATGAACCTGTCCTTGGACTGCACAGTGCACACTCAAAGATGTGTGCCAGCTCTGTATCTTTTCAGCTGAGGACCAAGGTGGAACGAGCCCATGTGCTCCTACCACATCACCTGCTGGGACCTGACTTCCCGCTCTTCCAAAGGAAGCTGCAGAAGCTTCCCTGTGAATGGAAGGCTTGTGTTCACAGCTGTGCTTTGCAACTGGAAGAGCACAAAGAGGAGCAGCTTAGAGCCAAAAGTTATGAGAAACTCACTTGAGACATCTGCCTATGCAAGAGACCTCAAAGGAAACACTTTTCACACCATGTTTCAGGGAAAGTCTCTAATCTCTGAGTAAGGAATGACTGAAAACTACTTCATAGCAGGAGGCTTGGTGTTAGTGTTCCTCAAATAACTTGAATTCTTGGGTGTCCTCATCCATATATCTGTGTCACTTTGCTTGCTCTTTGCTTACCCCTGCTTTCAGAATAGATCATTGGTTATTTCTGCTTTGTTATGTCTACACTCAAAAAATCACAGGAAACTCTAGAATCCAAATGCTTTGTGTTCTCATGGCATAACAAATGCTGATGATAAAGCAGTGTCTACACTCAGTTGCACTTGATTTCACTAATAGCTAGCTTTTGCTTAACCAAACTCATAAATTGAACCAAACTCATAAATTCAAAAATTCATTTGATGAGTTAAAAAAACAGAAAAGGGATACAAGAGCCAAATGTGTTATGGAGGAACAGGAACCACTGATTATTTTATCTCACTTCTAGATGTATAATCTAGCATTGAAGACAAAATGTCTGTCATGCATGATGACATATTAAGACTTAGAGTTTTCATTAGTAGGATAATGTATTGTAGGCCCTGTAGACACCTGATAATCTCATAAATTTAGTATCTTGCTCTTAAAGCAGACCTGGCGTTAGAAACTTTTTCATTTGCTGGAGTTCCAAAAGGTAAGCTTTGGGGCTGGAACAGTGTTATGTACCACAGCTTGCTGGATTGTTATCTTCAGTGACTGTATTTTTATGGAGGTTAGTTAAAAGGATATTTGCAGGTGGGAACAGCAGAAAGTCCCACCCCTACTTCCTTTCTGTGGTACCTGTAGGAGAAGGCATTTCAGATTCAAAGTCTTGTGGGTTCCCCCCTTCTGGGCTTACCTGACTACTTATGTATGTGCACAAGGATTCCCAGCTTCTCTTCCCTGCTCCTCCATGTTTCCACTTGCACAGCTCTTCATAGGTATCACGTGACAAGGGGAGATCTCCGCAAACCCTTTGTGCTTGCTCAGTCTTGTCAGTGCTCAGGAAAGCCGAGACCCTTGTGCCCAACCAGTCTGTCAGTGTCCCATTAGGGGGACTCCCCACTGAGCAGTCCTGCTGGATCAGAGGGTGTTGGACTGACATGTTTAGGGGCACACACCAACAGCATAAGAGAGACCCCCATCCTGAGTCTCCATACTTTTATTTGAGTCTGTTACCCACTGCTGGTGACTGACAGCACCTGTGAAAGACTCACACTAACAGTTTACAGAATAATACTCTTTATTACACACACTGATAATACAAAATTGTGACAGATTAAGGTTCAAGGATTGTCAGTGACAGTATCTGACTGCAAAAATGTATTGAGTGATATACACACAAGTTGTAATCCCTAGTAAAAGTGAGCCTTAGATAATCATTCAGTACACACAGAGTGCAGGTCTCACCCAATGAGGCCCTATGAGGGAGAAGGCAGGTTCAACCCTTCAGCTGATTCCAGAAGTTATGATAGAGTCTTCCCTGATTTCTGCCCATTCTTAACTTACTTTCAGACTATTTTTTTATGTTTGGTGGAGCTTGAGGGACTCTAGTCACACATATCTTTGTTACTGATTGGTGTAAAATTCTCTCACTTTGCTCTTAATGATATAGCAAATAAGATATAGAACGCATGCCCAGTGAGGGGTGGTCATACTTTGGATGCGGGTAACTTTGGGATGGAGGTGTGCATTAATATTACAATTAGGTTTTAATAAACCAAGTTAATCTGAGGAGAGTGATTTTGCCCCAGTTGTTGGCTCAGCAACTGGACACTTTCCCCTGTCTCCCCTGGTTGAGGGGTTCTCTGTGGTTGATCAGCTACAAGGTATCAAGTTTCCCGGACCTGCGAGGATTCCCACAGAGCCTGGCCATGGTGTCTCTACTCCACTCCACCCTCCCTTCCATCCCCCTAGCAGGTGCTACGGTTGGTGTGTGGGGAATCATCATGGAACAGGTTTTGGGCATGCCAACTGCATTCCATCCAGGGAATAGCAAATGCATTTCACCCTATAATTTCTGTACCATTACACCTTCTATCAGAAGGGATGGGAATACTTCCCAGTTGTCCCACTTTTGACAGGACCCAGGGGTTATTCTTTACTACTTCACATCATTGCTTGGGGTGGGGGAAGGCTCTCTGGCTTCCAAGGTTCTGGTCAGAAAAGATGGTAGCATTGTGCACCCTTGTTCCTTGTCTCAGGGTCCTCAGTGAGCATTTTTATGTGTGAATCACCCTCTCTTTTTGTGTACTTTTGTTACTAATATAGTTGCTGTTACTGTTTGTTTTCTTATCTCATGGCTGTTTCCAGAAAATTGTTCTTATCTCAACCACGATCTTTGCCTTTTGTGCTTCCAGTCCTCAACTCCATTGCTGGAGAGGGAAGGGGGAAGAGAAAGGGGGAGCAAGCAAGCAGCAGTGTGGTTTGGAGTATTGGTGGGAGACTTAAATTCCTAAACCACACCAGTTTTCTCTAATTTTATGCCCAGACATCTTTCCACAATAAGCATGCAGCAATCCAAAATGCCACTTACACCTGTAGCCAATTAAATACTTCTATCCACGCTGCTTACTCTGGTATTTGCATATTGTGGCTGAATTAACCAAACAATTTTGGGTGGATAATGGCTGTTGTGCTGGGATTAAGTTGCCTTGGTTACAGAAGCCAAAGGCCTTTCCATTACTTAGGGAAATCCCCCATTTTGCAGACTTCTCACTGCCCTGACAGTCCTTGGGTGCCCAAGCCCTAACAGGCAATCCTTGCTATGCTGATGTCTTTTGCACGTTGAGCATGCATCCCATGGCATGTGGATAATATGCACACGTACTCCTGCATGCATCAAGGCTCTGTGAACGAGAAGTGTTCATGGGCCCAAATCTCTGACAAATAGGTCTTCCCTTTTCTGTTTGGTGTTTCATCTTATTGCCTGTGGTCAAGTTAGGTGTGTTGTTGGAGCGCTGGCTCGCTGTGGTTATACCTCTTGTAGGCTCTGCCCAGTACTCTCGGGAGCTCTGTGTACTGAGGAGCATGTAGCCATGTCTCCTGACTAACATGATGACTGGCAGAAAAAATAAATAGTCTGTAAAGGAGTAGTAGTGATGGGGACAGCCATTCTGACATTGCAAATGTGATAAATTAAGAGGCCATTTTTCAAAAGGTGTGACTTGCATCAAATGGGCCCCATTCACAAGAAGGCTGCACAGAGGTGTGGTGTTGACAGACCTTTGGTAATGCCTAGTCTCATTTCACCAGCTTCTATGAGAGCTGGTTAAAACAGCTGAAAGATCTCCCTCAAAGTGCTGCTTCCTGCTGAGCACTAATGTTTTCGTGATCTGTGTAAAAGAAAGGTCTCAATATTGAAACAATGCAAAATATCGGTTGAAAATCCTTGTACAATTCAACATGTGTAGCTTAGCACTGTGCTTCAACTGATCAATATATGATTTTTTATTTAAATCTCAATCCTTAAAGCCTGACAGTTTCAGCTTTTCTTCAACATTTAGAAGTTAGCTGAGCCATCAGAGCTGAAGTACCATAGGTGAGATCCAGAAAGATGAGATGGCTGAGCTGCCAGGGTGTACTGTAGGAGTGTTTCTGGGCTGCAAAGTTATGAAGCATGCTGCTGGGAGACAAGCAAAATGGCACTTAATTGCAATGTTTTCAGGGACTGATCAGTGTTTCCACTGGGGAGGTCCTAGTTCATGCCATTTTTTCTATAGTGTGAATACAAGTACACTGTATCACTGTGTACTCTGTACTGAGCCCAGGAATGGGCATTTGATGAAAACATATTATAAAGAATTTGATTTTATTTGAAAACACAAGGAGGTGGAGAACATACAAGTTCCATGGACAGGGGTGTGATTTGTTGTTTTTTCCCCGTCCTGCTGGCTAACTGCAGTAGTTGTTTTCAAGGATTTTGCCTTACAATTTGGCTTCAGCTTCTTCATGTTGGTTTCTTAACCTTTCTCTGTTGCTCTGTTATCCTTTTGGGGACTTGGAGGAAGATGAAGGGAACCTTCCTTTGTTCCTTTTAGCTTTCATATATTGAGTTGAGATGGGCACCTGGCGTTCCTGTAGAAGGATGAGTGTATCTATGTTGCCACAAGAGCAGTGTATTCCAGGCTTTGTGCCTGGTGCAGATAGGCAGGGCACTCACCTCTTCTGCCTTGGGAAGAAGCTCTAAGTGCTTTGGGGCAGAGATGCCATGTCAGGATATGGTGCGTTGGCTCTTCTGCACATCCTTCAGCAAGCTGCCATGGAGATGTAGTAGCACCTCACTTCCAGTGTGCCACCCTGGTACATTGTTGTAGCAGAAGCTTTCATGAGAAGGGGTCTAATGTCTCCTTTTTATCGTGCTTCCCTCTTTGGCGTTTTTGGTGGATGTACTTGTGCATGCATGTGCAGGTAGGAATCAGAAAACTCCTTGGAAATCTGCAACTGTTTTCTGATTGGAGTTATCAACCCAGTTTTCAGTGCACCTCCCTGTAAAATAAACTAAATGTGTAGCCTAGCAACTCTGCCCTTGAAAATACTTTCATTCACTGAGATAGAGCCAAGAAAGTGATTTATTATATGTTGGCAAAGTATCCAAAATGATCAGGTTCTTATCTAGCTCTGACTGTTACTGTGATAGTAAAACCAAGTTTGAAAGAGAATTAATATCATTTTTAATCCCACCAATAATAAAGCCACAGTTTCTAGTTTGTGTCAAGATTAAATTACAATAGTGCTATCATCTATCCTGATGTGCTAGCATAGCCCTGATGTAAAGATATGTTTGCCTGAGAACATTTTGTATAAAAATATTGTGTGTTAATTTTGTATCATAAAAACTAATCCTTCATAATGTATAGAATTATCCATCAGAGTAAGAATATTATAACAAAAACTGTATAAAGAAGCTACAACCAAAGAAGCCTCCCTGAAGATACCTGACTAGGACTTTGAACTGTAAGTTAAACCACTAAGGTTAGATAAAGGGAAAACCCATTCTTTAACCCATAGATAGTGAAATAACAGATCAAGTGATCCTATTAGTATGGGATGTTGAAATTCCAGGGAAATCAAAACGGGTTTCCCCAGTGATTATTGAACTACTGGAAGGGGCACAACCAGTGTCAGTTAAACAATATCTGCTAAGACATGAAGCACAGTAGAACCAGTAATTGCTAAATTTATTGATCAAGGGTTATTAAGAGAGTGTAGGTCTCCCTACAATACCCCAATTCTACCAGTACAATATCAAAACCACTGCATCCCATAGTAGACAAAATTACAAAGTGACTGGGTGTGGTTTCAGTTTTAAATTTAAAGGATGCTTTCTTTTGTCTGCCATTAGCTGAAAGCAGTCAGGAAATTTTTGCCTTTGAACGGGAAAACCCCCAAAACAGGGAGAAAAAGCCAACTTACATGGACTGTACTGTCAAAAATAACCCCACGGTATTTGGAGATCAATTAGCTAAAGAACTGGAAGCCTGGACACTGCCACTTGGGGAAGGTACACTTCTGCAATACATTGATGACCTACTAATAGCAACAAAGACCTGTGAAGACTGCAAAGACTGGACTGTGAGTCTTTTAAATTTTCTGGGACTCAGTGGACATAGAGTCTCTCCTGAAAAGGCTCAGCTAGTCCTCTAAAAGTTACATATCTAAGGTATGAACCAGCAGGAGGGGAGAGAGCCTTGGGGAGATAACAGGAAGGAGGCAATTTGTCAAATGCCCCGGCCAACTACAACCAAAGAACTGAGAACTTTCCTGGGAATGGTGTACGTTATGGATCTACAACTATGGACTTGTGAAACCCTTGTACCAGCTCCTAAAAGAAACCAAGGGGACCCACTTATGCTGGACACCAGAGACCAATAATGCATTTGTAACTCTGAAACATGAGTAAAAGCGAGCCCCGGCATTGGGCATACTGGCTGTCACTAGACCTTTTCTGTTGTTTTCACATGAAAGGCAAGGACTAGTGCTGGGACTTTTAGAGCAGACACTGGGACTGTACAAAAGGCCAGTGGCTTATTTCTCCAAGCAGCTAGATGTAGTCAGCCAAGGATGGCCGGCCTGCCTGTGTGCAGTGGCAGCTGTGATCCTGAACATAGAGGAAGCTCGCAAATTCACAATGGACCAGCAGATAACTGTTTTTGTCTCTCATACAGTGTCAGCAGTGCTCACACAGAAAGGAAATCACTGGTTAACCCCATCCCGCTTTCTCAAATACCAGGCTGTCCTAGCAGAATTGGAGGATATGAGTATCCAAGTGACTAACGTTTTAAATCCAGCAGCTTACCTCCAGGGCAAAGCTACTGAGGAGCCTGTACAGCATGACTGCATTGAAACCATGGAGGCAGTTTACTCCAGCCGCCCAGACCGAAGGGACTCTCTGCTAGAAAACGCAGACAACTGGTTCACTGATGGGAGCAGCTATGTCAAGAATGGTAAGCGGCTCACTGGTTATGCAGTTACAAGCACAGGTGCTGTCATTGAAGCAAATCCGTTACCTGTGGGGACATCAGCTCAAAAGGCAGAGGTAATAGCCTTGACTCGAGCCTTGGCATTAGCTGAAAGAAAACCTATCAACATTTGGACTTATTCAAGGTATGCCTTTGGGGTGGTACATGCTCACGGGGCTATCTGGAAAGAAAGGCACTTATTGACCTCACAGAAGAAAGAAATTAGGCATGCTACTGTAATGTTACAGTTGCTGGAAGCAGTGCTAAAACCTTCAAAAGTGGCTATAATGCATTGTAAAGGGCACTCCTAGGGTAACACTATCCCTAAAATGGGAAATGCTATGGCAGACAAAACAGCAAAGGCAGTGGCTAGCAGAGTTCAAATTCAAGCCCTAGCTTTAATCCCTTCTAGCATCCTTATGGGTGAAAAACCCCCACCATACGACACTGATGATTTAAATTGGATACAAGAAGAAAAAGGACAAATAGAAACAGACGGGTGGGCTAAAATAAAGGATCTTATAGTCATACCCAGAAAACTGTTAAAATTATTTATCCAAAGCAAACATTCTAAGACACATTGGGGAGTTGATGCTTTACATAACCGTTTAAAAGACAAAGTGATAGCACCGAAATTAAAGGAGACAATCGAGGACATAACTTCCACTTGTGAAATCTGTCTTAAAAACAACCCTAATACCACTGTTAGGCTAAACACAAGAACTATCACTAAAAGAGTTTTACCAGGGAATGTGTGGCAAATTGACTTTTCTGAATTACCCAGAAAAGGGGGATACAAGTATCTATTAGTCCTCACAGACACTTTCTCAGGCTGGCCAGAAACTTTCCCTTGTAGAACAAATGAAGCTAGAAAAGTTGTTAAAGCTTTAATACAAGAAATTATTCCACGATTTGGAGTAACCGGGGAAATCAATTCTGATAGGGAATCACACTT
>VWZW01002553.1:0-10527 GCA_013397115.1 Edolisoma coerulescens
ACAAGATGGTGACTGTTCCCACACACCGTGCCACGTGGCCACCGGGAACAAAGGCAAGATGGTGAGGGGCTCCTGGGGCTAACGTTTCTTGCCCCCAAGCCTGAGACAATGAAAAACAGTGAGGGACGAACTCCCTGAAAGCTAGGTCATCTGACTCGCGCTGCTTCTACCGCTCCGCTGTGCTGGGGGTTGGTCCTGCACAGCTCTGCTGCTTTTATACTGCTCGGCTGCACTCCTTTTGACTCAGCTCAGCTCAGTTGGGTCCCCTTCAGCTTGTCTTGACTGGGGGTTGCCCCTGCCACTCCATTTCCCATGGCAGCCTCCCCGCCGGCGCTGTTGTTCAGCACCACCTCGATTCCGGGTTTTGCTGGTTTTTTTCAGCACCATTCCTTGGTGCCGCAGCTCAAAGGGACGGGGAGGGGACAGCCAGCAGTGGGAGAGGATGGAGTCCACAGGGCTGATCCAGACAGCCTTCCCCCTAGAGAGCGAGGCAGAAATGGTGCCTACTTCCGCGGGTGCACTCACTTTTCTTCCCGAAACCATGCCCCCCAACGATGATGAGAGTGGTATAGAAAAACAACTTAGTCACGCCCACACAGTGCTAAGCTCCACCCCCTCTCTGCAACCAGGACAGTGTAGTTTATATATTAATTATTATAGTGATTTTGTGCATTGTTTTAAGCTGTGTTAAACAATTGATTGCGTGTGCAAGTACTAAAATACTTTAATTTAGAAACTACATTAAGTAATTTTTAAAAAGTGTGGAAGTTTTAAATAAAGTATTTGAAACTTCCAAAGGGGGGAATTGATGTCTTGAAGTTGAATTATTTGTCCCCAGGCTGAATCTTCTCAGCTTTTGTAAAAGTAACGGATGTCATCAGATCACTTCTACAAAACCAATTGATGTAATTTTCTCACCTTTTGTAAGCATAGCTAATGTCATCAGATAACTTCTACAGTAAAGTTGCCTAATAAAGAAAAGAAATTTGTGTTTCAAACACTGTGTAAGATTACATCATACAAATAAATATGCATTAGGTAGGCGGACAATGCGTATTAGCTAGGTGGGTTCATGTGAATTTTATTGTATAAAAGATGTAACTTTTTACCTCTTGATGTGCTTGATTTGTGGAGACCTCCACCTTGCACCCTGCACAGCATAAACAATGTCTCCTTTCTGAACTATGTGTCTGTGTTAAGAGTTCCTAAAATCCATAACAAAAAGTGGTCCTCAACCTGCCAGAGTGTCATTGCTGGCATATTCAGGCTCCTTGGCAAGACTGGGTTTATGTGTGTGCTGTGTTGGTATCAAGAACATTACTGAAACATGTAAACCTTCTATTTAATGCCCTGAGGAAATAAAATTATACCAGAAGTGAGGTAGCTCCTGAATGGCCATAGCTGCCTGGCTACATCCAGGAGTAGGACCAGCCCCGGAGATGAAGCTGACCCAGCCTGTAGCTTGTCTCACGGCAGTGGGGTCCCTGAGGGGCCCTGGGGAGAGTGGCTGCAAAGACAGTGTGGTTGAAATAGATGACAGAGACGGGTTTTTTTGTTCATTAAAACTGCAAAAGACAAAGAGCAAAAGGGAGGGGGGCTGCTTAACAGGATGTCTGTAGTTTAGATTAGAGGGCAAAAAGGGAGAGGGGCTGCTTAACAGGATGCCTGTAGTTTAGATTAGAAGGCAGAGGGCAAAGGGGGGCTGCTTAGNTCAATTTGATCTAATTCGCTTGGCTCCCTGTCAATTTACTGGGACACTTCTATAACATGGTCACAGCCCTGCAGCTGTCTGCATCAGAGGGGCCAGTGCCCAAGGCCTGGGGAGACTGAGTCTATTGAACTGCAACTGCGCTATTGTGCTGGAGCACAGAGGGAATGATTTCTCCAATCGATTATTATTTAATCTTTTTAACAATGAACAAATACAATCTGCAGTGTAGTTGCATCACACTCTCTAAGCATTTTTCTTAGATCCCCAAAATAAGATTTTTTTTTTAGTGAAAGAAAAAAAATCTGAGCAGTGAACTGTTTATGTTAAATAGAGAAATATTTTCTAAGTAAGCTTCTGGAAGATTAGTACAAATTTCGGCAAAAGCTGGACGGGCGATGTGCTAACGTCCATAGGAAAACTGCCCCGGTGGCACCGAGCAGTTCTTGCTGAGGCTAGGGCGACCCGAAGGGAAGGCTCTGCCCAGCTTCTCCCTGGAGCACGCACCAGAAGGGTGCTTCGCCGCGGCACTTGGCGGCTCGATGAGGGGGCGGTGAGCCCAGGGGAGTGGCTGCTGATCGCGCTCTGTCTGTATGGGGGAGGTGCGCTGCTGGTGCCATCAGCCCGCCGGGCCCAGCCACTCCACTGGTCCCTCCGAACGGCTCCTGACGGGAGCCCCGGTGACACACTCCGCGGGGCCGCGCGTAGCGGCGCGGCAAGAGTGGGGCTTCCCCAGTGGGAGCATCGGGCAATTTTCGGTGGCCGTTGGATGGGAGTCCTCCGCCGGGCACGGCCGCTCTCTCCCCGCCACGCCGGCTGCAGGAAGGAGGACGGCAGAGCATGCCACCGGCAGGGAGGTTCCGCAGGGACTGACATGCTGCTGAAGGAAGAAGGGCGCTAGCCCTTCCGCCTCTCCCCACGGTGGCGAAGGCGATGCTACAGGGCGCTCCCTGGGCTCTCTAGCAGATGCCAGACTATAACCCAGAGCGGCAGCGATCACTGTCCTGACCAACACCGCTCCAGGAGGACGGAGGCGACGAGCACGGAGCTGCACTCCTCTTCGGGGCGGCGGGGGAAGGCTCTGCCTACGCCCGCGGGGCCCCGCGCGGCGAATGTATGTGCATGAGCTCTGCACCGAAATGGCGCGGGAAGCGCCCCAACTCGGTCGCCTCCATCTTCCAGGGCAGCAAGACCTCGCCGAACAGCTGCNNGCTGCGACGGTGAGCGCCAGAGCAGCGGCTCCGAGAGCGCCTACCAGACCCAGAAAGCCCTGGATGACTGCAAGATGGTGGGTACCACAAAAGGTCTTGCCTAATTTTTATATTTTCCGAGTGTTCTTGTCACTGGTGCAAACTGTCAGTTTGCTTATTCTCATTACGTGCAGTTGCACTTTTTAAAACCCCAGTCCCCGTCGGGGGTGCTGCCCTGTAGCCTAACTCGCAGGGGTTCAAACATGGGAGAGGGGAGGAAAAACGAGACTTGTGGAAAGCCGGGTGGGTGCTCCAGGACAGGTAGGGTAGGTACCGGAGCTGGGCATCTGGCCCTTTAGGAGCAGGAGCCCGAGCCCGAGCCCCAGCGCATGCTGCCTTCGGGGCGCTGCCAAGCAGCTGGAGTTGCATTCTGCTAGATCCAGACAAATCTGTTCCCAGACTTGCGCTCGCTGCCGCCTAAATAGGTAAATAGCAGCCTCCACTGCATCAGTGCACTCTGCTTGCTGTCTTGTGTGCAGCAACCATACTCTTGCCCTAAAATAGTTCTAAAACAGGATTCAGAATTTGAGGTCCTGATATTCTGTCCCTTACATATGTGATACCTGTCTCCTGTGCCCCTGGAGTAGCTGATCATAAAAACTCAGATCAAGCACATACGTCCATGTTATTTTTGGACTGTCACATCATGGTAGAATTCACTGATTAGAAATAAAATATGATTTACAGATGGATTGTCAAGATACAGTAAGATTCAGGAGATAAAATCAATTTTTAAAAAATTTTTCTCTGTCTCAGTGCTGCAACGCCAGTACGGTTTTGTTTTCCTTGGCAATGCTGAAATGGCTAAATATGTCCTCTGTTTAGACAGGATATCAGATGAGAACTGGCAAATTGTGTCTGGCACAACCAGTTACCAGTTGCAGGATGAGATGCTTTTCTCTTTTTCTTAATGCAGAATACTTAGACTATTGTCAGTGAAAATTTGGAATAAAACTCTCTAACACCGTATTTCATTATTAGAAAGCGGCATTACTTTATTTCGGCACTGCGTGTGTGCAGGGGATATCTGCTATCACACGCACACTCAGCTATCTAACATACTAGTTTATATCTATGTAACTAATACATATTCATTACATTTCCCAAAACTCATACATATATATGCTAAACATTCCCAAATTCTTTTACATATTTAAATCACTTCTTGGAACTCATTTACATTAGAGTAGGGGTCTCTTGAGGGTCTCTGGTGGTCGTTTGGGGAACACCCCTTCCTCAAATTATCCTTTTTTAGTCATAGGCCTCAAAAAACAGTTTCTTCTTCTTGAATGCATCCCAGCTATGTGGTCTGGCCAAGATAGACCTTCTTATCAGTGTTGTTCTGGCCCACAGGCTTTAGTCTCAAGGCTAAGATATCCACTTGCACACATATATGGGTGAATCCAGGACTAAGCACTGTCTGTTAAAGGAATTCACGAGACTTAAACACTATTTGTTACAATTAAAGATTTTCTCAAGACTATAACACAAGGTAATACAATTTTTTTTTCTCCATTGCTTTCATGTACCCTCTACAGAATGGGAGAGTTGAAGCCAGGTTTAGCAGAGTACAAGTATTGTCCCTGAGACTTTCTTTGGTGTATGCTTTTTTTTGTTTTGTGGTGAGGGTGGTTTTTTTGCATATGTATCAGAATGCATTTGGATTGTTTTGCTGCTCCAGAAGCAGAGAAACATTTTTGCTACTCTTACAGTGAAATTTAAGAAAGCATGACCAAAAAAGGGGGCCTGATACTCTTCTCAGTTATATAGAGTAATTACAGTGGGATGCATGAAGAGCCGGAATGTCACAGAAGTGACTCATTTATTTTCTGAGTATGAGAATTTGAGGGTTTCAATTTGGTAGATATGATAGAATCTAGGTGCCAGATCCAGGTTTTTAGCATACCTGTATGTTGGGATATGTTGAACTCCTGGTGGCAATGATGGCTTCAGAATTATGAGCAGTTACTCTTGTCTGTTTTTATGCAGTTTGGAGATTGAGGTCAAATTAGCAAAACAAAGATAAATAAATATTTGCTTCTATTGTTCCCTGCCTTCCACCATTGCCACAATGTGGAGCAAATGGTCTAATGTGCCTTCTTTCAAAAGACAGAAAATGCTTTGTTTCCTTAAAATAGTCCCACATAGATGATAAGTGGAACTAAACAAAATGATCTTTCCAGCACTGTAAAAGTTACCCAATTATCCAATAGCATCCACGTGTATCTGCTGCATATTAGATTTCTGTGAAAAGGCTGAAGTGTTTCTTTACTTCTTTGGGTTTTTTCCTCCCACATTGGAAAAATGCTTCCTAGAACCCTAACTGGAAAGTGCCTATCTGGTACATCTTCTTAGCTAATAGGTTCTGATCAGTTTAAAAGCTGAAAGTTGGGTTAGAGGTCAGTGACAGAACAGAAATCATTACAAATTAAATTAGCAAAATGTCCAGTGGAAAAACAAATGTTACATTACAATCTCTAAATGTACTGTTAATCAGGAAGCAGGAGGAGCAAAGGCAATAATTTCTGGAGATATTTTTGTCTTTTATGATAGCAAAAAATAACCTTATGCTACCAGTAAACTAGATGTTTTTTTGTCTGCTTAATATTTAATACTAATAACTCAAACACTTTCAGATATTAGAAGCAGAAACACTACTTTCCTATAGATGAACATTTATAGCTCACAGAAGAGGCAGCTGGCATGGAGGCTCTAGACATTTACTAAATCTTAGGCACTGGAACCTGTACGTGATGAAATTGGGAGCATCAGGAACAAGCCCTAGAATGGGCATGTTTTAAAAAACTTGATTGTTTTTATCAGTGTAGTTTAAATGTCTCATGTAAGCAAATCCTCTGTTTTTCAGCGTGTCCAGGAATTCAATACCCAGGTGGCTCTATACCGGGAGCTGGTCATTTCCATTGCAGATGTCTCAGTTACCTGTCCATCTCTACATGCAGAAATGCACAAAACTCGAACCCGAGGATGTGAGATGGCCTATCAGGCTCATCAAAAACTAGCAGCAATTTCTGGGTAGGAGTCTATTTATATTTAATTAAAACTTTACTCATATGCACATCTTTGCTAAATGCTACATGGAGGAAAGTTTCAGCAAAAGCATTAATTTGCGTTTCTGTTTTAGGCGTAGAGATGTATAACCACAAATTCTACATGATGCTCATATCCTTATGATAGTGCAATTTTGGGTCAAATCCTGGTCCCCTTACCAAAATGGTATCTTACTGATTTCACTGTATGCTTTTATGCAAAGTGAGCAATATCTTACTCTGTATCACTAGACAAAAGATCAAGGGCCTTGCCTTTCAAGGGTGAAATAGCAGTAGCTTTCTGCCCAATCCTTCATTCAGTACACCTAATTGAACAGTTAGAGACAACTAATTCAGCTCAACTAGAGACTGAGCAAAATTAGAGGAAAAAATAATTAGGTGAAAGTTATGTAAGGGGGGGAATATAAATGCTATTGTGAAAAAAATGTGTTTACAGACTACATGTTTTTAATTACTTTTGTGTTGAAATGAGGATTGAAGCTTTGCCAGCATATAATGTTTGAATTTATTCTTTTATGGACTTAGTGCATTGCATTATATACATTCCTTTCCATGGTGACAGAATGTATCATCACATACTTGAGACTATGCCTCAGTATAAGATAAAGCAGGATAAATAGCTGCATCTTATAAAACATGAATTCATGCTGCTTACACAAAGTCTAATAATTTGTGAGTTCTTCACAGTATGGTGACTGGGGTATTTTTATTAACACATGCATTTTGTATCTCTGACCACACTTTGTCAGAACTTTCTGCACCTACGTTATCCAACATAAACCATTGTGTGCCGCTGGAAAAAACTTTTTTTCTGTTTTTTTTTTTAGCTCTGCCTAATCCCCAGTGAAGTTCTTTCATCAGTTTAATGAATATGAAAAATCTGTCATAAGTTTAGTATATAAGGGAAGGCCACACAAAAAAGCTAAACAGAAGAAAACACTGGGTGATCATTTTACTAGAACTGTTAACATTTTCAGATAATTTTGTGCAGACTCTTAAGTTGATATTACAGCCTCTGATTTGTTCCTTAAATAAAATACATGCTTTAAGTTACTAAAGTCTGTGAGAATTAAAAAAACCAACAAACCAACCACAAGATACAGTTCTTTTTAACCAGTGTACGCTACCTCAACACTGTAGCACTGAAAATGTGGAAACAAACAAATAACAGTGAAATTTATTTTGTGTACTTTCAGACTCAAGAGAGACTAATACAAACCAAAATAATACATCTGAATAGCAGAACCTAGCTTGGATTTTATTTTTCCAATAAAGAAAACCATTTAGACATCCTCTTTAGACATATGGAGTTTTTTAAAGCAATCATTTCACAGTTAGGAGTCTGTCATATGCACAAAAATGCCTTGAAGGTTGTGCAGTTGCTGCAAGATTAACATTTAGATAATCTAAAACTTTTAAATAACTTTGATAATAATGTGATATTCATAACAGCTGGTAGGTGTTAAAAACTCTCTGGAAATTACTTGTTTAGCTTGACAGGCATTTTACAAGATGTGCTTCACATTCTCACACTCCTACAGCTGAGAAAAGCCATGTGAATCAACCTAACTTTTTTGGTATATCTGTGAGAAAAGATGGGAGATGAAGGTGCAGCAAGGCTTCAGTGTAGAAAACAAATAGGAAAGAAGTAATAAATAGTCTCAGGGGTTCAGCCTTTAATTCAGCAGGAAGAGTGATGTAGTGCATATGGCATAGGATCTGGAATGGGAACCTAATTTGGTAGGAAGACAAAATATAAGGAAGAAAAATATTTAGGGACATGAATGTATTAAAATCATCCCCAGTATTGAATAGTCAACAGAGTAGTGTAATGCTCAGAAATCACTAGTAGTCAGCAAATGGGACACGGGCTCATTTAGTTCACCGCTTTGGTTCAAAATGCACAGCACTGCACTGTGTGAACTCCTGGATAACACAGCCAATTCCATCTTCCAAAGCTTGTTCAAGAAAGCCTATTGCTGTCCCAGCCAGAGAGAATAATAATAATAAGCTAATTATGTTACTAGACTATAAAATTTTCTTACATATGAGCATTCTATTAGTTATGGTCATCAAAATGTTCAGTCTCTAAGTGACCTGAGCTGTTTTAGGGCAGTCTGAGTTTCTTTCAAGAAGCTGTCATTGCTGTCTCAGACAACATTAAATTCATTAATTTTGTCTGCACTGATGTCTTCATTGGAAAATTAGCAGACAGCTTCATTTTATGCTTCCTGTTTGAATACACCAAGATTTGAGACTCTTAAACACACTTCTGATTCAGGCAGCTAGAAAAGGCACCTATTACCCTTCATAACTCACCTGTTCTACCAAACTAGGGAAGGTAACAAAGAGGAAAGGTACAAAGACTCAGATTCTATCTCTAACCTAATAGGGCCTCAGAGCTATTACACCCTCTTCTTAACTTGCTTTTTCCTGTATTTTTCTTGTAGAAACAGCTGAAGTTTTTATCAAAGAGCAGATGCATGCCTGAGATTACCAACACTATTATGGCTTTCACAGGGAATAAAGATTCGAAATAAAAATATTTTAAATTGAAATGTTCTAGTTCTAGCTGATGATCTTTTAAGAATGCAGGTCAAACTAAACTCTTCTTTTAGTGTTGGTATTCTCAGGACTTCAGGTCAATTGCTGCTCAACACACTCATACTGTAAATTGTCAGTGATTTTTAATGAGACTGTCTTCTGAAGAAAGTGAGCAAGGTTTGGTTCTTTCATTATATTTTCTACTGTATTCATTTATCAGAAATTAAATGTCTTGAATTACATTGTATGCCTCTGAAGTATCAGAAGACATGGTCAAAACTGGAGAAAGTGAGAGAGACAGAAAATGTGTCAGCATGATTTTTTTTCCAAAGGAAAAGAAAGGAAAAATACTTGGAACAACAGGAAGATGAAAATGTGCAAATCTCTGTTTTGAATGGGAATCTGCTTTATAGGATGATAAAGACTGGTGTTATTTTAGAAGTCATCAAATAGAGTGACAGCTTTATAGGTGAAGTGCATTATGTTTGGGATGTGAACAGAAAGATAACTCAAAAGTATATTTTAAGATTTTTTTAAAGTGTATTTTAAGATATTTTAAGATACAACTGTGTACATGCTTTTGTAAATGTCCCTTTCATGTTCTCAAGCACTTGCTATGCTTACATAACGAGTGTGTAACTGAAAGCAGAACTAGCAGTGTCTCTGTGACAGTCTGATATATATATACACACTGGTGTATCATCGACACCTTTCTAGCTACCAATGCAAAGCACAGCACTGTGAGGGCGGATAGGAAAATGAACTGCAGCTCAGCCTGACCAAACACATTGTCATAGATGGAGATCAGGTTGGTCAAGCAGGACCTGTCTTTCGTAAATCCATGTTGGCTGGGCCTGATCCCCAGTTGTCCTGCACGTGCTGTGTGATAGCACTCAAGATGATCTGCTCCATGGCCTTCCCTGTCATTGAGGTCAGACTGACAGGCTTGTAGTTCCCTAGATCCTCCTTCCGATCCTTCTTGTAGATGGGCATCACATTTGCTAACTTGCAGTCAACTGGGACCTCCCTGGTGAGCCAGGAATGCTGATAAATGATGGAGAGTGGTTTGGTGAGCTCTTATGCCATCTCCCTCACTACCATTCCATCTGGCCCCATACACTTCTGTGTTTTTAAGTGGAGCAGCAGGTCACTGTTTCCTCCTGAATTATGAGGACTTCATTCTGCTCCTTGTCTCTGTCTTCCAGCTCAGAGGTCTGGGTACCCTGAGGATAACTGGTCTGACTATTAAATATTGAGGCAAAGGAGCCATTAAGTACCTCAGCCTTTTCCTCATCCTCTGTGGCAATGTTTCTCCCTGCATTCAATAATGGATGGAGATTCTCCTTGGCCCTCCTTTTGGTCCTAATGTATTTGTAAAAACATTTGTTGTTAGATAGTCCTTTTAGCTCATAATAATTTAAAACTATTGATGCTGTTCATAAAATTATACTTTTCCTTGGAGTTAAGTTCTGTAGGTTTTATTTTAAATATCAGCTTAGAAAAATATAAAGAATGCAAATTCCACCAGTTTTCAGTGCTTCATAAACATATTAAGTTGAAGAACATTCCCTTATTTTCAAAAATCAGAATTTTATAGAAAAAACCCATCGATTTTACCAATGCTTAAAGTATGAAAAAATATAATAGTTATAGTTTTAATTTGTATTTATAAAAATGTTAATTTTAAATTTTAATAGTAGCCTGATAAACTATTGTCTTGGTTTAAGACAAGGGGTGGACACTAAAATGAGTTACCTCCCTTTATAGCTTTAACCAATCACTTTCCACCAATAAGGAGAAATGAACATGAGTAGATATAAGTGAAAAATAAGTTTACTAAAAAAAATAAATAGCAACAGGCAAAAAATAACATTAATAGTCACTAGTTACAGAGTTGCTGAAAACTCGCGGACTCCCCGGGAACAAAGAAAAACTCAAAACGGCAGAGTAACACCCC
>VWZW01002555.1:0-13158 GCA_013397115.1 Edolisoma coerulescens
AGCATCCTTCCCTCGCCACCGCACTGTACCTTTGGCCTACACCCATTTTTGTGTATAAACCACTCTACTTTCCACGTTTGGCTTCTCTTGGTCTCCAGTCTGATGGCCCTGGTTGCCCTCCACTGACTCATCCCCGTGTTCCCTGGGCTGCTCAGAATCTGGGTGGGATATTGTTTAAGTTGGAACTAAATAACAAACATAATGTAGAGAGAAATGGGGCTACAACCTCCTCTGCTTCTTTACTGGATTTTCACAGGGGTTCCAGAGTTAACGTTGGAGCTGGCAGGAATTCTGCCCGTGGTGTCCCAGGCCCAGGAGCAGTGGCTGCACATGGTCCCTCCGTGGCTGATGTGTGGAGTGCACAGACCTGTCACAGCCCACTGCTGGAGAACGGAACCTTTTAGCTCTTATTTCCCAGACCTGCTCTTCAGTGAGCCCAAGTGCCAACCTGTGTGGGAGTTTGCACCAAATTCAGGACATGGGGGCCTCAGAGGTTTGGAGTAACCCAGTGGGAACAAGCTGGCACCAGCACGAGAGTCACCATCTCACCCACTGCTGGATGGGTCCTGGATTTGCTTTCCCAGTTATTTCATTAAAGAGGAGAAGGTTCGGGGTGCAGTTTGGTGTTAGCCAGTGACACTCCCCTTCTCTTGCCATCAATCCCGTTTTCATGCCTTTGCTATTTTGAAGCAATGAAGGAGAATGGTTTGCAGATCTACCTTTGCTCACAAGCTGACACCTGAGCTCTGTTCTTTCCAGGGAAAATTAAATCCAGGGACTATTTCCCTGATATCTTTGGCTTGTTAGAGAAGGAGTTTCTATTTTGATTTGTCCTTGCCAGACCTGGAGCTGAGAGCAGTGTCTCTGACAGGATCTGAGCAGTGGCTCTGACAGAAGCTGTCCCTGCTGGTGCGAGGACACACTTGGCCAGAGCTCCCTGCTGAGCTGGGACCGCTCCCTTAGGCCACAGCTCCAACAGCCTGAAATCAAACTGCAACACCAGCCAGGATTCGAGGACAAGAAAGAGGAATTCCCTGAGTTAGAGCACCGGGAGCAGAACCTGCAGTGTGGTGCTCACCTGTGCAGTCTGGGTGAGTTAGGGAGAGTCTGACTGTTCAGCAAGAGGGACTGTCAAGACTTCGGTTTCAGAGACTGCAAAAAGAACTTCCAGGCTGAAATCATCGTTGTTGCTCCTGCAGAATAAAGTGAATTGCATTACTCAGTTTATTTTCCTGTTTCCATCTTAGCAAAGCCACTGAGAAATTCTGCTTTTCCTGTGGAGTTCATCTTTCACAAAATCCTTATGCTAATACCTAAATATTCTTGTTATCTCCATGACTTCAAGAAGCCAAAATTTCACCCACAAGTACTGCAGGAAGTACTTTCTTATTGTAGACTGGAATATTTTAGAAGTCCCATCTTTAATCTCCTCAAGGACAAAGCCAAAAATTAATTAAGTAAAACTGGTAAATACTTTTCCAAATGATTTTAATACTGCTGTTGGGAAAGGGAGGGTGTTGGGCGTGTTTAGTAATAGTAGGTAAAGAAAATATTTTTGCTTCAAAGAATAATTTTTTATACTGTGACCAATTTGAATGACATGGTAGGATTGGGGTGGATGCTTCAAAATCCTCAGCCTTGTCCATGGCATCCCAACATCAGCAGCCCAGCATCCACTCCTGGATCCACAGCAGCAGTTTCACCTCGTAAAGAGTATTTGTCTGCTGAGACTATCTGCTAGAAATTCATCACAATATTTAGACTGGATTCTGAAACCAAATTGAAATTCCCACAGAATACTGGGTTACCTACAATAACACTCCTTGTGCCAGTCAAAAAATACCCCTGCATTAAAAATAAGTATTATTCAGATCACCTACAGGTCCTGTTTGAGCGCAAATCCAGGGGAGTTCCATTGAGGAAAAGTGAGGTTATATTCTGCTTTGGGAGAATTGATCTGTAGCAACTGTCCTGAGGTTTTTCTTTTTATCTCAATGTTTTTCCACTCATTATTTCCTTCTCTTTGAATGAACCAGAGTTGACAAATTGGCCTGGTGCTATCCAAGCCACATGCTGCTTGACTTCATGGCACTGGTGGTTTCAGGGGATTCATTGTTTGCAGAGAGAATATCTTTTGCCGGGAAGATCAGACTTCTGATGCAATCCCGTGAAATCCACAAACCACCTCCCTGCTCAGCCCTTCAGGGTTGGGGTAATTTTTCTCTTTCTGCTGAATTCTTGGCAAATGTGTCAGATCACAGGCCATGACTAGAATCCTGAAGAAATTTGAAAAATTTGTTTGGCAAAACCTCTGGAGATTGTTCTGCTTAATCTGCAGAAGGCTGGTTTCAGATCTGCTACTGTGGAAAATGGCTTTCCTCTGAATTGGTGTCCCCACCCCGCTCACCAGGGATACGCTTGTGAGGAATGAAAATAGATGTGTGCCTGGAATATCTGAGAACTCCAAGAATAATTCTTACCACCTGTATCAAGTACATTCCTCCTCAGATCACTTAAAAGTCAAAGAAGCACCTAATTCTCTTTCCAACATGCCAAACTGAGTTTAAAACTCAACAAGTTTTGTATTCCCCCACAAGGCTGGTTGTAGATGTTCCTCCTCAATTCATGTGGGACCCCACTGGTTGCAAAGATGCCCTGCTTACCCGAGGGATCAAAGTGCTCTTTCTGGCAGCACAGGAAGTGTGGGACAGGCGTTGGTCCTGAGCTTGTGCAGCATTCCCTGTGACCACCCCCAGATGTGGATGGCTGCTCCCTTCTGGATGCAAACCTGCTCTGGAGAAAAGGGTTTGCTTTGAACTGCTGCCTCGAGTCAGCAGCCAGCCCTGTGCAGACAGACAAGAGCTGGGATCTCACACCAAAATCTGTGTCCTTTATGGACATTTCTGGGGAAAGGTGTCAGACACTGACGAGTGCAGCCATCCAGGGACATCGAATCATGGGCTCACACAATGGTTTGGGCTGGAAGGGACCTTAAAGCCCGTCCCATTCCACTCCCATCCATGGGCAGGGACACCTCCCACTGTCCCAGGCTGCTCCAAGCCCCGTCCAGCCTGGCCTTGGACACTGCCAGGGATCCAGGGGCAGCCACAGCTGCTCTGGGCACCCTGTGCCAGGGCCTCCCCACCCTCACAGGGAACAATTCCTTCCCAATATCCCATCCATCCCTGCCCTCTGGCAGTGGGAAGCCATTCCCTGTGTCCTGGCACTACCTGCTTGTGTAAACAATCTCTCTCCATATCCTTATGGGTTTGGTTATTGTCTCTGCATGCACTGGGCTATATTTTCATTCTTGGTATTCTGGCACTGAAGTCGCTCATTTCTCCAGTCAGGTAGAAGAACTAAATCCAGCGTTGCTTAAGGAACCAGCCACATGCAGTAGGTAACAGATACCACATCCCAGAGTGCCCCCCAAGGAGCACTGTGAGCACGGGGTGCCTTTGCACACACCCTTGGAAAATGTCACCACAGCAGCAAAAATGGAAACCTGCTCGGAAATCGTTTGCTATACAGGAACCAGAAATTACAAACATGGATCTGTAGCATTTTAAGAAGCAGCCTGACACTATATAGACCCTCCCCAAACCCCTGTTCTCTCAAATTTTAATTCCACCTGACATGCACTGTAACAAACAGCACCAGGGGGAGGGTGCAGTGAGCAAACCCAGAATAATGACATGTGTGAAAGCATGGCACTGCTCCAAAGCTACATATGGAAATTAATATCCTAATTAATAAGGGTTCATGAAGCACTAAATATTAAGGGCAGGCAGAAATTGCTGGAGTGCTTCTATGACATGACACGCTGGGGGCACAGAGATTGGCAAAGATGTGGTAGATGTACAAAAATATTTGGAAAATGTTCCTGTCTTCCCAGTCCAATCCTCCGTCTGAGGATTATATGCGAGTGTTTCACAGCACTCCAAGCCAATTTAGAACGATGTGATAAACCAACTACCAAATCCACTCTGTCTCTCCATGTCCAGCATTCTTAGACGCTGATGGAGCAAAGAAACTAAAGGGAAATAAACTGATAAACATGCCAGAAAAAATTTTTGAGGGCTCATAATTCAGATCCAGTGAAAAAATTCTTTTTCATCCCTGTTTTCTACTTTCCTCCAAGAGGTACAACACCCAGCACGTTGGAACAACAGTGGCTGAGCGAGTCCTGAGCCAGGTAAAAGCTGCCCTTCCACTGGGAGCCCAGCGAGCAGGTTACTGGAGCCTTGAGTGTCTGATGGACCCCCACTCCAGCTGCTTTTCTACCTAAAAGGAACAATGCCAATTTTTACCACAGGAGAATTTAGCCCAGACAACTCCAAAACAAAAGATATAGCCTGGTTGTTTGGGGGTCTGTTTGATTGTTTCGGGTTTTGTTTGTTTGTTTTGGTGTGGAATTTCTCATAGACTGATCACGGAAAATGTTAATCCTGAAATATTGTCAGAAAGGTGTAGTTGTAATAAAGAAATCCTCTGGCTTCCTCCAAGAGTTAAACCAAGGAACAAGAACTATCCTTCAACAGCAGCTCTGGTATCCACCCAAGAAAAATTCTATCAGACCGGCCAAAATCATGACTAAGAAGAGCCTGAATTCACAAACATGTTATATGTGCAAATGTTAATCCCATGGTACAATCCATCTTCCAAAGCCAGCTGTGCTCTGCCAGAGCCCCTCGGGGCAGGACGGCTTTGGAGCAGTTGCCCACTCAAGGTTTCCACCCAACACTTGGCCATGGTAAAAACGACACATGACCAGGGCTGGGGAAAGAGATAAGAGGAAATGAGAGCTCCAATGAGACAACCACGGCTTTTATCTTCTCTGGGAGGGACTCTGCACAGCAAAACTGCCAGTGGCAAGGCAAAGGAATCAGAGCTGTAATCAAACAAGGTTTGAATCCTTGGTACCAAACCTGAAGTAAGGAAATGTCCTTAAGAGGCGGGCAGGAAAGCTGGATTGGAATTCTGAGCTCCGTGCCTGCCCTCAGTCGCTCCCTGTGGGCCTGAGTGGGAAAATATCAATTCAGCCCTGGTTTTCAAGAGTCACACAGGGCTCAGATGGATCTCACATGAGGCACATGAGTAGCAAAATGCATATTTTTGTTGTGCTGGTGCAGCCAGCTCTGGGTGAGCTGGGTTGGTGCTACTTTCCCTCCTGCTCAGTGGCTTAAAGACACCAGGCTCATGGCAGCAGATACTAAACCTCCCAGAGCCTTCTCAGGGAAATGACACTAAATAAGCCTCAGTTTATCCACACAACTTTCTATTTTCTTTGAAAGTTAAGCTGCTTCCCAGACAGACCCCACAGCAAAATCTTCTAAGCCTCTTCTCCTGCCAGTGGCTTCATCCCCGTTACCCATTCCCAGTCCTGAGGTCTCTGCAGCCTGTCCTGCACCACCAGTGCCCTTGCTGGCCCCAGTCTGAGCGTGTCTCCTGCGAGCTGACAGGACCTTTTGGGTAGCTGAGTGTCTCCCTCTGTCCCAGAGCCCTTCAGAAGGGAAAGGACGCTGGAAGTTTGCATTTCCAGAAGAGACTGGACATCTCTATGGGAAAGAAACCCCTGGAGGGCAGGAGCACAGGCAGTGCAGGCCAGGGAGAGACTGCAGCTGGAGGGGGAAGAGCACAGGAGGAGCAGATGTGCCTCAGCACTCCCCTCCAGGCCTTCCTGAAGCTCAGCTTTGGAGAGAGGACCTTTGGGCTGATGAGGAATAAGAGAAAGAGCAGGTTCTTCTCTTCTCAGCTACCGAAGAGAGCTGGGCAGGAGAGCAAGTCCCGGTCCCCTGGTGCCAGGCAGGTGCCAGGGCACTGTCACCAAAGGCTGGGCAGGCACTGCAGAGCTCCACCACAGGTCTGTCCACCTGAGGGAAGTGGTGATGATGCAAAAATAGAAGGTCAAAGCAAAAGAGAGAAACAATGGTCAAGCACAGCTCTGCACAGCACCAGCAGCTGCTGCAGTAAAACGTGTCAGATGGTGTTGCCTCTACTCCAGGACTCCTGTTGTCCCTTTAAAGCTGTTTTTTTTCCAGAAAAGAGTTTTTAAAAACTTACTGAGCTCACACAACATCATGCAGTAAAATCTCCTGTTCACTACCATTTCACTCTGGAAGAAAATCTGGTTTAAACTTTAAACCTCTGGAAAAGCTGGCACAGGTCAGCACAATACATTGCATGCTGGATACTTGACCCAGTGATGGTGAACTGCAGAAGAATGGAACTTATCTGATGGGTCTTTACTCCAGAAATAAGGCTAAAACCATGGAGCTGTCAAATTAATGAGAATTTTGGCCCTTCCTGCTTCTAGAGGGGCAGAGCCCTTTCGGGGGTCTCCAGTCTTGGTTTCATGATTGATGCCAAAAGAGGGATCTCAAATCCAAGTTTCCACAAGGGTACCTGACCAACCAATACCTAAAGCTTGGACAGAACCCTCCCTGCAGCCTTGATCAAACCCACTCACAACCCACAAGAACAGTGCAAGGAAAATCACCCACAGAATGCTTTAAACAAACAAAATATAAAGAATATTAAATCAGAAGCAAGGGATTTTAATATTTCAATCACCAAACTGAGTCTTAATATTAAACTGCAAATTCTGACCATTACACAAAGAATAATTTGGAGAGAGGTTGTTTATAACGTTTCATGAAGACCTAGAATGGACTTCAGAGAGGAGGGAATTTATAGAGAATCATTGGATGGCCTGGGTTGGAAGAGACCTTAGGGATCATCTCATCCCACCCCTGATATGGGCAGGGACATCTCCCACTGTCCCAGGCTGCTCCAAGCCCCGTCCAGCCTGGCCTTGGACACTGCCAGGGATCCAGGGGCAGCCACAGCTGCTCTGGGCACCCTGTGCCAGGGCCTCCCCACCCTCACAGGGAACAATTCCTTCCCAATATCCCATCCATCCCTGCCCTCTGGCAGTGGGAAGCCATTCCCTGTGTCCTGGCACTCCAGACTTACTTGTAAGCAAGCAGCCTCTCCCCATCTTCCTTGTAGGATCTGAGACACAAAAATCTCACCTCTTCCTGAGGTCTCATCAGATCCAGACAGAGTTTCTGTGAGCTGGACTTCCCTCCTCATGGACACAGTCCCTGGAGACCTGGAACACCTTCCTGGGCCCAGCTGGAAGAAACTTCTTGTTGTTTTTTTATATTTCTTTTATAAAATTTATTTTGGGGCCTCTGTTGAAGTGCCAGGGGCGTCAGAGAGAGCAGTAAGGGAGAAAGAGCCGCTGGCAGCAGGCTGTGGATGTTGTGCAAGAGATCCCAGAGTTGGAGATGGTTTGCAGCACAGACACCAAGCACCCTGTAAAATGTTTCAGATCTCCTGAGCACGGCTCCAATAGGCTTTGAAGTGTTGACATCACATAAAATAAAATGCATTGCTGTCCAAATTATCGCATTGGTTTTTCCCCCCTCTACTCACTTTGATGGCTTCTACAAAGCATTTTATATGGTTGAATACATTCGAGTGACTCTTTACAAGTAAATAAAACCAAAATGATTTAAAAAAAAAAAATATTGGATGCTTGCTACCAGGCTCTCTCGAAAAAATCCCGTGTGTTTCCAAATACTCTGAGTACAAGATGGTGTGATGCAGCCTGGTGGGTAAACAGCCCTGGAGATGAACCTCTCCAAGGCACTGGGGTTTTTCAGCCTCAGACAATCACTGCTTCCCAAATCAAAGATCAGCTTGGTGATTAATTGACGGCATCTATCAAAAAAATCAATTCTCTTGCCTCTCACTTACCTTCTGTCTTTTTGTGCAAGTGGTTGCGTGAGGTTTTCAAAAATAAAATTTGCAAATCAAGATTAATTTCTAACAGGATCCTTGGCCAGATCTCCCTCTCTGTTGCAGCAGATGGACTTTTGTGTGAAATATTTTTCCTTAGTTGCTATAGAAACATGCCAACATATTTCTGCTTAAGTGATTTGCTGGAGAACTGTTTGTTGTGTTGCCCAATGCTGACAGGAGTGAATCATTTTTAGTCTTCAGTCAAGGCTGATTAAAACCTGGTCTCTGGGTGTCTAACTGCTGCAGACTGCTGCTTACAGGGGGGACATCCTGGAAAAGTCATTATGGCTGGGACATTTGCAGCATGCCTTGAAGTAAACGAGGCAGGTGGAAGGTTAAAGCTACAGAAATGACTAAAAGCTGAGAAAAACTCAAGGCTGAAACACAACTGCATGTAAAAAAAAGGCAGAAAATTTATGATGACCTTTAAAAAGATGATTTATAAGATAATTGGTTCTAGAAGCCAATTATGATGGAAACAACCCCATTTTTACATGAAAGGACAGGTCATGTGCCTTCCTAAAGGTGTTTGAAGGAATGAACCAAGTTCATCCATGTCAGGCGCTGAAAGGACCCTGCCCACAGCAAAGAGCAGCGGGTCTGGTCCCATGGGAGTCCCACATCACAAACACAGCTCAGGGGATCCCACCAGTGAGGTTTTCCACTAAATCAGGGCTGAAATGCTTTGCTGTTCAGACTCCAGTGAACCCAACCTCAGCAGCAGCAAACTGGAGATGCTGGAGGCAGGTGGCTCCAGCTGCCTGTGCTGGGACAGAGAATCCAGAATGGTTTGGGTGAGAAGGGACCTCAAAGCCCAGCCAGTGCCACCCCTGCCATGGGCAGGGACACCTTCCACTGTCCCAGGCTGCTCCAAGCCCCATCCAGCCTGGCCTTGGGCACTGCCAGGGACCCAGGGGCAGCCACAGCTGCTCTGGGCACCCTGTGCCAGGGCCTCCCCACCCTCCCAGGGAAGGATTCCCTGAGGGACAGTCCATGTGCAGGTGTGGGACTGATCCGAGCATTTCCCCTCTGTCAGTTTGTGTTCCACACAGAGGAGATGCAGCCTCAGACACTGAAATTAAAAACCTTTGCCCCTCAGTTCCCAAGGAGCTGGTGCTGAGGGTTATTTCACCTGTTCTCCCCCAGCCCTGCTGTGCCTCAGTTCTCCCCCCGTGAAGCTCAGCAGAGGACTCTGTTCACAGGCCACTGCTGTGGGACCCACTCCTTAAATGTTCCTGTGAGAAGGAAATGATCACACAGTGGCTGGAGGCTCACAGCATCTCAGGAGGGTGAGTGAAAAGAAGCAAACCCTGAGATCAGACAGAGGAAGCAATTCCCACTTCCCTCAGAAGCCAAACTGAGATACAGCCATGTTATTAAATTGCTTGTTAAATAGAAATGTCCCTGTTTTGACAATAATCTGGTATCTAATTGAATGTTAACAATATGGTTTTTAATGAAAATTCCTGCAGAGCTGGCTGCCCAGCCCACCTTTCGTGGGCTACCAAGAGATCTGCTGCTCGGGGTGAGCTCTGAGCCCTGTGCTGCTGAGCCCTCAGAGTTGTTTATAACAGCCTCTTTAACTGGCATTTAGTCCCTGTTTTAACATTTTCCTCATTTCTATCCCTATTTTTGAAGCACACTCCCACAGTGGCAGCTCTCCAACTCCTCTTACCTCCAAGAGAAGGCAGGCTACCAGCTACCTTTATAGTTGAAGCCAATTTTTCTGCTTGGACAGCTTACAGGGGATCTTAGTTGATGGAGTAGTTGGTTCTCTGCCCATGGCAAGATTATGAGTCATCCCTCCAAAAAATATAACCTCTGCTGTCCCTCTGCAAGACACGGAGGAGGCCTGAGGGGCCAGAAGGCTCTCTGGATACATCTCAGGTTATAATGTTATTTTTGTTGTGCCCAAGGTTTGCATGATTTAAAGGTAATTTTCAGGAGCTGGAGGACCAGGGAAGTCCACCCAGAAAGAGGTTTGGTTCTTGGTCCCATGAAGGTGAGCCCATGAAGTTGTTAACAAGATACTCTGGAGAAACTCAGGCAGGAGAGGCGAACACTGCTCTCACCCAGGCTCCTTCACTGCCCAGCCTGGAGCCCTCAAGGAGTTACTTGGATTTTCATCATGTGGTGCTCCCGTGTCTCCCAGCACATGCAAACTCAACCCTCCACCCTCCCTGCCAGTTGGGAAATTGGCATTTTGATGCCATTTTCATGCCTGAGGCATAAGGATCTGCAGCAGAAGACAATCTCTTACTAAGAAATGTTCTGATGTGTCCCCCTCTGACTTGTTGAGCCTGCACATCTGGAGAGGACACATCCCAGCCAGGAGCAGCCTCACCTCACCACAGAGTTTGCATAATTACAGCAGGCCTTCAGGCTTGGGAGTTCAGGTACCCTCTGACTGGGGGCAGCGGCAAGTTTGGAGACATTTATTAAATCGATTCTCCAGGTACTTCTAAAATAGTAACAGTAAAGAAGTCAAAATTCCCTCCCAGTCCTCATATATCTCTGTAGTTGTGGAGCATGAACTTTTCTGGAGGCTGCAGTCCTGGAAAGTGTTATGCCTGTTAATTTGGACAGGTAGATAGTCCCCCTGAACTCCATCAGATGTCCTGCAGATTGATGGAAAACACGGCTCTGCTTTCTTTGGCATTGGATGACAGTTCGGAAGCATTCTTCAAGAATTATAAAACAAAAAAAAAAAAAAAAAAGTGTTGGCTGAATGTCCTGTTGGTGAAAAGAAATGAACTTCAAATATTCATCCTCATCAAAGACAACCCCCTGTCAGAGACAGGAACTGGGCAGACCCTTGGGTCTCCTCCAGGGTGGGGTTCCCATGCTCTGGGGTTCCTTGGTTCCAAAGTGCCTCCCCCACGAGTTTCAGGGAGCGCCTGCATTCATCAGAGCGTGGTTCTGTTCTCCTGCCCTTTGCCTTTCAGCCCCGATGGGGACGTGGATGAGTAGAGACAGATAAGGGGTGGGCACAAAGCAACAGCCCCCAAATCTCCTGTGAACTCAGTAGCAGAGCGTTGGGAAGGGTGACAGTGCTCCTGCCACAGGAGCACAGAGCGTGGGGCAGGTCTCATTTAAATTACCAAAGGGTCCAGTTTGCTTTTAAAGGCTTTTGAGGGAGACAGAAAATACCAAACAGAAATGTTTGGTGAGAGCTCTGAGGTCTCCCCTGGCACAGGAGATGGAACATCTTGGGAAGTGAAGTTCTACATTATGCTTTTACCCTTTCCCCATGGAAAGGGTGCTCAGGCCTTGGCAGGGGCTGCCCAGGGAGGTTTGGAGTGCCCATCCCTGCAGGTGTCCAAGGAAGGGCTGGAGGTGGCACTCAGAGCTCTGGGCTGGGGACAAGGTGGGGATGGGGCACAGCTTGGACTCCATGGCCTTGGAGCTCTTCTCCAACCTCAACAATTCCATGGTTCAGTGCTTCCACACCTTGTGCTGCTGGGCCTGACCTGCCACAGCTACAGGACGTCAGGAACTCCCAGGAAAGTCCTGACCATTTATATCTCCAGGCCCTGGGCACACTTCCTGTTCCTAGCAATGCTGTGAGAAAGGCAAAATGGTTTCCCACCTTCTCCATCCTTGCTCCTGCCAGTTCCTCCCCCACTCTCCATAAATACAAACCAAACAGAAACTCCCGACTTACCATTCCTACGACATCATGGAAACACACACCCCAGCCCAGCGTCTGCCTGGAAAGGAAGGCTCTCACCACGCTAAAAGATGCACTGCCCAAGGAGTTGTTTCAGTTCTGGGAAGCCTCCAAAGGGAAGGAGATCTTTTCCATTACCCCAGAAGTCCTTTGCCCACTCTTTGTAGGTTCTTCTGCATTGATCAAATCTCTTCCTCCCTCATGATTACAGCAAGTTCTTCACCAAGTACCCCCTGCATGAAAACAAATTTTCATCATAACCGTAATTCCAGCTGAACCGTCCATCATCTCAGCTTATTCAGCCTCTGAGTTAATTTATTTTATACTGCATTTGAAGCAACCCTAATCCCACCCTAATTTGATTCCTAGGCTTTTGTGGAAGTCATCCACCTCCTGAAATGCCATTTCCCTGCCAAGGGAATGCCACCTCTTTAGGCACAAGGTCTCTGGGAAGCAGCTGTGACTGTCCCTCCTCCAGGAATGTTTTTGGCAAGGCAGAGAGGGAGCACACTTCTAGGCTGACTTGGCTTTTCCCCATGGACACACAAGTCAGAATTTTTCAAGACAAGAGAATACCATCTTTTCCCATGTTTGTGCCCATCGTGGTAACATTTAGCTGTGAAAATGGCAGAGGAAATTGAATTTGAGAGAAATCCATAAACAACAATGACCTTATCCAGGGCAGAACTCTGTCAGTTCTGAAGTGTTTTGGAGGTAATGTGGTGGCTCTTTCCAGCTGTACCTCCTGGAAGGGTCAGTGGTGGGTGTGGGAATGCTGCCCCTCCACGCAGCCCCTCGGAGGAGTCTCCCTGGGCTGGGCACCAGGCATTTCCAGCGAGCAGCAGAAGGGAATCCTCAGGTGGGAGGCTCTGCTATAAATACAGATACTGATTGTTGCTGTTTCAAGACCTACAGGGATGAAGAGGAGCAGTGCAAGAGAGACTCAGGAACTTGGCAGAAGAGCCCCAAGGCTGTAACTCTGAGCTGGGAGCTGTCTGCAGGGCCAGTGGGACCTGCTTCCTGAAAGTCCCAGCCGGTGCTGCCAAGTGGTTCTTAGAGCAACCTCTGCGTGGAACTGCACCAAGCCTGCACTGCTGAGTAGCACCAAATCCCAGCAACTGCAGGGCTGCTCTGTCCAGGGATTTCTGTCAGTCCCTTGGAAGCAGAAGCAGTAACAAACTGCATATAACAGAGGAAAAAGGTATTTTAAAAAATGCTGTTGAGAATGCATGAAGCTCTTCAAAATGCCAGCTTGCTCAGCGTCACACGACCCGTCCCATGCTGCCTCATGCCAGAGCTCCTTGTGGGCAGGAGGTTACCAGGAAAAACCTGCAGTGCTGCAGTGTCCCGGGCACCCCCAGGCTGGGAGAGGGACGGCAGTGCCCGTGAGCAGAGCTGGCAGCCTGTGCCACTGTCCCCAGGGCTGTGACACCGATGTCCCAGGGCTGTGACACAGGTGTCCCCAGGGCTGTGACACAAGTGTCCCCAGGGCTGTGACACCGATGTCCCAGGGCTGTGACACAGGTGTCCCCAGGGATGTGACACAAGTGTCCCAGGGCTGTGACACCAATGTCCCAGGGCTGTGACACCCATGTCCCCAGGGCTGTGACACAGGTGTCCCCAGGGATGTGACACAAGTGTCCCAGGGCTGTGACACAGATATCCCAGGGCTGTGACAC
>VWZW01002555.1:13217-131356 GCA_013397115.1 Edolisoma coerulescens
CTGTGACACAAGTGTCCCCAGGGCTGTGACACAGGTGTCCACAGGGATGTGACACAAGTGTCCCAGGGCTGTGACACAGATATCCCAGGGCTGTGACACAGATGTCCCCGGGCGGTGACACCGATGTCCCAGGGCCGTGACACAGATATCCCCAGGGCTGGGACACAGAGGTNAAGTGTCCCAGGGCTGTGACACAGATATCCCAGGGCTGTGACACCGATGTCCCAGGGCTGTGACACCGATGTCCCCAGGGCTGTGACACAGATGTCCCAGGGCTGTGACACAGATGTCCCCAGGGCTGTGACACAGATGTCCCAGGGCTGTGACACAGATATCCCCGGGCTGTGACACAGATGTCCCAGGGCTGTGACACCGATGTCCCCAGGGCTGTGACACAGATGTGCAGCCGGGCTCTGCAGCCCAGCAGTGCCTGGCACTCAGCCAGGGCTGCCCTGCTGATTTGGGTGCATTTGATGCAGGTTGCCACTACATTTCACATATGTCACCAAAATGAACATCTGACAGCCATGGCAAGAACTGCAAACATTGGTTTCTCCCGTTCCCCCTCCTCTTCCCAATTTACAAATCCATTTTGATTGTGCTTATGCTACTCTTGGGTTTTATTTCATATTCACTCAAATACTCATTAAAAGCTTATTTGAGTTTAATGCATGAGTGTTCACAGGAAAAATGCAACATGAGATGCAACACCAGGTTGCAGCAAACCTGCTGCCAGACTCTGACACAGTGACAAAAAATCCAGACAGGATTTATCCAGAGCTTTCCCAACACAGCCATGTACATACATGCAATTACATTGTGTGAAAGCAAAACCCACAAATTTTATTTTAAACTTTTCTCCAGCCAACACACCTTCTGTTATTAGTCTAATTTTCCTGGATCCCTCCAGGAAAGACAGCCTACTTTTTTCCCAGTGCCTTCTCCCAATTCTCCTGGTTACAATTATGCTTTATCCAGCCTGGGAGCAATGAGCCCTCATTTGCATTAATCACAAGTAACCAACACATGCAGAATTCCAAACGTGCTGTGAATCCTCTTGGAAAAATAATTCCCAGTGAGACACAGGAATGTGCTTTTATTCACCACGTGCTCACACAGCATTGGCAGAACAGGTCCCTGGGGCTGGAAAAGGGATCTGACCGGCCCAGGACTGGAGCAGCCACTGCACAGGGAATGCAGACAGGGCCATGAGCACCGCTGTGGATCCTGCAGGACCCTCTGCACCTGAGCCTGGCCCAAGTCCTTGGTCCCAGGCTGGCCAGGGCAGCCCAAGCTCCTGAGGATGCTCAGGGAAAAAAGCTCCGCACCTGATCCACTGTGGGAGTGAAGAACTCTTGTGACAACACGACCTGAAGGATCTTGGATGAAGCTCCTCAGCAGCTGGAGCTGGAGCTACTCTGAGAGTTCCTGGAGTAAAAAATACTGCACGATGGAAAACTTGGACGACGAGTTTGACACGAATCCTCAGCTTGTGCAAGCGCCCGTGGCCCTCCTGACTCCACCCGAATCGCCTCCCCTCTCCCAGCTGAAGGTCTCCCCCATCACTTTAGGAAAGCTCAGGAGTTGTAGCTGCTGCCATTTACTCCCCAAAACCCAGACCATCCACTGAGGTAAATCTCTCTTCCACCACAAGAATTCCTATCAGCAGAGATCTGCCTTTCAGTTACATTCTCATGCAGAAGTGTTACCTGTGTTCCTGAAAACTGAGCCCTCAGAGCGTCCCAAGGCGTTGGAGCTAAAACACTAAAAAAACTGGGGTTTAAACACAGCCCAGTTCAATGTGCTGCATTTATTAATAGTCCCTGAACCCACCACCTCCTACTGGTTTACAAAGAGCACTAAATCAAAGACAGTGATGATACGAATATACTTCCTTCAGTCAGGTCCTTAAAATTCTTTACTCAGTCCTTGGAAACCTTAAATGAAATATTATTTATGAAGTCCTGCAGTAAGAGCACGGTCTGGGTGTGATAAATTACTTGCAGCAAGCTAAGGTTTTAATTTTTTTCCAAACACAGGATGCAGTCCCTGGTGTGAACTCTCTCCTGTGTGCCTTTGCTGCAGAGGTGTCTGCAGGAGCCTCCCCTCGCTCAGCCCGCCCTGGCTGCCAGCAGGAGATGCCAACAGCCCTGAGGGGCTGAGCCTCGGCCCCGGGGAGCAGCTCTTGTGGGAATATGATGGAAAAGGCTTCACAGCAAGGGGGTCATGAGGCAGCAAGGGGACAGGCAGGGGGAGGAGGGCAGGTGTGACCCCCACTCGGAGAAACCCTCTCATCTGATAGCTCAGGACACAGAACCACAGAATCCCAGAGTGGGCTGGGTTGGAAGGGACATTAAAGATCACAGCATCACTGTCCCAGGCTGCTCCCAGCCCTGTTCAGCCTCACCTTGGACACTCCAGGGATCCAGGGGCAGCCACAGCTTCTCTGGGCACCCTGTGCCAGGGCCTCCCTACCCTCACAGGGAAGGATTTATTCCATATATCCAATCTAAATCTACCCTGCTTCATCTTAGGGCCATTTCCCCTTGTCTTATCTCTGAATCCAGCATACAGGCAAACCCAGAGGTGATGGACACACCTAAGGGACAGCTTTGGTGGGCGTGGCAGGTGCAGCTGCTGAAGAATCTGCCTTTGTTGAAAGCAGCTCGTGCTTAGATCAGTTTATACAACAGGAACAGGCAAAGTGTCAGGCTCCAGATGTGCCAACGCCTCCCTCCACTGTCACCAAAGGACTTAGAACCTGCTTAGCATTTTAACTCTAATGTTGATATTAAATATATTCTGCATTCAGTAAAAATATACAGCTCTTGTTTGAGAAGCAAAGCAAAGCTCAGGGCCATGAGCAAACTGCCTTTAACACTGCAAAAATATCCAACCTTCTCCAGCAGAGTTCTCCCCAAAGTCCGAGCACAAATGACAACCAAAGCTGTGCTCGTTTGGTTCAGTGTAACCATGGGAAGAACAATTCACCACAGTGAACATTCAAAATTCAGGGCTGCTGCCACCTCTGAACCAATTCTGACACTCATTTTTCTGCCTTTCATAAACCATAAGTTTCATCTGTTCTGGGGCTGAGTCATGATTTTCTTCCCTAAATAGAAAGGTTTTCCTGTTAATTTTTTATTATTTTAATAAGGCTACTATCCTATGTGTATACAAACTGTGAATCCAGGTAAGAAAACCAGGAAACTTTCCAAACACAGACATACTTCACATTTCACTTATTCCACGTGGTTACGAAGTGGGGTTCGATGGAAACTGTCTGGGACCTGAAAGCAGAGCACATATTCTGCACCCATGTAACTGAGAAAATGTAGGGCTGGGAAAGGACAAATCAGATGGATGATGTTTACATGTTCCTGTAATAGAACTTGGGCTGGAGACTATAGAGTTGCACAGTCAAGTTCTCAGGAGTCAGCTTAAATTCATTAAGTTGTTAAAACTTCCCTGGATATGAGATGCACTGGTGACACTGCTCCACTGCAGGGCAACCAACTCCTAAAACACCATCTCCTCTTCCCCCAAAGATGAGAGACTCAGGGTAACAAACTCATTACTGAATCATTTATAATTTGGCATAATTTTCAGCATGAAGAGATTGGTTTCCATCACTTGAATTATGTGGATTAACTGGTAGGACAAGATACAGACATAGCTCATGTCTGACATGGGACAGTAGACATTGAAGCAGGAGACTTTACACCTGAAACCCTCTTACCACAAAGTTTAATGAAAATACCTTTTCCTTCAGAGAAAAGGGTACTTTTCTAGCCTGTCCCCTTCACACCTGTTTGGTCAGTGAAAAGGTCAAGTCACCATTTGTTCTATGACTATTTTGGATTACAGTCACAGGGGGAACAAAAAAGCTGAAGACAGGAGTTACACAACTCCTGTTTGTGTGTAATTTGAAAAAAAAATAGAAGGAGACATTATCAGTAATAGCTGAGAGGTGAATGGGAGCTGTAGGACTGAGTCCAGCAATGAGCCAAGCTCTGCATCAGCACTGAGGAAACAGACTGGGAGTGTCCCGAGGACAAGAGAGCCCCACTCATGGGCAGGAAGGACAGAATGAGACCCTTTGGGTTCAGCACAGCTCCTCTTGTCCCTGCTGCCCCTTCAGGAAGAGCCCTGGCTCGGAGGCAGACGGTGCCAACTGCCTCCCCTTGGGCACCCTGCCCAGAAATGCTCTGTCCCTGCCAAGTCACCTCCTTGGCATAACAGATTCCTCCAGGGGAAGTCAACTGCCCACAGACACGTAGCTCTTCTTGGAAACACTTCTTTAAAAGAAGCCCCTACCCCAACATTCTCATGCACAGCTTGGATTCCAATACCCCATCTCTGTCCTCCAGGGCAAAATCTTTGTTTAAGTGGAATTGGTTTGCTCCCAGAAACCAAGAGCTTTTCTGGGAATTTGTCTTTTCTCTTACATTGACTGGGAGCCACTGCTCTCCAAACATGAAACACCCTGAGCCTGAAAACCTCAGCAGATGGCACGAAGGTGTCTCCAAGCAGTAGTTGGTGCTGGAGAAATGTGCTGGGCTGAGGACAATGTTGGACACAGGTCCCTTCACACAGCCACAGGAGACAGGCAGCAAGTGGCAAGTGACATCTGCTGTGGTTCCCTTCCCTAACACAGCTCTCTCGTGCCCTGGTGGCTCAGAGAGGGTGGAAATTAATTCAAACTATTTTTATTGGCCTGCTTGTTGCTACACAACACATCCTTCCACTAGAAAGAGGAATATTGCAGTTCCTCTCATCCCCTTCCAGAGACATTTCGAATAGGTGGAGGTTTAAATCCCACAAGTGAAAGCTACAGACATAAATTCCATATTTGTTTGTGTGAATCCGCACATGGCCAACCTTACAGAATGCAAACCAAACCCCAATAATGGGACCCAGATTGAAATGAAAACCAGCTCTCCACAATGAGAGACAGATTCTCGTGTCTGAGAAGTTTGCAGTCAGCTACAATAAAAATCAAGCTCTGCAGCCCGGCCAGCCCCCGAGCCTTCATAAATATCACTTTTCCCTTGTTTTATTGTTAGCAGAAGCAGCTTGGCAGTGGATGCCACCACACTATTAGTAAACACACGTCATTATAAACACAGAACAGAGACCATAATAACCATCAAGGAAAAAGAAGGAACGAATTACACAACCCACCACCTCCTAAGAAAACAATTTCAGGAATACAAGGCAGTTCCAGCTGGAAGTGTCACTGTGGCACCCCACACCTGACACATTCTGCCACCTCTCCCTGAGCTTTGATGCTCCGTGTGAAGCCAGAGAAGCTGTGAAAAGGACCTGGTGGGTTCCTGCATTGTCTGAAAATGACTCCACATCAAGAGACAATTTCTTCACTGCCAGACTGGCAGGTCCAGCCAGGTTTACAAGAACCAGGCCGGGATCTTTCTGCCCTGTAGCTACCACAAATAACAACAACACGTGTGCTGAGAATTGAAATGAGATAGTGCTTCTGTGGGATCCATCCACACAAGGGACCAGAAACTCTTGCCTACCCAAGCATCTGCAAGAGCCTGGTGATTTCCAAGGAATGGTATTTGAGTTCAGGACTCCAGAGAATTCCTGCTAAAACTTATAAAATTGTAAAGGCTAAAACTGTGCACTCCTGAGCTGGTGGGCTCTGCTCCCCCACAGGGGCACTGCTGGAAGGGGGAGCTCTGGCAGCTCATCCCTCTCCTGCAGGTCCCTCCTTTCTCTCCACGTGTGGGGAGCCAGGGGAAGCATCACGTTCAGATGTGTGTGGAGGAACAGCCCAGAACCCACGGTGCCATGTGTAACCCCCTGCCCCACGCTGTGGGGACAGCTGCTCTGGGCTGATTCTGTGACTCTGATAAGAGGAGGGCAAAAGCAGCAAGTCAGAATTCCTGAGAGGTGTCTGGGATGATGAAAATGGAAGCAGTGGAAAGACCTCAAAATCTGCAGGGATTTTCAGTGTGATAATTGGCATTTTTCTTGATAAATAAAAATTAGTTTTAAGGTACTTACAGGTGGTAAAATAACTTGCTCTCATTTGGCAGCTGCCAAGAAAGCAAAATGAGTGTGGGTACACAGCAAGACAGGGCCAAATAGAGCCTAACAGAAAGAGGAGCCTGGGATTTGTGCTTTTGGCATCATTCAGAAGAGTTTATTCTTTCCTACACCTTCCAAAGTCCTTTGGGTCTGTTTTAAATAGATGGCTTTGCACAAACGTGGGTCAGAGTCTGTATTCCTACAGAAAAGGAGATGAAAATACGCCTGAGAATCCTCTGCACTCCCTACCTGGGAGGAAAAATATCCCACAGTTTGTTAAGGTTCTGAATATTGGATGCAGATGAGTGAAAATTTCTCAGCAATTTTAGCAACATCCCCAAGGAATCCGGGAAATGGTTTGAAGTGATATTTTCCCAGAGGAATTGCTGGAGACAGCTTCCAAAGCCATCACGGGCAGTTCAGAGAGAATACCCTACTGGGCTGCTGTGGACCATGGCCCGGGGCTCCTCCTGCCCCTGTCCTGCTGCTGGACCCGCCAGCAGCCACAGCTGCCTCTGGACCGTCCACTCCCACGGAAGGGACATCGGGAATGCCCGCACCCGGCTGGACACGGCGCGCGTTTGCCGGACACCCAGTGGCAGCAGAGGCTGGAGCTCAGCCCCTGAGGGCTCCCACGAAGACCCTGAAGGTAACACTGTGAAAAGAAGGGAGGATTCACACCCCTGGGGCTGTTCTCCACTTGCTCTCCAGACTCAGGAAGGCAGCAGTGGGGATTTACATTGAGGAACCAAAGGTGCTTGAAACAAAGCTTGAAACAAAGTTTAAAGACTGGAAAACAGGAGACAGAAAAATGCCAAATCTCCAGCATCCAGAAGTGCTCCAGTACAGCACAGCTGGATGTTCTCGGTCTCTGTCAAGGACTCAGTGAAGCCCAGAGCTGTTCAGTGCATGACTTGAAGGTGGTGTAAGGGACCAATGAACAGGCTGTCACAGTGTCTCAGTGTCTCGGTGTCATGGTGTCACGGTGTCACAGTGTGGCGGTGTCACAGTGTCTCGGTGTCACAGTGTCACAGTGTCACAGTGTCACAGTGTCTCGATGTCATAGTGTCACAGTGTCACGGTGTCACAGTGTCACGGTGTCTCAGTGTCACGGTGTCACAGTGTCACAGTGTCACAGTGTCACGGTGTCACAGTGTCACAGTCTCAGTCTCACGGTCTCATCCAAGGGCTGCAGTAAGAAACGCAGATGGCAGCAGAGCAGCAAACGGGGTTTTCTACTTGGCAAATGGGAAATTCTTCTCTGAGCAGCTCAAGAAAACCCTCAAGAGTCTTTCAGTTACACAGAATTTTCTACTCCCATTCCCTTTGCTGACAAAAATGTCATCTTGTCAGGAGAGGGGACACTTTCACAGTGAAATGCTGACTGAATTTTGGTACAAAATCCGAGCCAGACTTACAGAAGCTGAATAGAAATACAGCTCCTAGAAGGGGATGAATCACAGCAGTTGAGCCTCCATAAACTGTTTGGGGTTTGATGATGTATTTATCATAACAATACAATTGGACATCAACATTAATTCTGGATTCAAAACATCTGATTTTTTTCCCCACAATTTTGCACGGATTTACCTATAACTGTTTGGAATGGACTCACAGCAGAATTCAAGTGATGATGTGAACAGGGAATAAATTCAAATGTGGTTTCTTGACTCTGATAAGAGAAAAGATATCCCTGGCAGACAACACACACGTGCAGCTGGCCCATGAGACACTGGGGGAGTAGGCCAGAAGAACAAGGGGGAAAACATCAAGGCAAAGATTCAAGGTAAAGAAAATGGATTCATGATTTTAAAAGAAATTATATTTGGCTTTGACACTGCTTGTGGTATTGGTGAGTCACCCATAATAATGTACCCAGGACAGCAACAGTGACAGGCAGCACATGAAGATAATTTAAAAGTCTCAACTTAGGTACAGAGTGAAGCTGTAAAAAAGCCCACTTTAAATACAACTAAGTCACATATGCATTTTCACAATTTGTGATTTAAGATGTAAACTTTGCACATATTTCCCATCTAAGAGAAAAAAAAATAGCATTCACATTGGTTACCTTTGCCTATGCTAAAGGTCACTATTTTCATATTCTTCTGGCTACCAAAAATAATGCCAAGAGCTGGAAGAATTATTTCTGGAACATGAACATTCTGTCCTTTTTCCCAAACACAGCCTGGCACCAGGGATGCCCCAGCATGTGGGAATTCCCAGACTGGCAGGCACAGGCAGCTCCCAGCTACTCTCACTGCAGTGAAGGTGCTCCATGCCTTGGGACAGCACGGCCAAGAGAAGGGGGTTCAGGCAGAAGAGAGCAGAGTAACTTCATTTAAAGGAGTGACGCTGTGCTAAGATGAGCTTAGGATCAACTAAAATTGCAACCCCCTCCTGTCTTTTCCCTTCCTCACCTCCAACACATGGACAGCAGAGGGATTTGGAGACTTTCATTCACTGGCATTAATTAATTATTTACTTTCTCTAATAAGAAATTAACATAGGAGTAGAAAACCCTATTTCTTTCAAGAAAAAAAGGGGAAAAAGGAGTGAGGCTGTTTTTGGATGTGGGTTGGAGGAGCGTGGCAGAGCAGAGGATCCCTAATGCCTTAATGAAGATAAGCAGATGAAAAGGGCCACTGTGGATTGCCACTGCCTTGCAGTTAAGTGGTGGGTTTGGAAAATAATTCCTCCTGATTCATCTTCTGGTTACATTCTGGTTCTTCAGTCAATTATGTGCTACCACATAGGGTTTGAGAGCGGATTCCTGAGTAAACAGCCAGCAGCAGACAAATTAGTTGGGAAACCCAAGCACTGCTCTTTATCACACGAGTTTTGATGAGCGCTGTGGCTGATCTGAGGCAGTCCCACAGGTGTGTCCGTGCCTGCCAGGCTCCCAAATCCTTTGTGTGCCCAGACCCCCAGAGGATTTTTTGCAACTATTCCCAATACGCTCCCAGCTGCTCCCCCACTAAAATAAATAAGGACAGGGAATTTTTTTCTGCTCTGAAAATCGTGGAGTGGGGGAGAACGGGAGAAACACAACCATCAGCTTGTTCAAAGATGTGCCTTGGCACTGGGGGAGCTGGGGGAGCTTCCCTGGGGGGGAAAGCCAGCAGGACCTCTCAGGGCTGGGACCAGCACCTCCCTGGCTCTCCACAGAGCCCTCGTGTCCCTGCCTCGCTTGGATCTCTGGGAAGGAGCTTTTCCAGAAGAGGAATGATCTCAGCACTGTAACTCATGTCAAGAACTTTCTCTCCTCTAATTAGGGTGTTTAACCTGTGCAGTCTTGCCCCGTGCAGGCTCTGTATGGAACAAGCCAGGACTGGGGATAAGGCGAGGAATGCAGGCTCAGGGAGGGATCCCAGCTGATCTTCTCTGTCCCCAGGGCTGCCAGGAGAGAGAAGCTGGGCCCCTGGAGCTGTGCCAGCCCTGTGCCTCCAAGCCTTGAGTATCCACATCCTTTTTGGGTCTGACAGCTCCATCCCCTGCAGAGCACCCCGCTGCCCTGCCTTGGCTATGGGGCCTTTTTGGGACCGGGGACTTGCCTGCACAGATCCCACTAGGAAAGACAGCACAAGGAGCTCATCCAGAGCTCCCACGGGATGTGCTAGCAGCACTGCCATGCACTGGGGTTTGCACTGATTTGTTCTTTTTTGGAGATGAAAGAAGGAGAAGTTTACTCTTCCATGGGTTTGTGTATGAACAGGGAAGCTGTAGAAGGCTGCTGGCTCCTGACAACATCACACACACCCTGCACGTGTGGGAAATACAGGGGCAAGGGCAGAGTCTTGGGAGAGCTCAAGGGGAGACAAATTCTTTTTTACAAAAATGAAAGCGGAAGAACATAAACGTTTGTGGAAGATCACCCAGCTGGTCACCCCAAAAAAAGGGAGGTTGGCCACGCCAGTTTGTTTAGACTGTTCTGGAAAGCTGAAGTGTGAATCCAATGCACTTCACAAACCTTTCCTTGGTGTAAAGGTAAGTTTGAAATACGTAAATAATTAACACCAGTGAAGGATACTTTGCTAAACTCAAAACTCTCTTTAAATTACAAGACTGACATCACCAGAACTGTGCCCTTTGCAAGCACAGGGGCTGGCTTGGCATTGGAAAACTCAGATATTTATTGGGGATCTGCAGGAAAAATAACCAACTCCAAATCATCACAGAGACTAAAATCCTCAACAGATTTTGGAAAAAGTCACCTCTACTCTTTCCAGCACCTTCAGCAAATCACCTTCGCATTTTCCCATACATCAGGCTGCCCTGGCTTCCTTGGAACACCTGGTTAGTTCAGGCATTTAACTTAAAAAATAACCCCTCTCCTCCAGGTTTATGGGATGGGGCTGGTTAAATGAAAACTTGTTTCTCACAAAACCTTGCTGTGGGTTTGACAGTGAATTTCTGGTGGCTGATGGCTTGTGATAGTCCCCTATGAGTAAAGGCAGCACAGGCAGGTTGACCAAGACTGACTTAGGAGGGGACTCCTTTGTCCTTGTTTTGTCCATGTCCTGCTTTTCTTGATGGTTTTGACCCCCTCACATCAAATTCCCTAAGCTTCTCTCAAACAAGGAAATTCTAGGCAATGGTTTTCTTAAATAAATATTTTTCTTTCTTTGTAGAGTCAATATTCCTTTCTCAGCTTGAGATTTTGTGACTTTCCTGTATCAGCCTTTTTACCAAGCCAAAGCTTCTCATCCCCCTCCAGGTTATGTGGGAATCCTCCAACATTCCAAGCAGTGACAGAAAGGAGGCAGGAACTGCAGAGTGCCTCTGTCACCACTAGCCTGGCTGTGACACTCAGAGACCATCAACCAGCCCAGCCTTGTGCCTAGAAACACAATCCAACCACCTGGAACAATTTGGCATCCTTAACTACTCTTTCCTTCCCCAAAAGGTTGAGTGCAGAGCTCGTCCTGGTGACAGGAACGTGCCCAGAGAGGCAGGATGCTCTCAGTAGCAGCGGGGAAAGGACAGAGATAACCCCAACAGCACGGAAATGCTGCAGGCACGGAGCTCTGGGCTGCTCTCAGGGGTGCAAGCGGAGGGAAAAATGATGGGTTTTACCTTTTGTACCCACCCAGACACTTGGACAGCTTCTCTTGTTTTTAAAAGGACCACTTGAAGCCAAGGGGGGACAGGAGAGAGACGTGTTGCAATCACCAGATAGGAGGCACTTTAATGGCTGTTGGTTTCTGAGCAGATCAGAGTTACTCACACACAGAGGTTACTTTCCTGTGGCCCCACTCCTTGGCGAGCTGGCTCACGCCGAGGGCAGGCTGGGGGAGATGAGGCCGGGGATTCGTTGGCTTTAATGCACAACTGAAAGATGCTTTCAGTCAGCTGCAGCCTGGGTGCCAGGTTTTGTTTTTTCAGTGCTCTCACTCCGGGGTGGAGAGGGCCAGCCCTCTCCTTCCTCTTGCCTCCTTCGCTCTCGCACAATCTTTGTGGAGCTGCAGAAAAGAATTTTCCCATAAATAAACAAAATATTGAGTTACACACCATGTAAGTGACGACAGAAGAGAGCCCCAAGTCATCTTCTTAATTTCTATGCACAACACAACGTGCCAGCTCTCAGATAAAAGATGCATGAAAGAAAATGACATTGCTTCCAAGTCCACATAGTTTTGAGGTAAAATCACCGAGCCGTCATTCCCCACGTGCTCCCGTGCACATCGGGGCACAGCCCCAGCCCGGAGCTGCTCCTGCTGCTCCCTCTGCTCCACCAGCCACCTCCTGCTCCCAGCTTTTCTCACGTTCCCACCCCCAGATCTCTCAGTTGTAACTCCTGCAGGCCAGCAGGTGACTGATTTTAGGGTCAGAAGGCCAAGTGCTGACCCGAGACCTGGCGCAAGGCAGCGCCCACGTCCTGCAGCAGCCACAGCCGCAGCTCCGCTTCCCCTGGTGGCAGTCAGGGCTCGGCTCTGCAGACTTGAATTGGGGACAAATTGCTGCAAAGGTCCTTGCAAAGCCCTCTTGCACAGAGGTGGTTCCTTCCGATCCTACCGGGCAATTCACAATTAGGCTACCTTTGAAAAATAATTTGATAGCAGAAACACTTCACTGAATAATTTTCAGGCTCACTACAGACATTATTCATGAGAAAGCGATTCAAAATATTCAAGAGAGAAACATAACACGACCCTGGTGGATTTGGTTGTCTACACAGGCCTTGCTGCCTTGCTTTGGGCTCTGGTGGGGACTCTCACATGGTTCAGCTGTAAGGAAACATCCTCAAAGCCAGCGTTTTGCTTGTGGCAGGAGGGGCTGGGATCACACCCTGTGCCACATTAACCAAGTGCCACAGGGGTGCCCTGAGCACAGCACAGGGCAAGGCACAGTGAGAGTGTCACTACACAGCAGCCTCAGCCAAAAGGTCCACGATAAATCCAGGCTGAGAAGGAAAATGAATACCTGAGAAATGAAACAATTTTCCAGAGTTCCCAGACAGCCTTTGGAAAGGCAAAGGGCTGAACCTCTGCACCCTCAGGCCCAGTGCAGCATTTCAAGGCCATGCCCTGCTTCGTGCCTGGTTACACCTCCCTGTGTTAGCCCTAAAATCACAAAGTTTATTGCAAAAGCTTTGTAAAGGCTGCTCTGATTAGGAAACTCACATTACTTATGAAATATCAGGAACGTTTTTCTCTCTCTCCCCTGGGAGGTGCCCCTCAGTCCCTGTCCCGAGTGAGCAGCCGGGGAGGTTGTGCTGCAGTTCTGCTCTGTGTCCCCCTCGATGCCAGCCTGGCTCTGCTGGGGAGGGACAGCCACGGGCACCGTGCTGAGATCTTGGAATCTCAGACTGGTTTGGGCTGGAAGGGGCATTAAAGCTCATTCCAACCCATCCCCTGCCATAGACACCTTCCACTGTCCCAGGGTGCTCCAGCCTGGCCTTGGCCACCGCCAGGGATCCAGGGGCAGCCACAGCTGCTCTGGGCACCCTGTGCCAGGGCCTCCCCACCCTCCCAGGGAGCAATTCCTTCCCAATATCCCATCCATCCCTGCCCTCTGGCACTGGGAGGCCATCCCCCTTGTCCTTTGTCCAAAGTCCCCCTCTGGCTCTCCTGGAGCTCCCTGAGGCACTAGAACCCTTTTCTAGTTTCTTTGTAACAGGTTTCTGTACAGATAAATTTTGCCCTGCTGAATCTCAGCTGTGCCTAATTCAGTCCCACCACATTCAGCTGCAAGTGCAGATGAGCTGTTCACGTTTGTGACACCCAAAGGCAAAACTGTGCTGTGCCACAGCAAGGTGGGGAAGCATGGGACAGCAGCCTCAGCCAGAGGTTTGGAGATGAGAGCTGTGCTCACTTTTAAATATCCAAAATGTGCAGGCTGCATAACACAGAATTTATTTTCCTGTAGCTGTATACATATTAATTTATGTTCCTGAAAAAGAAACCCAAACCCAAGCCAGAAGGTGAAAAAAAACCTAAAAAGGCTAAGAGACAAATATGCATATTATTGAAAATGAACTCATTCTGCTGCTTCAATTATTATTACCAGAGTGCTCTCAGACTGAAAGATTTTATTAATAATATTTTATCTTTTATCAATAGAAAAACGTCAAAAAGAAGTGGCTATAGTTAGTCACAAAAGGTCTTTCCTGACTTCAGAAATTTTTAGATCTTGTCCATAGTGAAGGGACAAAGAGAAAGATGAAAAAGGGCTGGAAAAAGGCTTTTGTGCAGAATATGAACTGGAGGCTTGAGCAAAGCCTCTGAGAAGTGGGGCATCCAGTTCCATGGAAGGTGGAACAGTTACACATTTATACTACATTCCCAGAATGGCAGAATCCCACTGCCACAATGGTATTTTGGTGAGGTGATTGCTGTGTGTGTCCCAACACCTGGGCTGGTCTTCCAGCTGAGTTGTACCCGGCGGGAGGGATCCCTGGGAGCCCGGGGCTCACATCAAACCCCAGCTGGGAGGTGTTTGCTGCATAATCATGGAATCCTGGAATGGTTTGGATTGGAAGGGACCTTTAAAGCCAAACCCCCTGCCATGCAACCTTCCCCTACCCCAGGCTGCTCCACGCCCCATCCAGCCTGGCCTTGGGCACTGCCAGGGATCCAGGGCCAGGCACAGCTGCTCTGGGCACCCTGTGCCAGGGCCTCCCCACCCTCCCAGCCAAGAATTTCTTCCTTACATCTAATCTAAATCTCTCCTCTTTTAGTCTGAAGCCATTCCCCTTTGCCCTATCACTACCTATTGTAGTGGAGGAGCTACTTAACTTTCTGTGTAACTTTTATTTGTTTGGGATGTAATTTTTCCCCCTCTTATGCTTTCCTTGGTCTGACTTAGGCTGCAGTTCCTTTTCCCCAGTCCTCCAGGAGCAGCCCCATCCTCTGCCTTTTCCCTCCCCAAGGTTTCCTCTGGAAAGGCACTCACACCCTGCAGCTGCTCTCTCAGTATCCATTTGCTCCTCACACTGCATCAGAAGCTGGACAGGATGGACTTTTATTTCTTTTTGTCTCCCCTGTTTCAATTTTTTACGTCTGATTTCAATTCTTTTCTTAAAGAGAGGAAAAGATAATTCTGGCATTGCCTTAATTGAGAAGGGCAACTGAAGCCTATTGATTTAGTAGGAGTCAAAAGCCCAGATGAATTTAACTCCCTGCCCTTTCTTTTCTAACATGAAGTTGTCACTAATAATTTGCTAGATTCTTTTAAAATTTAATTTGTGGAATATCATTGAAATGGGAAAGAGCTCGCAGTGACTGGAACACAGCAAGAAGTAGAAGTTTATAGCCCCTAACAAGAATAAACAGGACCAGAAAGTCCTTCATGTTCTCCCAGATAACCATAGAAACAGCCATTTTTTTCTTTTAAATAATCTCAAGGAAAAGTTAGCGAAACATAAATTAGAACGACTGCCACTGATTTATTTTTCTGAATAAAAAGAACATTCAGTAGCAGGTCATTTGTTTTTGTTTTCTTTCAGAGAGTAAATGGAAACATATTCTTACCTCACTTTTCTCACAAGTACAGTAGGTTTCCTAAGCTTGTGTCAAGGTTTTATTGCCAGGAAAAAGTGGTTGAATAGTCAGCACTTGCACTGAGGGCACCAGCAGACACGGAATACAGCTGTCAGACTGGCACCCTCATTTTCTAGGCACTGGCTGATGGGGGTGTGACCCTCGGTGCCACTGAGCTGCACAGGTGGTGATGAACCCCCAGCCTTCCCTTCGAGTGGTTTCTGGAGGAGGAGGAGGAGGAGGGGGAGGTTTCTGAGTGAGGGAGCGCCAGGCCCCGGTGACAGAGGCTGTGCCAGCTGTGCCAAGGACGAGCAGCTGCACCCACACCCGGGCACGGGAGGGAGCCAGCTGTGCCAGGGGCTGGGGGAGTGCTGTGCCTGCTCCCTGCTCCGTGGCAGCAGCAGCTCTTCCCAAGGAAAGAAATCCCTGTCAGAAGGGGTTTGTGAGCACTGACAGCAGCACTGAGCATTCGTCCCACTGACAAATTACAAAGTCAGGGTGATCAAGTGGATTGCAAACAGGACTGGAAACTCCTGAGTTCCCGTTCTGGCTCCTTGATTTTCTGCTGTGACCTTAAGCAAATCATTTGAACTTCTCTGAGCCAGATTCATTGCTCTTGCAATTCCATTTGATAGAGTAAATGAGGAAGTGTACGGCCCTCTCTATCCTCATTTCCCTATCTGGAAACATGGGTGAATGCTTTCGGGATGTAATTATTGCCCACAGGTTCTGAGATGTTTCAAATCCTCACAGCTCTTTGATGTCTGCAAACCTCTTTGTTGATATATGGAGTACCTGTGTGGTAAGAAGCTTTAGAAAAGCTCTAAGCTTTCATCCCAGAGTGGGTGGGAAAACATTGTATGTATATTGTATAAGTTTAATCTTGTTTTCAGCTTTCTTTTAAGTGTAAAAATTTGCCTATCATTTTGTGCCCAACAGTTACCTGTGTTCTGCTTGAAATATCTAACAGCTTTGTCTGCCCTGCTAAAAAGCAGCCAAAAGCTTGGCTTCAATATTGAAAAGCCCTTAAGAAAATTTTTTGTCTGGGTGTCTGCACAACTGTGATCAACGAGACAATGCCAAGGGTGATGTCCATGATGCCCTCAGAAAGAACTGAGCTCTTCAGAGACTTATTGCAAGCTACTTTGAGTTATTCTCAGCTCTCTTTTCCAGCCAGGAGGGAGCTGCTGTTCTTTTGGGGCTGTTTGGGGTGCACGTGTTCAGCTGGGCTTGCCTTTCCCAGCAGCTCAGCTCTCCATGGCACCTGGGGGCTGGGTGCTCTTGGGGTGTCCAGCAAAGCTCCCTGAGGGCTGTGGGTCCTGCCCTGGCACTGGGGAAAGGAAACTGGGGGTAGCCAGAGCACGTGCTGGCACTGTGCTGGCATGGGAAACCTGTCCTGCTGGGATGCAGATCCTATGGAGGCAGATTCCCTGTGGGAACACAGCACACTCGGGGTGCACTGAGCTGTCAGGACTCACACCCACATGTGTGGGAGAGAGAGCCACTGGAAAGCCACTGAGAAATGTCCTGAAGTCCATTGTTCAGAGAAAAATAACACCTCTGAAAAGAGATTGCTCCTAAAAAGAGCCAGCATTGACAGCTCTGTGTGGATGTGACTGCTCAGAGCTTGTGGCTTTGGAACTCGGGGCCAGGGCCTGCGAAGCGTGGCCAGGAGCTCTTCTGGTGGAATGGTGGTGCAGGGGGAGGTGCAGGAGGCAGACAGAGCCTCACAAGGCTTTGCTTCTCTCTCAGGGCTCCCAAGGAGTACGGTGCAAGTGAAGTCATTTTATTCCTCCCTTTCCCTCCCAGGTGCCCGGGGCCGGCAGTCCCTCAGCGGGCACGGTGCTCGCTGCAGTGGGGCTTTGATCTCAGTTAAACCATCCAAACAGACCGTAACAACCCACCATCCTGCAGTTTGATTCCAGTATTGCTGCAGGGATGAGCCCTGTCTGTAAGCCAGGGTCTTTTTTCAGCCCTGGAGAACCCAGTCAGTGTGGGAGCAGCGGGAGCCACGGCGTTCCATGTGCTGAAAACCAGGAGTGGAAAAGGGCCCTGTTGGGTCATTCCTTCTGCTGGCTCCTGACCTGGTGCCACGCTCTCCCAGGAGCCTCATCCTGTCTGCTTTTGAGCAGCTCAAGCCCTGGTGCCCCAGCTACCTCTTACTTGGAAAAACCATTTCAGTGTCTAAGAGACCTCCTGGGCAGGAAACTCAGACAGAGCTGGGCCCAGTAAGTGATTCCTTGAGCCCTCTGAAACAGTTCCACCTCTCTCATGGGTGGCTGTGCCAGTGGAATCCCTCGAACCTGCTGAACTGGGCTTTGGTCTCCGCTCTGGCCCCGCTCCTTCAGTGTTTGATCTTTCCTCGTGAACCTGCCCCTCCAGGCCCGGAGATTCCCACACAGCTGTCAGGAATGATCAGTCCAAAAATTGTGCAGTGGGACTGGTCTGCGTTTGCCCTTTTTAATAGTTGACTGACTATGTAAAGGGTCCTTAAAAATGAGTGGTTTGTGCTGTTTGTTTAATATCAATTTATAAAGGGAGTATTTTTACAAAGTACAGTAAGCAGCACTTCATCAAAATTACGGCTTAAATCCCCATTTCCTGGATTCATGTGTTTATCAACAAATGTCTCTTTTTCTTTTTTCCCTAACATACGTATTCCCATTCCTCATTGCTGTAAAGGAAAGTTTTTAAGAGAAGAAAAAAAAAATTAGGTCTTGAAAGCTCAGAGGCCATTAGAAAAAATAATAATAAAAATGTTGGGTTTTGCTCTTTTCCCTCTTCTATATTTCATCTGTCACGAGCTCTCTGCAGCCTGGGCTCTCGAGGCTGGCAGCACTCACTGGTTTTGCCATGATGGGGCTGTGGGGCTGCAGCTCGTCCCAAAAAATTAATAAGGAGCGAGTTACTGATAAACATGGAGGGGAGTGAACCACATGTACTTGTCTCTGGACAGAAATTCATCTTCATCTCTGTGCAGGGCCTTGGAAGATTGTGAAACCCCCACCCCAGGTACTTCCATCCAGGAAAATCCTGCTGCCCTTTCTGCTTGTTGTGTTCCTACATAGGCAGCTCTGGACATCACTTATGGAGCCCTGGCACAGAAAATCCTAAACAAGTTCTGCCATGAAGCCAGGCTGGGCTGGAGGAGTGTCTTGGGCAATCCCAAGCACAAATCCAGGCTGGGGATGAGCAGCTGGAGCAGCCCAGGGAGAAGGAGCTGGGGGTGCTGGGGGTGAGAGCTGGAGCTGCCCTGACCCAGAACCCCCCTGCCCTGGGCTGAGCCCCCTGTGGGCAGCAGGGGAGGGGGGATTCAGACTGACAGAGAGTAGGTCAAGTTCAGATATTAAGAAGAAACTCTTTATTATAAGGGTGGGGAGGCCCTGGCACAGGGTGCCCAGAGCAGCTGTGGCTGCCCCTGGATCCCTGGCAGTGCCCAAGGCCAGGTTGGACGGGGCTTGGACCAACCTGGGCTATGGAAGGTGTCCCTGCCCATGGAAGGGGGATTGAAAAGAGATGAGCTTTAATGTCCCTTCCAATCCAAACCAGATTCCATGATTCAGGACTTAGCAGTTGCTCTTAACAGAAAAACAGCATCATATTACACAATGCCTCTCAGGTGGCAGGTACAACTGTATCTTAAATATTCAAATGTAATTTTTTTTAATCTGAAAATGTTAATTTAATCACAATGAAACATTTTCCTTTATAAAAAATCATAACCGTAATGACTGAAAAAAACCCCCTTCTACTTTTTCATCTGGAAAAAAAAATTAATTTCCTTAACAGTTCTATTTACCAGCGACGTAAGAAGTTTATTAGTTGCAAGCATTCAGTGCAGAACTGGATTAACAGCCCCTGTACTAATGGGGAATTATGCAGAGCTGGGGCTGCTCCAGGAAACCTCTTGCCTTTACTGGGAAGATGCTTTCCCAGCCCCACTCCCCAGAGCCCAGGCAGCCCTCAAGTCTCATTTTTAGACCTGAGCCTTGCCTAGGCTTTTGGGAAGTGCTAAAATGGAGCAGAGCCACAGCGAGAGCTCCTAAAGAAAGGCTGGCTGGGCTGTCCCACCACCAGCAGATCGGGGAGCAGGAACGGGGTGAGGAGCAAGAGGCCAGGTCTGCAGTCACATCAGTGCTTGTGTCCTTCAGGTGGCTTTGGGTTCTGCCCTGAGCCTTCCAAGGGACAGGGTACAGTCCAGCCTAGTGGAAAGTGCCCTCTCCTGCACCATGGCCTCAAACCTGTGTGGGCATCGTGACAGGGTCAGATGGCCTTGGCTTAATCAGCAAAGCCAGGCAATGCCTTGTTAATGCAAGTAAAAGAGGTGCCAGTGTAAAACAGGCCATGTAAACAGAGAGGATTCCCTGGTTTACCTCCTTTGGCAGGTACACATGCATTTATTAGAAACCCAAAGTTCCAGCAACTTGACCTGGGCGTTGATGATGTCCAATATGGCCAATTTTAGAGCAGCAGCACTTTTGTCTCATGCTCAGCTGTACTCGCGGTGCCTCAGGCAGGGAGAGGAGGAGAGCCATGGCTGTGAGCAGGAGCAGGGGCTGCAGGCTCACACCTGGCTCCACAGCCCTCCTGCCCCATCCCTTCCACACCACCCTGGGGTGTGTGACACTGCAGGACCCAGGTGTGTGACACTGCAGGACCCTGGGGTGTGACATCGCAGGACCCTGGGGTGTGACACTGCAGGACCAGGGTGTGTGACACCGCAGGACCCTGGGGTGTGACACCGCAGGACCCAGGTGTGTGACACCGCAGGACCAGGGTGTGTGACACTGCAGGACCCGGGTGTGTGACACTGCAGGACCAGGGTCTGTGACACTGCAGGACCCGGGTGTGTGACACTGCAGGACCAGGGTGTGTGGCACTGCAGGACCCAGGTGTGTGACACTGCAGGACCTGGGTGTGTGACACTGCAGGACCCAGCTGTGTGACACTGCAGGACCAGGGTGTGTGACACCGCAGGACCAGGGTGTGTGACACTGCAGGACCCAGGTGTGTGACACTGCAGGATCCGGGTGTGTGACCCCACAGGATCCGAGTGTGTGACCCCACAGGACCCAGGTGTGTGACCCCACAGGACCCAGGTGTGTGACCCCACAGGACCCGGGTGTGTGACCCCACAGGACCCGGGTGTGTGACCCTACAGGACCCAGGTGTGTGACCCCATCGCACACAGCCCCGGGTGCCCGGGAGCCCCTGCCGTGGCCGCCTGCCCCACAGCTGCCCTCCTCCCGGGGAAGGCTCTGCGGGGAGAGGGCAGGGCTGGCTGCGTTTGGTTTTGTGCATGGGAGCAGAGGAGTTTGGGGAAAGGGCGGCTCCGGTTTGGAGGAGCGGTAACGAGCCCGCCGCGGTGATGGACAGCGTGAGACGCGGCCCTGGGACTGCGCACGCGGGACTGTTTATGATCTTACGGCATTTACCTCCCCTTCCTTTCCTCACCTTTGTCTTCAGCCCCTTTCAGAGCAGAAGGAAAGGGGCTCCCAGGCCCCCAGGCCCCTGACCTCTAAATTGAGCTCTCAGCAGCGTTCCCCCATCACAGCTCCGAGGAGCGCCGCATTTCCGTTTGGAACGGGCAGATTTGAAAAACAGAAAATATATTAAATGGAAAACACAACTGGTCAGAAGAGCCATTCTATAAATTATGAGCCTGGGCAACAGAGATATTTTTCTTTGGGAATCAGTCCCTCGCAGTCTCCAGGCTACACGATGTGTAAGAAACAAAAAAACCAAACAAAGAGAAAAAGTGAAGGATTTTTAGGCTGGCTCAGGAAAGGCATTTTTTTCAAAGTTCGGGAAAGGAAATTTAAAATGCCAGTGAAAGACCAACAGCAATCAGGCCCATCTGGGCACTGAGACATGGTGAAGGAAACAAGCAGCCCTTGATGTGTGGGGGACACGGGGGATCTCCATTGCACTTGCACTCCTTTGGGAGAGATTATCTAACCAGAACTCAGCTACCTCTGCTCCTTAGACCATTCTGGAATCATCTCATGGCTGGGAAGGAGATCTTCATCACTTCTGGCAGCATCGCCTCGGCTGCATATTGGTCATGGCCCCTGCTGCAGCATGGGCAGAGCCCTCTGGACCTGGTCCTTTCACTCAGTGCACCTTCACTCAGGTAAACCAGCTGGACTTTAAAGCAAATTTACTTTGCATCATGCCAGAACTCCCAGGCTCTGCCAACAGTGAAGCTTGATCCCTTGCACACAATTCTGTGTGAATATTGCTACTCTGGATGGGAGGGGACTCATGAAGAGCCTGCTTGGTGCCTCACTAAGCATGGCCTCATAAATATAACAGGACTGGGATCTTCAAATTACTTAAAGGCAGTCAGACATTCAATTTCCATGATATTTTGGTGTTATTAGGATATGGGGCTCGTCAGGCTTCTCTGAATCACTTAGCTTAGTATTTGGCTGCTGGAGCCCATCCCATCCTCTGAACCAACTGGAGATATTCCAGAGCATCTCAAGATACAAGTTACTCCTCAGGCTTTGTGCAGGAATTTGCTCATGCCTTTGGAACTGCAGCCACCTGCTGATTGAGCCGACACGGGGATGGAGGGAATCGAGCAGCAGGGGAAGTGCAGCCTGGCCGGGTGTGGTTTCTGAGGTGAGCAGGCAGCTTTGTCTGAGGGCAGGATGCAAAGGCTGCAGCCCTTCCACAGCTGCAGGCACCAGCTGGCAGCTGCTCAGGCAGAGGTGACACTGTCCTCATCCTCTGGTGTCCCCTCCGCTTTGTGCCACTCCACAACGTCACCACCAGCAAACAGAGGCCAGTGAGGACCAGAGAGTCAGAGCCTCTCTAAAATGCCCTCCTCCGGTACCTCTCCTGAACAGGAGCTGAGCCACGAGCACTGAGCAGGAGCTGTTGTATCCTGCTCTGCCCTGCTTTGCTGCAGGCCCTGCCTCTCCCAGCCCCTTGGAAGGAACTCCCCTTCCCCGTGCCAGGGAGCTGCACCCCTGGAGCACTGAAAGGCAAACTGCTGCTCTCGCCTTGGATCCATCAGCACCATCATCAATACAAACCCCTCCTTCGCTGTCTCTCTGTATTTATGGACAGGACATAAGGAGAGCACTCAGGCATTAAACACTTCGGGCTGAGTTCTCTTCCCCCTGACAGCCTTGCTCCTCAGAAATCAGCGCTGGCATCAAACTGGAGGGACACAGGAGAAAAGGGCATCCCTTGAGCTGCGTTTTGAGGCTGTTACCCCTGTGGAACAGGGGGTAACTCTTCCATAACTTCCCTGAAGCTGCAGAAAAATAACATATTGCAGAATTTGGCCTTATTTTTGCAAATGCATCTTTTAAAATTGCGCATCTGGAATTTAAGTTCTCTTCCAAGTGCTGTCTGTGATTTGCTCTTGCCAGAGAAGCACACCTGGGACTAAGAAGGGGGTTTAGATAAGTGCCTTTCCATATGGCCCACTGATAAATGATTCATTCTGCACAGCTTAGCTTTGAAAATAAACTCAGTATCATTAAGATATTAAGATACCAGCTTCATATTTCACCTCATAATTGCACTTCACATATCACAAAAAGAGCTGGGCTGTTGTTTTTGCTGCTGCTGTTTGCAGATGCAGCCTGCAGAGCTCTGGGTATTGCATCACAACTCGCTCCCTCCTTCCTCCTGTTCCAGCACACATTTTGCTCTTCTTCTGAGGGTAATTTTTAGGTGGATCAATACCAAAGAAACAAACAATCCTGTAAAGTACAAATTCAGTGTCCTCAGATGAAGAAATAGATAAATACAACTTTTCAGGGTAACGCTTAATTAAACCTGCTGATGGGATATCACTTGGGGTGAAAACAAGATCAAACAAAGCAGCACTTCCTTGAGAGGCAGGAAGCCCCACACTCCTCATCCCACCCTTTTGGCACTCCTGGTGCCGACAACAGCCTTGTACAGCTGCTCCTCTCTTTGCTATCCCATGCTCAACACAGCCTCAGCATCTTCATCCTCAGGGCTCTTTTGCCCATGAACTTCCAGTGTCCCCACTGGCACAATCCTCTGGAAGGGTGAAACTGGTCAGGAGATTTCCCAGTCAGAATCAGAACATCATCACATTTTCCATTTGACCCCAAAATACAAAGGAATGGGTACACCCAGCCCTAACACCTTCAGGGTTGCAATGCGCCTGGTAACGGGGTGGGTGAGGTTTTGCTTTCTAAGGGAACCAGAAGGGGAACCAGAAGCTGAAGAGAGAGACTCTGGGACAGGAACCTACTACAGTCTCCTAGTCCTGGTCATCCCAGTCCGTCTCTCATCCCCACAGCAGCCCAGCCCAGGGACAGCACACACTGAGCTGCAGCCCAGGAAAAACAAGGCATCGTGAAAGCATCACACACGTAACAACAACCCGAGTTCGTGCCCTGCCAGGGTGGGGAACCAGGACAATCCAGCACATCCACAAGGGCAGCTGGTCTGGTGCTCTCAAGGCACCACCCAGGCCTTCCCTTAGGCAGGTGAGGACCAGTAACAGCCTTGGATGAAGATGGAAGGACCCTGTGTAAATGAGCCCAGCTCAGGTGACAGCAGAGCACTGGACTGCCCTCGTGGTGAGGGTCCTGATGTGTCAGAAGGAACAGCGAGGGCAGCCCCTGGGAGCTGCCCTGAGCCCCTGCAGTGCACACAGAGGGTTCTGCTTTCTCTTCAGCTTTAGGGGCCAGGCGAGTGGAGTTTCTGCACGGGAAGAAGAGCCAGTCTCCAAATGCTTCCAAGCCCTCAAGGACAGCAATTCCTCCCAAGGGTTGTTTGGTATTTTTATTTTCTTTGGCCATGAATTCTTTTCAGAAGCAGTGAAAATGTTTCCTTTGGTCCTACCAGGCTGCAGCATTTTTGCTTGAACACATCTCATGTAAAAAGCAAACTCAGAGCCACTGGGCACAGAGAGGAGCAGAGCTCAGGCTGCACATCTGGAAAATATTCCTGCTGGTGAGAGCTGCTGGAGCAGGGAAGGGGCTCCCCAGGGAGCCAGGGGTGACCTGACATTGGCAGTGCTGCAAAGGGGATGAGGCCGGAGCCCCGAGGGAGCCGTGGCAGGAGCAGGAGCTGTTTGATGGAGTAGCTGCTGTCTCCGGCTTTGCTGGGGGATCACAGAGCTGCCCAGGGCATTTCTCCTTGCCTGGTGCACAGGGACAGGCACCCTTTCCCTGCTAAGGATCTTCTGAAGGAAGACTGGGATGCAAAGGCAGCAAAAATCCCAGCCTGGGGCGCAGGAGGGATCTCTCAGGGCACACCTTCAGCTGGCACAAAGCAGTGTAACCCCAAGAAAGCAGATCTGTGCCAGCAGTGCCCAAAAATGGGGCCTTTCTGATTGTCAGGCAAAAGCCAGAATTGGTCATTTCATGCCAATTCCAAGAGTTTACTATAAACAAAATGCTAAATATTGTGTTAATGGCAAAAAAGCCCAGAGAAATAAATGTATGACAAGTCAAATTATGATCCTGTGTGCTCCTTTCAGGGACAGACAACTGAGAAATATGGCCAGAGCAGAAATCTACTTTCAATTTCAGGTTCAATCTATACAAATTTAAGCACATGATATCTTTTTCTATATAAAAGCAGTCCCAGGTGAGTGTTCATGGATGATATATCTAGAAAAAGAAACAAAAAGGAAAAACCACCAAAAAAAGCCTTGCTCTCTGTTCCAAAAAGCTGTCTTTTTTCTTAATTCTATCCATTTAAATTTATTGCTGCCGAAATTCCCAAGGTCTGCCAAAATGTAAGGAAAGTCGCAATACAGATGAGTGTTACCAGCAGAGAGGAGGGTTCGGAAGGGAGCAGGGAAAGGAATAGTGAAAAGGACAGATCCATCATTTTCAGTGGTTCCAGCAGCTGTGGAGAAGCCTCTTTGTGAATCACCAGTAGTGAAAAGAGAAGCAGAAAACAAAGCAAGAAAACCCCTGCCCCAGAAGAGCAGATCAGGTGAGTGCTCTGTCATTTGTTGGAGCAGTTGGCTGAAATTGGGAGCATTTGGGGTGCTGCAAAGCACTGGAAAAGGTGTCTTTGTCCAGGAAATCCTGCCCTTTATTCCAAGGTGCACCCAGGAGGAATCTGAGCAGGGAAGGGCAGTGGCAAAGGGATGCAGCTCAAGTGCAGTCACGTCCGTGCCAGGGCCGCTGTGGTGCCAGGCTCGCGCTCCCTCTGCTCCTGCCAGCTCTGGGCTCCAGCTGCGCCCTCCTGGGTGAGCCTGGGAGCTGTCTCCTCGACTTCTATTCCTCCTGACTGGAATCAGCCACATGGTCCAAAGGTCAATGGAAGAAGTGCAAAGGGACTGAAGATACTTTGAAACAGTTGATAATTTTCAAGAACAGAGGGCTCTTGCAAATCTGCAGTTTTCATTTATCAAAAATTCCAGTCAAAAGAAACAAAAAAAGTTTAAAAAAATTCTTATAAGATTTGAGGTACTTTAACGGTATTAACTTTTTTTTTTTTTAAATCCCGAATTTTTTTTACAATAGGAAAATTTGCCAAATGGACATTTTAGACGTATTTAAAGACCAGTAATTTTTGGAAGAGTTATGTTAGAAACATCCACCATCTCTGCTCTACACTAAGAATTCATGTTACATAAAAAGCCAGATATAGACAAAAAACCCAGAGAAGCCCACTGTGCAGAGCTGAGCCCAAATGACCCTGTTTATTAAAGGGACACTGAGAGCAGTGAGTGCCTGCACACACTCACTCTATAGCTCGATTTGCGTGGCTTTGCAGCCGCAGAGTTCAGCGAGAGCTCTGTGGAGTGCTCTTCTCTGGATGCTGCAGTTCCAGGAAGAAAGGGGCATCCAAGCAGGTGAGGGAGCAGCAGTGCAGCCAGCGGCCCCAGCCGAGTCCTGGGCTGAGGACACAGCATCCATTTCTAGGAAAGCCGCGCTAGCAGGAAATGGGGGGGTGGGAACAGTTCTTGTAGAGAGCTCTGACACTCTAAGGCAGATGCATCTGTATTTTTCCATTGTATGGAAAGCTTTGCCCGTATTTACTGCTCAGGGATTGTTTTTCCCCCTGCTGTTGTCCTGCCAGCAATGAGCACTGAGGGCCGGAGCTCTGCAGTCCATTGGCACAGCAGAGTGGACTTCGTGGCTGGACCTCTCTCCACTTGTGCGCTCTGGCTCTGTCCCCCACATCATCAATAATCAGCATTCCCATGCATGGCTGGCTGGGAATGCTGGAGCACACTGGACTGGACCTGCCCTGACACGGATCTTACTTCCCACAGCCCAGAGGGAATGGAGGGAGCCCCAAATGTCCTGTTCCTCAAGCACTACACGCCTCAGCACCAGGCAGAGCACAAGGGCACTGACAGCTGCTGGGGATCAGGTTCCCACGTAATCCCTCTGCCTGGATGCCAGAGGAAAAGGAAAGCCTGGCTCCAGGAGGGATTTCCAGGCAGCGTGATGCTGCCTGCCCACCTGAGCAGCAAAGCCCTGCTGGTCCCCACAAGGGCTGCAGGCTGGGCACCAAAAGAAGTCTGAGCTGCTCTGAGGTCAGGCACCGAAATCTTTTTCCAGTTGTTATTCCGGGAATTTAAAAGGTGTTTTGCCTTCGCTGTGAACGCTGGAGGTTTTTCTCACACAAAATGTAAGAAAAATGCAGAAATTAATACAACAGCATCAGGAAGGGGCCAGGCTGCAAGACCAGGGGTCCCTAGTGGTCCTCAGATGTGTGAATCAGTGAAAATCAGAAAGGTATCATAGCACTAAAGCAAAAACTCATTAATAAAAGTGACAATAAAAGCTCCAAGACAAGGAAAATTACCTAAGAGCAAAACTCTAATTACACTTGGGAACAGCCTCCCCCAGAAGGGCAGCACAGTCCCACTCCTGCAAGGGGTTCATAACCAGACTCATTGATACTCTTAGGAAGGCCAGGATAAGAAACACACCTCTGCAGTGCCGTGTCCAGCTCGGGCCCCTCAGCCCAGCAGGGCCAGGGAGCTCCTGGAGCGGGGCCAGTGGAGGCTGCGGGGCTGAGGAAGGGCCTGGAGCACCTCCGTGCCCAGGCCAGGCTGAGGGAGCCGGGGCTGCTCAGCCTGGAGAGGAGCCCCAGCTGAGAGGGGCCCCTAAGGAGCAGAGCCCAGGCCCTGCTCGGAGCCCTCCCTGCAGCCAGGGACACCCAGGGCTGAGGGCCCCTCTCAGCTGGGGCTCCTCTCCAGGCTGAACTGTACCCAAACCTGACGCCCACTCACAGTCAATCAGCTTTCTCAGCAATACTGAGTGAGAACATCTTCCTTTCAGCCAAACATCCTTCACAGCCTCTTGGAGAAATGATAAAACCACCAACTAAAGCCCTTCAGCAGTCCTCCTGCATTATAAGCTGCTGAAATCTTATTTTTATTACAATAAAATGGCTTGAAAACACTTCCACATATTAAAAAACCTATTGATACTTTTCTTGTCTGTCAGACTTGCAAATGTATTTCTGCTTTGTGCCTTTGGCAGCAGCATTCAATGGCCAAGCATTTTCAGAAAATTGAAAGTTTTCCTGACCTTTCCTGCAGCAAAAAGTCACCGACTTCCCCTGCTGTGAATTTGCATAGGGAGTGCCCTTAAGCCAGCAGCAGTCAAAGGAGACTTCAGTAGTTGTGTCCAGGACTGTATCCTCAACTAGAGGTGAGTCCTACAGGAGTTCCTTCAACCAAATGCCTTAGAACCTGAAGATTCAAATTTTATAAATTTTGCCCTTTTTTTTGTATTCCTTATCCTTTTGTTACTAAATTCAGAGTTGTTGTCACCTTTAAACGGAGTTGGTCGAACACTGGCGTGGCCAGAAGAGGATTTGGGTTATGCAGAGCTGGATGATGAAGTGTCACAATCATCAGCCTCCTGCCACTGACTTCCCTGGATAAAGCCTTGCTGTGGATGATCCTTCTCCCACACCTTGCAGTGCTAAAGGACTGAGAGACAACCTTGAGCTGGATTAGTTCTGCCCACGAACCTCCCTTCCCTGAGTGGTCTCCTCTCGGCTCTCGATCTCCTAGAGCCACGCTGTGGAGCATTAATTTGCTGCAGCTTTTGTCATTTGTAAACGGCTATTTGCACGTTTTGTTCATGATTAGAGCCTGACTCATGGACCAGGCCAGTCACTTCTAATCATCCCTGTCCTAAACACTCAGCTTTGGAAGAAAAGCCCAGCCCTGTGTGAAGCATTCGCTGGTGAACAGGGCCATAAATCACCCTGGCCGAGCTCTCCGAAGCAGCTGGGCAGGGAGAACTTTCCGAGCTGGAAACGCTCCCCCACCTTTCTGCAGCCTCTCGGGCCTTTGATAAACATGAGCAATTAGCACCTTTGCACACATCATTTTCCTTCCCCACTGATGGAACGTTGGATACCCAGAAGGAAACTGGGCCTTGGAGGGAGGCTCCAGGAAGGTGGGCAGGATGGTGGATGGGGTGATGAACACTGCCTCGACTCATCCACGGAGGGTTGTGCTCACACATCCTCTCTCTCAGCCACGTCTCCCTGCCCCTGCAGTGACAGCAGCTCTGACAAGCCCATTTCTGTCTGATGGGAAGAAAAACAAACATTGCAGTGGATAGTCAAACAAATGTGGGCTCTTCAGCTCTTGGATGGGAACTCCAGCTAATGTCATAAAACATGGGAAGAATGTTCTATAATTAATTCCTTCTCTGGAAATATTTGACTAGGTTTGGGATGTCCTACAGGAGCAACACTGAAGGCAGCGGCAGCAGCAAAGGTTGCGTGAGTCTGGAACTGAGGGATTTTCCTCAAAGCATCTACCTGGGAGAAGCTGGAGCTAAGATGCTGTGGGGTTAAGCAGGGGAATGTAGTGAGGGATTATAAACACACCCAAGTAAACCTGCATTTCCTCCTGCTCACATCTCTGCAACCACCTGGGCGAAGCTGTACCTGCACAGAGGAGACAATTTTACACCTCTGCAGCCACTGTCACACACGTCTTTGCAACGCTCCTGCTTTCCTGCTGCCTTCCCATCTCATCTGTTTCCAGCCAGGACAGTAGCTGAGCTATTGCCAAGAAAACCACATCGTGGTTTAAGTGATGCTGTGATCATTTACAGCCTGGAACACAGAGCTCTGGTGTGTGACTGCAGCAGTCACAACAACGGCATGGGCACCTCCAGAGAGTGGGATGGACATTCACAGTGCTAATTAAACCAATCACCACCAGAAAATGCTGGCAAGAAGAGAAGCAAGTCATGAATCCTAATGGGGCACAGATACAGGAAGCTGAGCCTGAGGAAACTCTCCAAGTGTTCCGTTCTGGATCCCAGGAGGATCTGAGGGATGCTCCAGAAGCATGGGAGTACATACAGCCATTTTTTGAAATTTCCACACCACCAGAGCTCATCTCATGAGGGTTCTGTCTATTCCGGACTGTGAGCTTCCCTTCTCCCTAGCCTACCTCATTACACAATTCCTCTGTTCATCACTAATTCCCTTCCCCTCCAGGTGATGAGAAATGGGCACTCCCCATCCTTTGCCTTTAATCCTCCAGAACATGGACCCCACCTCAAAGCAGCTCAGAGGTTCAGCCTGCAAGGCTCTGTTTGCCCAGGGCAGGTTGTCGAGGTCCCTCGGGGCTCTCAGTGCCAGGGACCGGTGTCAGGGTGGCACCCGCATCCCACAGATGTCAAACCCTAACCCACTGTGTGTAGGATGCATTAATTGATTTGTTAATTGGGTTTGCGGGGCCAGGTTTTGGTACTGGGGGGGCTACAGGGGTGGTTTCTGGGAGAAGCTGCTGGAAGCTTCCCCATGTTCAGCAGAGCCAATCCCAGCTGGCTGCAGGATGGACCTGCTGGTGGTCAAGGCTGGGCCACTCAGGAATGATGGGAACACCTCAGGGATAATGTGTTTAAGAAGGGAAAAGAAAAGCAATGGCACAGATGTAATTGGGTGCAGGGAAGAGCGGGATGAGAACATGGGAGAGGAGCTGAAATCTTAAGAATTAATTTTACCTTTGACACAGCTTTGGTTTTACTGAAAAAAAGAAATATAAAAGGAGGGAAGATGTTGACAAGAGGTGGTAAGAAATTTTATCTATGGAAGGAATACAAGATGAGCCTATTGAGTGCTGAGATCTGCTGTGGGCTACAGCTCCTCCCATCCTGAACAAAAGCTGAATTTCTGTGCCTCAGTTTGTTGCACGTTGAGATAGACGAGCATTAATTAAATTTGCAAAATGTGTTGAAGTCTTTTGAGGAAACACACATGAGATGATAAATAAATAAATTTCAAACCAGGCCCTCTGGAGTCCCTGATCTGCAGGGACAGTGCTGTGTGGATGCCTCCAGCAGAGGAGCAGGAACGGGGGCAGTGGCAGCTCCAAAGGCTCTGAACCCAGCCAAGATCACACACCTCAGAACCCCTTTTCAAGAGAAGTCGAGACACATTCCATCAGTCCCTTCTTTCTGGAGCCATCAGGTGAAACTCCAAGGAAGTCTTGGAAAGTTGTTTGCACAACCCCATAGGTTCTTTAAAAAAGACAATGTCAAACTTGGACTATTGAAATTATCTTCCAACTGGATGGCAAAGCAGAGGATGCAAGGAAAAGAATATGAAAAAGCTGGGATGGTGACCAAGACCCAACTACTTCCTTCTTGTTTTGAAATACAAACGGATTTGCAAACCAAGTGTCAGATGCCATTGTCAAAAGCCATCCTTCCTACAGCTGTTGGCCTACAGGGGGACAAAGAGCAGTACAGTATTGGCAAAACTGCTCCTTACAAAGGAAAAATTGAATCCACATTTCTAGACCCAGGGGTGGATTACCAGGAGGGCAGCAGGGTGCACAATGCCACGGATTTCTCCGCCTCCCCTCCTCTTCCTCCCGAGCCTGCCTTCCCAGGCAAGCCATGCAACAGCCCTGAGCTCCTGCAGCACAGCAGAGCCTGGGAGAACTCACCCGTGCAGAGAAAGGGTTAAAGAGGACAATAAAACACAGCAGGTGCAAGCACACGAGAAAGAAATAAAGCAAAACTCCCTCCTTATGGGAGCAATAGAAATGATTGAGAGCGTGGACTCTGTAATCTGCAGAAACTGGGGCGACACTGTTGAGTCAAATTAAATGCACAGAGTGGAAAAATCCGAGCCCGACAATCCGTCTGTGTCATGTGTCTGCAGATAATTTACTGCCACGGTTGGAGTCTGCCTTCGAAGGACTCAGGGGGAGAGTGAACGTGTGGGACTCGTTTCCCTGCGCTGCGTGGACACGTGTGCATGTCTGGAGCCACGCTGAGGAGTGAGGAGCAGGACAGGAAATTTTTCACACTCCCCAATCCCTCAGCTCCTGGTTAAGAGCTGTCTCCACCCTGTCACTCCAAGCATTGCATTTGCTTATCAGGAGACAGTGGAAGAAGAGCCAGGCTGAAGCCGTGGAAGGCAGGTGTTTGCTGAGGGCAGGGAGGGGCAGGGAGCAGGGCAGCCCCTGCAGGGATGTGCCCTCCCTGGGAGCCGCTGGGCCCCTGAGCTCCTGCCCTCGGCTGCCAGCTCACAGCCGTGCCCGGCCAGAGCCCGGCATGCCCGGCCTGAGCCCTCCCCAGCCTCCGCGGGCAGCCTCGGGCGCTGCCACACAAATCGCTGTGACAACGCCGGGCTCTGAAAACACAGCCGGTAACGCCGGGAGCCGGGGCGATGGCACACGAGGGACAGAGGGGAGGGGTGCAGGGGCGGGATACAGGGATGGGACACAGGGATGGGATGCAGGGATACAGGGGTGGGATGCAGGGATGGGATGCAGGGATGGGATACAGGGATGGGATACAGGAATGGGATGCAGGGATGGGACACAGGGATGGGATACAGGGGCAGGATGCACTGATGGGATACAGGGATGGGATGCAGGGATGGGATACAGGGATGGGATGCAGGGATGGGATGCAGGGATGGGATACAGGGATGGGATGCAGGGGCGGGATACAGGGGCAGGATACAGGGGCAGGATACAGGGGCAGGATACAGGGGCAGGATACACGCCATGTGCCACTGCCCAGCAGCCCGCCGTGGTTCAGGGCAGGGTGAGTGTAACTTCTCTCCTGGCTGCAGGAGCCTGGAACAACTCAAGAAAAGAAAATTCCCTCCCACACGCTGCTCCAAGGATGGGAGTGAGCACAGCACCAGCAGCTCTGCTTGGCCCTGCCTTTACCAGGACTCTCAGCCAAAGCCCCTGGTGCAGATAATCCAAGCAGACAGGTCGGTATTAGAGCCCAGCACGCTTTTTGGAGGAGTCCTTCTCCTGTGCAGTGATTTTCCCTGCCACCCATCGGGCTGGACTTCGCTGTCAGTGTTGGATTTCAGCTCCGAGGTTTGCGCTGCAGCTGCTGGCCGGGTTCAGCTCCGTGTGATCAGCTCTGGGAACCTTTCAGGGTGAAATACAAAACTGGGGCATTTTGGTGCACTACCAGCGATGCTCTGGCACAACTCCTTGGTGTTCATTAATGCCAGGCAAGTTTCAAGTGCCCCAGAGTGATTTATTTTGTCTAACGGATCGATGCAAAGCAAGAGTCACAGTTTGTTCCTTTCTGTAACACACACAAAACCCACATCACAAAACCCAGCTGGAAGGGCTCCGTTACCTTGGTTGCATCACTGGGATCAAACGCAAATTGCACCAAAGCCGGGGAGTCCTGGGGGTGGGAGGGGAAGGCTGAGCCACAGAGGTTTGCAAGTCCTTCTGGAATAGAGAGGCTGCCTTTGGATCAAATTCCCCTGCAGTGGGCACATCCCCACTGCCTCGGTGCTGCACCCAGGCTGCAGGGAGCAGGGGCTCTCCTGCTGCGGGAGGGAGGGACTGTGCCCGAGCCACAGAGTTTCAAATTCCTCCAGTTCTGAGTCTTTCTCGCACCTCCCTTCATCTGATCAATTATCGCCTGTTTGGAGAGAGATCAGCAGGCCTGCCTTCCCCTGCACTGCTAATTATTGGATTTAGTTACCTGCCAGCAGCAATCTGCGGTGCTGAGATGGGAAGTAAATATTCCCTGGCTCCCTTCCAGCACCCAAACACTAAATCGTACTCCAATAATCATGAGGAAGTTAATTAGGTATCTCAAAAGGCTGGGATTGTTTATTCCAGAATGTCATGGCCTGACAGTTCTCACAGGACATTTGTTTGACGCTGCTTACTTCAATTTATGGGCTTTTGACAGCAAACTGCTCTGCTGCTGTCAGGGGGAGCAGGGCAGAGCAAGGTGGGCATGTGGGGGGCTTTAGCGTCCAAAAACACCCCCTAGGCAGGGGCTGGGGTTCCAAAATCCCAGACTGCTCCCAGTGCTCACCATCCATGCAGCCAGGACACGGGATGTCTATGCCAAGGAAAGGAAACTGGAACAAAAATTTCTGAGAGAGAAACACAAATCCAGGGCCCTCCCTCACATCTCTCTAATAAAACTATCTGGAGGGAAAATTCAAATGTAATTTTTTTCAAATGTAATTTTTTCTGTATTTCTGCAGCAAGAAATTACATTGGAACCAAAGCAGTGTCTGATTTGTTTCTCTGTCAGCAATACTAAAAATACATCAAACTGAACACAGCGAGGCTTCACTGACAAGTTTACAAAGCTCAGAAGTGTCTTTTAAAGGTGTCATTTTGTTTAGCAAAATGGAGTTTCAGAATCTGTACCTACACAGAGCTAACACAGGAGAGTTCAGCTGGCTGGCCCTCACTCAGGCACAGCCACTCAGGAAGGGAAAAACACTGTAAAGAATTATTAGTAAAAGTATTTACAGGAATTTGGAAAATCTGAATATATACAAACCTGTTTCTCCAGACAGGAGCTTTATCTTCTCAGAGAGCAGAGTCTCTTCTGTCCCCTCTGCCTCCCCAAGAGCCCCTTCCCCGCCCCTGAGTGGCCACGGGGACAGTGGGGTCTCTGGGACAGAGCTCAGTGTTCTCATGGACAGAAGCTCAGCAGAGTAAGGCATCGGTTAATGTACCTGTGATTTATGTGTCTTGTGTGACATCCAATGCTCCGTAAGATGCACGGGCTGAATTCCACATTCCCAGGTGGACAGAACCACCCCATGACAATGGGGTGACGATGGCTGGCACAGGGAATCACACACGCTTTGTCAGATCCAAGAAGAGCTCGAGTATCCAGGCACTGGGGGACTCCCAGAGCCTGTCAGAGGATGCCCCCGCAGCCCTCAGCAGCAATTAGGATGTAACTAATGACTCATTTGGGCGTGAAAGGAACTCAGTGGGAGGAGGCCGTGACCCCAGCCCTAATGGAGAGCTGTGGCCTGTCCTGCAGGGTGAAGCGTGGGGCTGTGGCAGCCGAAGACTGACACCAGGATGAACGGTGTTTGCTTGGACAAGAGCTCTTTGTTGGGCCGTCCATCGAGGGGTTCGGTTTCAGGCCTGAGGAGGTGTCTGGTTACTCTCCCACTCGGAGATAAGGTACCTGAATGTCTTGTGCAAACACAGCGGGGCCACAGGGACAACGACGCGTTGTGGAAAAGGCTCTTGGTTGCACACTGTCAAAAGGAGAATGTTCTGAGGAAAAACCAAACAATTCCCCCTGACTTTTGTTAGCACTGATGGAAAGTGGCAAGGTATAAAAAGGAGCTTTACGGCTTGCCAGAGCGTGGCTGGGAGGGAACAGATGGCCAATTCATCTCCACCGAGCTTGGCACTTCCAACAAAAGAAACAATATGTGTTTGGCTGCCCTAATTTCTCCCCCAGGTATCCCGGCAGGTGACTGGGATGTCTGATGACAAGAATGACTTGACTTGTGCTCCCCAAGAGCACGTGTTGCTTGTTGCTGTGGCCTTGCCATTGTTTTGCCCAATCTCCCATTCTTCTGCAGCACTCGGGGAGGTGTCTCCACATCCAGGAGACAGCAGCAAACCTGGATGGCACCACCCGAACGCAGCACGCACAGGGACCCCTGTTTCACATGGAGATTCCTTCCAGTAGCCCTCATTTCAGTCTGCAAACATCTATTTTCCAGCACTGGAGCTGCACACAGCACATCCCAGGGATGCTTTGCTGAATGCAACTGGCTGTAAAAATTCCAAGATGAGACCAAGGGATTCAAAACCGAGTTGGCTACCCCAGCATGTTTTCACATTTAATGTTATTTCCCAGGCACAGCCTTGATTTCCAGTTTTATATTTTCAGATAAGCTGTTCCACTTTCCCACAGAGAGTTCGAGGGCTGCACCAGGGTGGCTTTGACAGGGGAAGGAGGGCAAGGGAAGGGGAGAGATCCTCCTCACCCTGATGCAGAGTGCATGGGGCTCAGGTATCAGAGCTGAAGGAGAGCCACGGTTGAGTCAAACACAAAATCGTATTTCTGGGTAAAACGCATCTTTCCCCAGCTCTCACACGAAGCTGGACGTTGGTGCAGTCTGCCACAAACCAAGATCCTTAAACTTTGCAAACTATAAACCAAAAGGTCACCAATGCCTGGAATATTCTCAGGGTGGGCAGTGGGGATCCTTCAGCCACCAGCAGGACTCTCCTGCACTTTTGATATTCTCCTGCCATTGCTTTTTTTTTGAAACAACAGCAGAGCAAATTAAGAACTGAGTCTAAAAGGCACTGGAGGCTGCTGCCCCATCAGGAGCAGAGGATGGGAGTTCACATGATCTCTGCAAGATTATCCTGAAAACCCCACAGGAGTCCAACTCTAACTAAAATTTGTCTGGCCTCACAAATGATACTCTACCATACCTTAATGATGAGGCCAGATCATTAAGTTGAAGTAAAAATCACTGATGACTAAAAATTATTCACTGGAAAACTTCTAGAGAAATATTATTAATAGATCAAATTCAAGTGTCATTTTGAAGAAACTGATTTTTGTTTGTATTAGCGATGCATGAGGAGAACCTGTAAGGGGTTAACTAAGGATTTTATCCATAAGCTGTTATATTAGGAAATACAATGTTATATTCCCCACAGAGCAAAGAGTTGTTTTGTATTATTAGTAAATATTGACTAAAAAACACTGATTAAATGAGTGTTCCCATGCTGCTGACTCAACCACATCCGTGTTCGTTCCCTTAAGAGAGCATTACACATGCTGAACATACATCCAGAGGAATCAATCATTAGACATATGGTTAGGATATTATCTTTTCCAACCCAAAAGTCCAGGCTTTCAGGGAGAAACCAAGAGCCAAGACAAGTTGTTAGACTTGGTTATCTCTCAGAAGCACAGCAGAACAGGTCACACCCCAGCCTTTGCCATATTCACATGTTTTAAGGAATTTCTAAAGAGAATCATCTGATTATTTCTCATCTCGTTATTTTATGCTGTGGCTATCTATAGGGAAATGGAATCGTCTTGCAATTAAGAATACAACCCTGAATCTGCATGATTTTAGGGAAATAATCTCCAGCCTGGCTTTGAAGATCCTTGATGAAGATGCAGAGCAGGGATGCTTTAGATCAGGCCTCGATGTTTCCCTGCCACCAGTCTCAAGGGAATTGAAACCTATAACCTGTCTCACTTAACTCTTGCAACAGGGAGTGGAACAAGGCCTAAATATCTTTCAAATGCTTGGGTTGGACAGATTTTCAACACAGCTCAGCTCAAATTTCCCCTCTTCAGCAGGATCCACGCGACGTCAGAGCGCCGGGCCCGGGGCTCGCTGGCTCAGCTCTCCAGAGGCTGCCCAGCATTTTTGGGAATCTCGCCCCTTTCTCAAGTTCCCGGGTGAAAGATGAGCTGCTTGGAAAGTCCAGCTTTCCTTTTCTGTGAAATAAGGCTCCCAACACACTGCTGATCACACAGGCTGGGAAAGCAAGAGCTGTCCAGAGCCCAGGCCTTCAAATGGCTCTTGAGAGAAGCCAACAAGGTCAGCCCATCTCCCTGCACTTCCCATTCCATATTATCATCAATATTCCTCATTTCACTGGCCACAGTCTCTTCTCCCATCTTCACATGCTGGCTTCTAAGACGAGGCAATTTGATTCCAAATATTTAAAACTACTGAGAGAGAAAAGCTGCTGCAGCCCTTCCAGTGACAGCCTGGGAACAACCTGGGAGGTCACATTTAACAGTTTTACAGTAAACTATTTCTGATTATAGTGAAAATAGTGGGGTCTGAAAGTCCTCAGTTTCAATAGTGTGGACAATGACAGTTAGATGTACACAGACTGAATTTTTCTAACCTAAAATTTCTCTGTGTGATCCTTATACTGTTAGTTCCCAGCAGGCTTTTGAGGAAGAAAAATTAAGTACCGAAGATAGTTATTAACCAAGAGTTATATTCTTGGTTCTGAAAAAATTTATGGCCCTTATTTTTGAGTCTTGTCATGTGTGATGGACCAAAACCAAATCTGAGAAGGGAGCACAGGTGGATTTTGACAAAATGGATGATCTGAAGGGTAAAATTCCATCAAATCTGGAAAATTCCTTTTTGAAAAATTATATTTAAAATTTAAAGCATTTTCTGATGAAACCTATTATCAACACTCCTTTCTAGAGTGCCTGAGTAGTGCTCAGTGGTGTCTCAGGCACATATTCCTGGGATATCTTGCAGTTCCCCAGATGTGCAGCTCTGGTGGCAGACCCTGTGTAGCTACTTGTGAACAAGAAAACCCTTCATGCCCCTGCCCCAGGGTCACAGCAGAGCAGCTCTCCACGCTCCAGCACCTGCCAGGACCAGGATTTGGGTGGAGCTGCCCCGTTGGGATGAGCCCCAGCGCCGTCGGATTTGGGAGCGCGGCCTCCCCGCTGGGCCAGGCTCGGCTCTCTGCTGCCCAGACGTGCTCACGGCCGGCCTGGGGAGTAATTACAGGAACCCTGGGAACGTGAGGGGAGGGACAAGTGCAGTCCTCTGTAAAATATGTCCCAGCTGGGCATGAGCTCATGGCCATTGATCAGCCCGGGAGCCCTGCAGTCCCAATCCAGCCTCTCCTTTGCACGGAGCAGCAAAAGGGAACAAGGTCTGCACTCAGCTGCCCTGAGGAGGCACCTGCCAAGAATTTCTTCTTGTCCCAGGACACTGCCAAGCCTCTCCAGGACTTTCCTAAAAAGAAAAACCAGTGAGCGGCTTCTTTCCAAGGACACTGGAACACTTCATGCCCATGGATTTGCTGTGTCAGGAGCAGCTCCTGAGGTAACAAAGAGCTGCTAAACTTCTTCTTCAGGTGGGCAGACTGGGACACAGAATGGCTGAAGCGTGACACTTGAAACTCTCACCAACCTAGGCAACTGCCTGTGTATACATTGTATTTTTAACAAATACACTGAATGACGGGGTTTTCTTCTTCCATTTATCCAACTGACAGCTCCCAGGCTGAGCTAAAGCCCTTCCAAACCTGTCCCAGCTCCCAGGCTGAGCTAAAGCCCTTTCCAAACCTGTCCCAGCTCCCAGGCTGAGCTAAAGCCCTTTCCAAACCTGTCCCAGCTCCCAGGCTGAGCTAAAGCCATCTCCAAAGCTGTCCCAGTTCCCAGGCTGAGCCAAAGCCCTTCCAAACCTGTCCCAGCTCCCAGGCTGAGCTAAAGCCCTCTCCAAAACTGTCCCCTCAGTGCAGCACACGCAGCCCCATGCTGCATTCCAGTCAATCAGCAGAAAATCCCACACTCCCTCCTGGATGTTCTCCCTCCCTTCTGGATTAGTCCCAAGCTCCGAGCACTCCAGTAGGCACTGACAGACGGCAGGAGATGATGTAGAGGCACAATCAGATCAGACTGGGGAGAGTACAAATCTGTACAGCATAATGAGTCTTCTATTGCATATATCAGAGCTTTGAAACTTTTTCTAGTTAAATATATAGTCTGAAAACGTTCAGCGTATATCATCTCATCGGAACAACAGGCTTCCATTGTTCCCGTGGCATAAATCTCTCAGAGGCTCCTAACAGCACATGATTTCCACCGGCTCCAGGCTGATATAGTGTGGCAGAGGAGAGGAGGGTTTGTACATGGAAATTGACTTACGCTGTAAGAACAAATTTTGCATTGTTCTGTACCTGCAAGTCACACGTCTGCGTGCTGCCCAACGAGCTCGTGCACAGATTGCTGGGGGGGGGAAATAGCTGAATAATCAGGTGTGTTCTGCCTGGGGTCTGCTGGAGTGATCTGCAGCTCGGGGCGCTGCGGCACCACAGCCCCGTCTGCTCCTGCAGCACAGCCCAGCAGTGGCAGCAGAGAACACAGCGGCCCCAGCTCGCCGGGGTCCAGGGTGATTTGGGGATGCTCCAGCCCCACACAGCTGTGCCACTCCCTGGCACACAAGACCTGTCCCCTACACCCTGTAACTCCAAAATGGATTTATTGGTGCTCTCTCTCAACTCTCTGAGTGAGAGTAGGACACTCCCCCAGGGCAATCAAGGATCATTTACAGCTTGTGCTCCTGTGCCAGGACGAGCAGCAGACACAGGTAGGCACTGAGAGGCTGCCAGGTGGAAGATATTTGCTTGGCAGAGAAATGTCCACATTTCATCCTTGCTGGATGAAGCTCCACAGCTGGCTCTGGAGACAGCTGCTGCTCTGGGGCCAAGAAGAGCTTGGTGTTAGGCCCTCCAAAGGCAGTGGCCCTGGCTGGGCAGCCTGCTGCTCTACCTACTGCTCTCATGGAAAAGGACCTGCTCCTGCATCCCAACAGGCTGCCTGGAGCTGGATGCTGGATAGAAGTGTTTCTATCCTAAAACAAGACATGGTCATCCTAAACCTCCTTCCTTGTCAGCTTTGTTTCCATTCTCGTACCTGCCCCTGGCCACTCTTCCCTGCAGCTCTCTTCCCATTCCTTCTTTTTAGGAATAAATTCTTCCCTGTGAGGGTGGGGAGGCCCTGGCACAGGGTGCCCAGAGCAGCTGTGGCTGCCCCTGGATCCCTGGCAGTGCCCAAGGCCAGGCTGGACAGGGCTTGGAGCAGCCTGGGACAGTGGAAGATGGGACTGGATGATCTTTAAGGTCCCTTCAACCCAGACCATTCTGGGATTCTGTGGTAAGGATCACTCCATGACTATCCACACCCCTTCCAGATGAAGACATAATTTTCTCAGGGCTCTTGTGGCAGCTCTCAAAAGCACAAGAGAGAGATTGCAGCAGCTGTTAAACCTTGGGAACACTTGATAAAGCCATCCCTGCATGAGAGGTGCTGCTCCAGGGGCACCCTCTGCTCAGGCGCTGCCGGTGCCAATCCCTTGGCCTGGAGTGCCCCCAGGAGGGGCCGGGCATGTCACACACCGGGGTGGCCGGAGGTCACTTCAAGGGCAGGATGCTCTCATGTTGCCCTGAGGATGGAGCAGATGGAGTGCTATGGAGATGCTCTCTAGGGCTCTCCTGCAGCAAGCAATTGACAAATTCAGCCTCAGAGGCATTCCCAAGGATGAGGTGAGTGCAGCCATAAAGCCTGGTTCGTGAAAGGGAGATAAAATTCACTGTCAAAATATTCCCATTCGACCTGGAGATGGGATTGAAGCCTTTCTGCACTTACCCTGCAGCCTGTCCTTACCTCTGAGTGAGCGAGGAGATGCCCAGAATGCAGAGGGTAATTCCCAGGGACGGTAGGAAATGACTCACTCACCCACTCGCTGCTGGAGGAGTGCATGAAATACTGGCTGTGCTCTCCCCTCACGCCACACAGGCAGGAGAATTCCTATCAGCACACAGAGGCTATAGGGTTACATTTTCTCATCAGGCCCCAGACAAACCCCGCAGACTGCAGTCACTGCACTGGCAGCCCTGCAGGGTGAGGGGCTTGGCCTGCAGCACCCACGCCTGTGTTTTGCTGTCACTCGGCTGCACTTCGTGAAATTCAAAAACAAGAGGTCATCAGCCGTGCCAGAGCAGGAGCCAGAGTACAACCATCATCTCCCTGGCCCACAGGCAGGCTGGGATAAGGAGCAAGCTGTAAATACATCTGTTCCTGGATCAGGAATATTCCTGCCAGCAGGACCAAGGCAGTGACTCTTCCCCTGAGCTCGGCACTGCTGAGGCCACTCCTCGAGTGCTGTGTCCAGTTCTGGGCCTGCAGTTCAGGAAGGACATTGAGGGGCTGGAGCGTGTCCAGAGAGGGCAGCAAGGCTGGTGAGGGGTCTGGAACACAAGTGCTGTGAGGAGCGGCTGAGGGAGCTGGGCTTGTTTATCCTGGAGAAGAGGAGGCTCAGGGAGACCTCACCACTCCCCACAACTCCCTGACAGGAGGGGGCACCCAGGTGAGGCTGGGCTCTGCTCCCAGGGAACAGCGACAGGACAAGAGGACACAGCCTTGAGCTGTGCCAGGGGAGGGCCAGGCTGCACATCAGGAAGAATTTCTTCACAGAAAGGGTGATTGGGCGCTGGCAGGGCTGCCCAGGGAGGTGGGGGAATCCCCATCCCTGGAGGAGTTTACTGGAAGACTGGATGTGGCACTTGGTGCCATGGTCTGGGTGACGAGGGGGTGCCAGGTCACAGGCTGGACTCAATGATCCCAAAGGTCTTTTCCATCCCAGTTGGTTCTGGGGTATTCAGGCCCAGCAGGAGGGGTGCCTGTGCTGGGGGACCCTCAGCAGGCAGCGCCGTCAGTGCCTCCCACAGCTCGTCACACTCAGCACCGGGATTTCCATCCGGAAGCTGGAATTCCATGCGTGTGGAAAAGACACTGTTTAGTCCCAAACGGTGTGTCCCTGTCCCTCCCTGAGCAGCCTGCTGGGCGTGGGGTTTGTAACGCTGCCGTCTCGAGGGTCTGGGCTCCTCCATGGAGAAGCAGCATTCCAGCCCCTGAGCAGCCCAAGGGAGCAGCAGTTACACGTGGTTGGGATTTCCCTTTTTGAACCAGGAAACCTTGGAATGCTGAAACTGAAACTGACCAGGACAAAATCTTTCACCTTTAAAATACGGTTAAATCTCTTTGTTCTCTTTCAGCCGTTTCAAGCATGAAAGTCCATTAGCATAATGTTTTTACTTAAGATAATCAGTAAAAACACTGCACAAGTTTATAATTGCCAGTGAAATAGTTTAGCTCATCGGAATCGTGTTTGCTTAATGAACAACTTTTAGATCTTTCAGTAGATTTCAATTTCAGTGAATGCCACAGTGATATTAAAATCTGCATTTTGCAAAATGCTTTGCAACAAATGTTGAGGGTTCTGGAACACTCCCCAATGTACAGTTCTTTGATGTGTGTGACAAGGATGTTAATACAATTTTAGCACACAAAAGTACAGTGGGATTAAACTGACTCTATTTGAAAGTACATCAAGATCCTTAGGAGAATGTACCAGAGATAAGAGGGGCTAAATGTTAATATCCAGAAACTGTCATATGATAAGGTCAATATATTGTTAGCTAATGAAATACAGACTTAATGTATCTCGTGTTGGCTGTGGAGCAGGCAGGATGTCAGCCTGTTTTATTAGCTTAATGAGAATTTGAAAACCAAGATATGCCAGACCAACAAATGCTTTTTAATTAACCCAAGAGGGATAATCTGTTCATTTAACTTCTCAGCTCCAGACATCAACATAACCAGTGCTGGGACACCTTCATAGGCTTTGTCACCCTTCCTTTAGTGAGTAACAGCCACAAACATTCAAAGGTTTAGAAGAGTGAAGTATCTCATTTTATTAAACATAAAACAGGCATCATATTGCACACATTTTCCACTCTCCTGGGTGCCTGAGGCACTGAGTAGACTATTCCTTCAGGAAGCACCCAGGAAAGCCAGGAGAAGGCCTTCAGTAGAGGTGTTGGTCAATGTTTCCAGAGCAGACCCTAACTGAAGTGTCCTCATTTGAATGAGAAAAGGAACTTTGTAGAAATTCAGATCTCTAATGCTGAAAGGAAATAATGCTCTTAGTCATGACTCATTAGAGAAAAACAAGTCTCATTTGGTTCATTTAGGCTCTTGTTTGCTTCCTGTCCTGTTGATGGCTGTTTGCCACTGCTGTCACCCCCACTCCTGTGTGATTGTTCGTCACACTCCTGCCTGGGGAGCTCAGTGTTACCCGGGGTTCCCCACAGACACTGACACTCATCATTTCCTTCTGCTACGGCTTAAACACCTCCTGTGCACTCTCAGGCCTTCCCTTTGGCTTTGAGGTAGTTCCCAGGTATAATTAAAGGAAAGAAAAATTGCTAAATATTTCTGTCTTCATGTTTCCTCCTTACTTCTCTTACGTCTTCTTATGTCTTTTTCCTAACAGGCCTCGGCTTCCCTGCTTTTGCTCTGTCCTGGGAACTGAGGCATACATCTTTTCCTTCAGAATGCTGAAATCAAAGGTTCTTTCCCAGCGGTTTTCCCCCCAGACAAATGTGGATATCAAAGAGCAGTGTTTGTGTGCAGGCTGCAAACCAAACCCCAAAGACCTCCAGCCTCTCCTGACACTCAGAGATGACATTACTGCTGCAAGACTGCCTGCTGTGGGTACACTCTACAGCACCTTGATTCCCACTGAGTCTGTGTCCACCAGGGCTGAATGTGTCTCTTGAGGTGTATTTTCTTCTCCACTGGTCACTCAGGGGGTCACACGATCCCACAAGGCAGCTCAGAGACTGAGGTATTTAGGGAGACAGAAGAAATCCAGGTGGGAGTATCTGACCCAACAGTTCCGTGTCAACAAAGCACTCACTGAATCAACAAATCCCTCAGCTGGGTTGATGGAGCCATTGTCCTTTGGATTACCTGACACCCAGAGCAGCACAGGCTGCCCTCAGCCTGCCCAATCCCAACGGAGCAAACCCAAAACATCTGGTGGAGCATTTTCGGCTGTAATTCCGGGAATTCAGGAGATGAAGCCTCTGCTGTGGGAAAGGGGAAAACAACCTGTTTGACCTGCCTGGGTCCCTTCATGGGCAGGTGCCTCGCAAGTTCCACATCAGCTGGACCTGCACCTTCCAGGGAGTGACATCCAAAGCATCCTGAAAATGGGTCCTGGTGCTCCAGCTCTCCCACAGGCTGGACCTGTGTCCCTCACCACTGCCCAGGGGTCCTCCTGGTGTCTGCCTGGGCCCCCTCCAGGCCCTCCAGCCTCTGCAAACACATGCAGAACTCCACCAGGGTAAGTAATGAGATGCAAATGTATTCCTTCCGAGTTTGAGCCAAAGCCCAGTCAAGTCAATTATTATTAATGTAATTAGTACTGTATAAGCAGTTCAAGGCATAATTCAAGTCAGGTCTCCATCCAGGCAGGCTGTGGATATGTGCAGAGCAGAATTAAAGGGTTTACAAGCTAACTGAGTATGACAGACAAAAAGAAAGAGAGGAAGGAGATGTGAGGTGATATAAAAAGAGCAGATAATGTGCCACAGAAACCCAATCTTAATCCTGGGCTTTGTCTGGCAAGCCATGCAGCCTTCAGCAGGAATTTCCAATAATAGTTACATCAGCAGTGTGCTCACTGAACAGCATTTTGAACCTTTATTTGTCAGGAATTTTCTCTCTCCTTACATTTTCATTCCTTTCCCCCTGCCTTGGGCTGGCATGGGCACACAGTTTATTTCTCTGGCAGGGACTGTGTGCTGGGGGTCACAGCCCACGGCGTGACCCTGGGGTTGCAGGCATGAATGAAGGGCTGAACAAAACCCACCACGGGCTTTGCTTTCTTCTGTGTCAGTGATTAAAAACGCCCGAGTCACGCGGAGCGCTCCCCGCACTCCTCCAGGGGAGTTGGTTTGCTCGAGTGCCACCTCCAGATGCCAACCCACGAACCCCTCGCTGATCGCTGGCACTCGCCCAAAAGCTCTTTTTTCTCCCTCTTTTTATCTTTTTTTTTTTTTNGAAGGGAGCGTTTCCACGGGCGGAGGGGGGGTTGAGGAGACGCGGGGAGCCGGGCAGGCTCGCTGGGATGCTCGACACCCTCTGCCCAGGCTCCAGCCCGCTGGTGCAGCCAGAGCACCCTCTGCTGCTCTCTCGCTCCTGCCAGGCAGCCCTGGCACTGCCGAACCTTCCCAAACACTGCTGGGGTGCTCCCGGCACCCCAGCTCGCTCCCAGCCTGCGCCCCGGGCCCTGCGAGTGCTCGGTCCCAGGTTTGAGGGGTGATGGAGCGCGGGGTGAGAGCCACGCAGCCTCCACCAGTGACTCTGCAAACCTGCTGGTTACTACACCAAAGAATCGTTTTTAAAAGGCATGAAACTGCCTTGTTCGGGTGTAACCGGGGATCCAAGGCTGCACCAGAGCCCTCGGCACGGGCACGGGTTTTATCTGGAGATATTTGTGACTGCCCTTGCTATCAGAGCACACGAATGCAGTTAGAATATTCCGACAGGAATCAGCCGACTATGCTGTAAACCAAGGGAGCACACAAGGGAATGTGTGCAGGATAATCTCCCCATGGTGCACACCCAGGGCACCGGGATTCCTTCCAGAATCCAGCCCTTCCCCACACCTCCCTGCTGCTCCCGGAGAGGGGAGCACAGCCTGGCCGGCCTGCACTGCTGGGCTGGAGGCCACCAGGTCACCCCTGGAGTGGCCAGGCAGCCACGCCAGGCAGCCATGGAGAGCAGCAGTGGTGAGATCTTTGTAGCTGGAAAAGGCAAGTCAACATGCAAATCCTGGTTAAAATATCTTTATTAGCAGCATTTTAATCACTTGCAAAATCTGGACCGGGATCAAACCAAACATAAGGCAGCAGCTGCTGTAAACAGCCGTTGTTGAAATGGAAAAATGATTAGTGCTGAGGGAAGGATGTCAGGCATAATGAGCCTGCCTCGGCTGCTGCTGGGGCTGGGCACCGGGCACCGGGCACGGCCAGGCACCTCCGCGCCTCTCCTGCCCTAAAATGTCTCCTGGCACAGGGATCCCCAGACCCAGAACCTCCCTGCCTCCTCCAGCAACCACCCCTGGCCATGTTTACAGCACCAAGGGCTTTTCAGACTCTGCTTGGAGAAGGGAACAGTTCCACTGGTGCAGGAGCCTCTCTCCTTCTGTAACACCGAAAGACATCTTAACTTCCACAGCACTAGGGAAGGGTAATTATCCACCAAAACTTGCACTGAAACAAGGTGTATATTGCCCATATTTCGGCTCTGGTATTAATTACCCTTTCTTCCCCTCTGCTGAGGGGAGGGACCTGGGGGCCGTGGTCCATGGCCAGGTGAACGTGAGTCAGCAGTGCCCTGGAGCCAGGGGGGACATCCCTGTCCTGGGGATCAGCATCAGCCAGGGAGGGATTGTCCAGCTCTGCTCTGGGCTGGGGCAGCTTCACCTCCAGTGCTGGGGCAGTTTGGGTGCCCCATAATAAAAGAACATTAAAGGATGGACATGAGAGGAGCTGCTGAGGGGACTTGGTTTGTTCAGCTGGAGAAGAGGAGACTGAGGGGAGACCTCATTGTGGTCATCACCATCCTCCAGAGGGGCAGCTCTGACCTCTTCACTCTCATGACCACCAACATGATCCAGGGAGCGGCTGGAGCTGGGCCAGGCAGGGTCAGGCTGGAGATCGGGGAAAGGTTCTTCCCCAGAGGGTGCTGGGCACTGCCCAGGCTGCCCAGGGAACGGGCACGGCCCCGAGGCTGCCGGAGCTCCCAGGGGTGCCCAGGGGGGGTTGCTGGGGTGTCTGTGCAGGGACACAGCTCTCCCTGTGACAGCTCCGGCCTCTCCCCACACCGAGAGCTGCTCCTGCCCCCCTCGCTGACAGGGTGGCACAAGGAGCTCCTGTGGGAGAGCGGCTGAAGTCGCCCGGAGCCCGGACACGCAGCAGCCGCCGGCCACCGCCCTGTGCCACGGCAGCTCCCTAAACCACCCGCACGTCGAACCCCGAGGGCCAGAGCACGAGAAGTGCCTTCAGACAGACCCGCTCGGAGCCCTGTCCGAGGCGGGAGGGGGAAAAGCGTTGTTTAGTATTTTTCGTTTCCATCAGGGGGAGCCTGTGCACAGAGGATTGCCCCGGTGGCTCCGGCCCCGGGCCTCGTCCTGTGAGATTTGGGCTGCGGGGCCGGGGGCTCTGTCTCGTGGGAGGGAATTCAGGAACATTTCTGCATTGCAGACCTGTTTGAGCCGTGCTCAGCAGCGAGATCTGTTTATCTAATTACATTAGGGGAAGTTAACGTTTTTATTTAGCTGATGTATAATTCATACCACCAACAATGCAAACCGCGCGCTGTGGTTTGGAGGTTGACTCTACCTGGTAAATATTAACATTTGTGGCATGAAAAATAATTAGAGGGTTACAAGATCTGTGTCAGGGTTATGTGGTAACAGGCTATCGACTGTAGGGCTTGAAATTAAAGACTGCTGTAAACAGACTTTACAAAGCACCACCCTGGAGCAAAGGGAAGCAATAGTTTCTATCTGTTATGGTAGCACTTGAGTAAGCAAATAGCTGGTAAAAAATTCAAAAATTCAAACACTTCCCATTGGAGAGGTGGAAAAAGAGTCAAATGCCAATTATCAGGTGTTATGCAGAGTGAATCAGGTGTTAAACACACTGAACTTCCCACACAACATATAAAAAACCTCCGTTGAATAAAAAGCAATGAAACTCTAACACTGCAAAGGCCCCTGAGGTGTAACTTTAGAGCTCTACTTGCAGTTCTCTTGGAGGAAAAATTGGCCTTCATGGTTAAACCTGTCCTGTTTTTGAGAAAAGAGCAGTGGCCACCACTGACCACTGTGTGCAGCATCTGCTAAAGTTCTCTTCCCTGGTCCCATCCAACCCAAACCACTCTGGGATTCTATGATGGGGGTCAGCAGTTTATGATGTTTTCTCGAGAACAGGCTCTGAAGTTCAGTGCAGTCAGCATAACATAAAAACATATTTTGATTTGATCTATTCCCATATTTCATTTGTGTAACATGATTTAAGTGCTTGGGCACTGAATGCGCACATATTCTATTTTCACTGGGGCAAGAATTAAAGATTTTGTTGTCTATATACAGTGGAGAAGCCTTTTACATTAAAGTCTAAAGAAATCAGCTCAAGCACAAAGAATCCACATTCCATGCCCTGCCTTTGATAGTAAGGCAGCACTACAGCACATCTAGGGACACAAAAACTGTGGAAATAATGAACACAGGCCCAAAGCCTCACCTCCAGCCACTCTGTCCAGCAGAAGAGAGGACAACACTTCAGCCACCCTGCTGGGGGTTAAAATGTGGGTGCCCTCTGGGGTCATCCCTTATCTCCTTATCTTATTCTGTACACAGTGGAGAGGGGCTCACAACAGTTCACTCCTGGCCCAATTACAGATGAGGCTGTTATAAAAATAATAAAAATATAGTGAATATAAAGTCAGCTCTAGTGGCTTGAGTGCAGACATGAGGTGGCAGAAGTCAACGAGCTCATTATGTTAATTATAAAATAACTATGGAAAAGGCTGAATTCCATCTTCTGAAATCTTTCAGCTGAGTCTTACTAAAATATGTGCTCTGCTCCTGCAAGGCTTACAGGCTTAATGGAGGATTCAAAGAGAATCAGAATGGTATCTCTTGGCCTTAAACATCTCTGGATCTTGAGTGCGCAAATGAGTTGCCAAGGAATAAAGTCCCTTTTTTAATTCAAAATGAAACACACCTACATCTCCAGCCTGGGGAGACAGCTACCGAGGAGATCCGATATCAGACCTCAGTCTTGTTTCCTCTGCTACAAGGCAAGGGCAGATCAGTCCAAAGAAAACTCCTCAGCAGATTGAAGCAGTTGAGAAAAAAGTACATTTACTTGTTAATGTCTCGTAGTCTCAGATGTCTACGGTACAAAGGAAAGTATTTGAACAGCTTAAAAGTTTTATGGCTAGAATAACATTCAATAAAAAATACATTTTTGCAGGAGTGGCTAAGGAACCACAGGCAGGCAGGAATTCCGGGAAAGCCCCCGTTCCTCTGGGAGGAGCCAGTGGGGAGCAGGGAGAGGGGTTCCTGTGCTGCCCTGGCTCCCCAGAGAGACAGGGAAGGGATGTTTGGGATTTTTACCTCTGGAAAAGTCTTTGATCAGGCAGCTGGGCTCAGTCTCAGAGATGCAGCTTTCTGCTAGCAAAATCCCAAATCCAAAGCTGGGTGCTATGTTTGCAATGTCCCAAAAATCTGACGTGTTCCATGTGCCACTGAACCTCCCCACCTCCACGAGCTTGCTTAGAACAAAGTCATGAAGTTTTGGAGCAACAACTGACTCTTGGGCAGAGAGGTTCTGGGCCAAGCTTCAAATACCCCCACCTTGTGATTTATGGATTGGTACCCAAAGCAGAGCAGCAGATTTACTCTTTCTTGTGATTTACAGAGCTGAAACCAGGTGAGACTCGGGGTTTTTAATGAGTTCGACCTAGAATTTGAAAATCCCTTTGATGCCCAAATTCAAAGTGAATTTGAGTCAGAGAAATGAGCCCACATGAACCAGACCCAAGAATGCATCTCCTCAAAGCCCTGTGAAGTGAAAGCTCAGCTTTGCAGCAGCTTTTGTTGACATCTTCCCTTGCAGCACCTTTCTAAAACTTCTGACTGCCCAAATGCAAAATGTCCTCACCTCACTATTCACAAATGGTCTTTAACAAATGTTCAGAGGTCTGGTTATACATTACATGAGCATTATGAGAATGAACTGTGGCACCAGCATCTCACAGGCTTTCCAGGGGTTATGTTCTCTCTCTCCAATAAGAAAAAAATCTTCTTGTAGCTGCAATCAGCTCAATAAACTGGAGTGGTGAATTCTCAGTGAAGTGACAAAAAAAGCAAGGGAAGGCTGTAGACATCAGTCCTGAAGAAAGTGGTGACTGACCTGAGCACTGGTGGTGATGCTGAGCTGAGCTCCCCAGAACTGAAGCTCACAGCTTTTCATTTTACAACCTGCCTGTGGCACGAGGTGGAAAATCCCCTACATTGCAATTACCACGAAACTTCTGCTAAGGACAAGAGAGGGAACCAAACCCTGAAAAAAGGAAAGCCTAAAGGTCCCACTTTGGCTGAGCAAACCTGGCCCTACGGCCCTGTCCAAGAGATGGTGCAGCAAAGCTGCTTGGAAGCCTCCTGAGAAACTTCTCTGGTGTGTGGCAGTGCCAGCTGACACAATGGAAAGCACACAGGGGATGTTTCAAGAAATCACTTCACTTGGAAAAAAAACTATGAGCAATGCTTTTTTCTGAGAACTAATTTTCCAAATAGAAGGTTCATTTTCTTCCTCAGAACAATTTCTCCCTTCAGCTGTAAACTCGACAATTTACATCTGAAGTAGTCTTAGGATTCTACTAAGTCAAAATCAAGGCAAGTGTTCCGAGGCAATCATTCTTTCTGAGACATTTCTTCTTTGGAAAATGAGAGACCCAACAGAAACGGGAAGATTTTATTGCAAGTGACAGAACATCGCGCTCAGTGACGGAAGCCTCAGCCTTGGTGTTAAGGAACATAAAGCTCCTGACTCCAATTAAGTTTTGTTCCATTTTTATGGGCATAGAATTGGGCCTTTTGAAGAAAAGTCAGTGGGCTCCAGGGAGCAGCCGTGACAGGGAGACACCACATGGAAATTGCTTTTATTCCTGTTCCCAAGACATCAATCCTGAAGGAAAGGCTATAGGTGCTGACAAGCTTCAGCACTACAGATTAAACCAGGAAAAGTAGTTAAGGGTGAAAAATAAACAAAGGAATATTTTAGGTCTCTTGGGGAGGAAAGGTTCTTTTGCCCGGCATTATTGGTCTTCTCACACAAACCTTAGCTTTGCTGGGGAGAACACTAGATTCTCTCTGGCATGCCAACTCCTGAATCCATCATAAAAATCTATTTTGGAAATCTTTCTATCACGGCATTAAAGGAACTAGTTGTGCTGACAGAAGTGCCCGTGGCGTCCGACGCAGCCTTTCCGTGCTCATGTTGAGGAACGTGGAGGAGGTCGGGACCAAGGGATTTATAAACATTAAGCAAACCCCGTCCCTTTAATCTGAAATCGGCCTCGCTTTGCCCTTAGGTTGACATTTATTGTTTAAAAACGTTGAGAAAATGTGCTGAGGAGCTGCCCATTCCCATCAGTGTCAGTATGAAATGTTTAACGTGCACATTTTTCATCTGGTGCCAGGCCCAGGCCCGCAGCCAGGTCCTGTTTGACAACCAGATGAGTAACACAGAGGGGTTCCCCTGGTGGAAACGCTCGGGTCTGGGAGCTGGCACGGGCTGGATCACAGCACTCCCTGCCAGGAGCCGGGCTGGGGCGCGTGCCCGGCACAGGGGCAGCCCCAGCAGGGTGGTGCCACAGCGAGGGAGTGGGCAGAGGGCAGTTTGGGGGTCATTTTCTACTGCACTGGACTTCCCCAAGCTGCTCCAGGGCTTTCAATGGGAACAGTTTTTAAGAGGGAGAATGAAAGCAGAGCCCCCCCCGCCCGGAGGGGCAGCAGTGCTGCTGTGTGGGTCTGAGATGCTCGAAATGAGCTCTGCCCCTGCCACGAGACTCCCCATAAATCTCTGGGCATGAAGCACTAGGGAAAGAGGAGATGAGCAGCGTTTTTCCAGGGTTTTCCTTTTTCTAGTATTTCTTCTAATCCTAAATTTCATCTTCAACTTCAGAATAATTTGTTCTGATTGACTTTAGGCAGAAGAGTTATTGCACTGTCAGGGACTGACAGATAAACCATGACCTGGGGATCCAGTTACCATCCAAGGGGAATTTGAACATCTCTAGACCACCTCCTGTGGGTGTCCTTCCTCCCAGCTGGATCTCTCCCCCAGGCCCCATGGGTGCCCACCATGCTCCATGCTCCCACCTCAAATTCCAGTATTTTGGGGGCTTCAAACGATTGCTGGCTGATCTTGGAAAAGACCTGGACTTTATGGATTACATAGCTGAGGATTTTGTGCTTATGGAAGAATCTTCTGGGTTTATCTGAAGGTAAAATATCAAATATTTTCCTGGGTGCATCAAAAATCTTAAATTTAAAACTTCTAATGACTATGATGTGCACCCATTTCTATTAGCATGAGGCTCATATTTTAAATTTTAAAATTTAAATAATCCTACAAATTCAGAACAATTGCTAAAAATGCTTGTACTGATCAATGCCAGAGTCTGATGAGCCACAGATGATGGAAAAGGTGTTTCAGTAAGATGTGCTTATGAAATTTTCAAATAATGGTATTTTCACCTGTATTCACACTTTTGACAGGTAAAAATTAAAAACAAGGATGCTTTAATGGGAAGGGTTTTGAGTACATTGGGGAGCAAAAGGTGGAGATCTGAGTTAGAGCAGCTCCTGAGCTGGAGGTGATGTGGGGACCCCTCACCGAGGCAGCACAGCCTCGTGTCCGAGGGCCCCAGGCAGCTCTGTCTGCTCTTGAAGCCACTGCACAACAACCACATAAATGCAGCAAATTAAACTGTGCTGCTCTGCTCTAACTCAGTAAATATTTTGCATGAGGAGAACGTGACACGAGCACGAGGAATTTCTTGGCAAGAGCCACTCTCCCAGTTAACATTTAGCAGCCATCTCGCTGTCACTGCCCCCGGCACTGCCCAGCCCCTCACAGCTGGGCACAGCTGGCTCTCCAAGGGCACCGTGCAGTTGAGAGGAATCTTCTTCTGCAGCTCTTAGGGGGTCCAGCTGTTCCCCCAGAGCTCACAGTGGCTTTGATTCCCCCTTTCAGCAGCACCTGCAGATCAGGTGGGGCACTCATGGGCGGTGCTGAGTGTAACTCAGAGCCTCAGAACACATCCTTGACCAGCCAAGCATCAATCTCCCCTCTGAGCTCCTTCACCCAGGCCTTGCTAAGATATTGTTTAAAGTCTGACAGAAAAACCAACACAGAACTGATTCAAAGCTTACCAAAACTTCCCATCAAAGCAATCCAGACTTTGGATCCAAGGGGGTGGCACCAGTTTGGCTACAGCCTGACCCAACAGAAATGAAATCAGAATTTCTCAAGGAGAATCCCTGGCCACTACACCTCATTCTTAACACCACCAAAAAAGCAGTGCAAGACTATGCTTTTAATTACTATATTCAGGAAATTAATTAGTCCCTGAGCAATTAGGAACAGATCTGAAATCATCTGGTTGTTGTCCGGGATACAACTGGAAGCAAGAAGCATTTCCTAAAAAGCTCCTGCAAAAGACCAAGTCTGGAGCGAGCTGGATGCATTCACTCACGCAGGAATGGCCCGAGTGCATTTGTAACTCACTGCCCCTATCCCGAGTAATGAAACACAACTCAGTGACCAAAACCATCACAGCCATTGAGGATTTCTTGGAAGTGCCCACAGAGACGCATTTATTGGTGCCTGCTCCCAGCTCTCCAGGAGTTTGCTGCCAATATCTACCCTGTCCAAAGGGTTTGTGACTGAAAAGGGCATCAACTGTACATTTCTGTCTCTCGCTGGAGAAAAGAGGGGACAAACACTGACCCTTGTGAGCTGCAAATTAAATGGGTGGTGCTGTACTTAGGGCCACACTCATTGCCACCCTTGCATGGTTTGCAGGGTTTACTGTTGTTAATCACTGCTGGTTGTGGGGTTTGAGCTGTACCAAGACTCCCTCCTCAGGGTCACCCATAATGGCAAGACCTGCTCCAAGTTTACAGTGGATTGGGATACAAATGTGTTGGTACCTCCTTATCTCCCTGATAACAGCGCAGAGCCAGTGGTTTGGGTTTGCAGAGGGTGGGAAATGCTGAAATGGAAAATTCAGATTCTCTTCCCTCTGCTCTGAGCCGAGAGGAAGCTCCCGGAGCATTCCTGTCTGGGGCTCAGCATCCAACAGCAGCAGCACAAGGGCCGGACTGGGACCTGTGTTTGTCCCAGACATTAACGTGCACCGAGTGCTCGTCCTGCCTTCCTGCACACAGCCCGGGAGCAGGCTGGAGCAGGAGCAGCACCCTGCCGGGGTCACTCACCAGCCAGAACCTGCCCTGGGAGGGTTTTACAGATTGGGGGTGCAGCTCCCCCTGAGCCTGTCACGTGGCACACCTGGCTGCAGAACAGAACTGGGAGATGTTGTGCCAAGGAATTGACTACACAGCACTGAGAGCCTGGGCTGTATCAGGCCTGGGAGCAGGGCAGGATCTCTCTGCCCTATTTCGTGTCAATCCTTCATACTGCCAAGCTGGCTGCCAAATGCATGGCTGCCAAATAAATTGACCTTGGCAATTTTAAACCATCAATTATCATCATTATATTATTGAAAACAGCTCTGTGCCTGGAATTACACCAGTGGGAAGATGCTCTCTGACGATACAATTTTGTTCCCATATGGAAATCAACAGATTAGCCCACAGCACCTTTACACTGCTTTGCATCGTGCAGCTCATGCTGTTGTAATCATAATATTCTCATCAGTGGGAAAGGCTGGGAGGCAGCTAAACACCGAATAAAGTGAGTTTCTTTATTTTATATCAAATAGAATGCTGCTTCCAAATTCAAACAATGCCCTTACAGCAGCTGAGTCCAAAGCTGCACACTGAGATCAATGCACACTGAGCATAGGACCCAAAAAAGGTCCTGTTTTTATGTAATGTTCATCGTCCCAAGGGTCAGAGAGCACCTTTGTTTTCAGACTCAGGAGTGTCTGCACTGAGGCACGGCCAGGGGCAGAGGCAGTCCCTTTGCCTGACACCCACCTGAGGGAAGGGTGGCTTCCCTGGGTACCCTTCAGGTCTCTGATACTCATCTTCTATCCTTCCACAGTTCTTGCAATCACCGACAGCTTATGATAAACATAAAATGCCTGGATCCCCCTGCCAGATACACTCAGGAAAAGGAAAGGAGAACACGCAGTAATAACTCCAAATTCTACGTTTGCAGCCCAGCAGGGAGAGGTATAAGCTCCAAACCCTCACCAGTAAACAGAGAGGACCCGAGCATTCCTGCCAGGACTGCACCCCTGCACGCAGCCAGAGGCTGAGACAGGTCCTGTCAGTGCTGAGCACGGAGTGATATCATCCTTAACACCACGGGAGAAACTTTAAAAGCAGATTCCTACGGAAAATCATAAATCATCTGCGGGGATGGCGGGCAGCCAGAGTGACGTTATCGAGCCCCTTCTCCAGCGCAGCTGAGCCGGGCATTCCCCGGAGGGTGTTTGTGTTTGGGAAGGGACGCTGCTCCTCGATACCCCGATCACAGCTGGGGCCCAGCCAGGGCTGGCACCCGGCCCGGGGGAGCAGATCCCTGTGGGATCAGAGCTGGAGCTCTGCCACTGCTCCGGAGAGGAGGAGGAGCAGCCCTGAGCTGGAATCACCCCTGGCAGGGTGCCCTGGCAGGGCTCATGGGGGTGTGGGGGGCAAACCGAGCTGTGCAGGGCTGGGGAGCCTCGAGCTTCAGCTCTGCTCCGCCTCTGCCGAGTCCTGCAGGTACAGAGCAGGAGGGACCTGCAGCCCCCGGCCAGGGCTGGCCTCCGGCACGTCCCCCAGGGAGGCTGGAGGAGGATGCTCTGTGGTTTTGTGCAAAGTTCTGGGTGTCTTCAGTGCTACAGCACCTCTGTGTGGATCCCTTACACTGTAAATATTGCACCTCAAAATTAAAATTTGGCCTTGAATTTTATTAAATGTGCCATAGGAAATAAAACCTTTCCTGTCAGTGATTTGGAGAGAACAAGTGGTCACAGTTGCTTGGCTAGCAGCAAACCCCTCTTATTTTCCAAGCCCAGTCATTCCCAGAAGCCCATCATTCCTTGTTACAACGTTTTTTGGTTTAATTGCTCGTCTACTTCCTTTTACCCCCTGCCTGCATCCTGTCCTGCTGGGCTCCCAGAGAGGCCAGTCCCACCAATGGATTTGTTTTCTGCCTCGGTATTTCTATCTAGAGAAACTTCTGCATCCAGGATAACCCTCCCCACTCAGAATTGTTAATCCCAGAGATCCTCCAGCATCTTTTAGTGATTTTCCCACTTCTTCCATGGCCTAAGCTGCCTTCCCTGAACAGTTATAAACTTTCATTGCCAGAACAGCACTTAACCAAAAGCCCCGAGTCACCTGCAGGGCCCTGTGTTTTCCAGATTTCCCAGGGACCCACTTGGTTATGTGAAGGTCAAACGTGTTCCCCAAGGTTTTATTCCACGGATTTCTTCTCATGCTGCAGTCAGGCTTCACTGCACAGACGTTTGTGCCTGGGTTGATCTCAGTGCAGAAACCTCTGGCGCTGAAGCCCGGCTGAGCTGCTTTGCCCGGGGGAAGCTGCCAGGCTGAAAGTTACTGCAGGGACTGGACATCAGCTCTGAAATCTCCTCTCGAGGCCAAAGGACTCCTAACACTGATGGCAGGTCAGCCTAGAGACGTATTTCTAATTTGGTCAACAGCTACAACAAAAAAACCCACTTTGGTTCCACTGAAAATTATCTTGGTTATTAAACCCCCCAAATGCCTCAGAACAACCTTTGGTGCTCAAATGACTTCCAGTAAAGATTTTCCCACAGTAGAAAGAGCAATTTTCTTTTCACATGCATTTTCCCCATGTGCAAATTAATGATCTGACTTTTAGAAGGACCCGGTACCCAAATTCCCTGTGCTGAGGACATGCGAATTCGTCAACAATGAAATCTGGGAGTTCCAGCTATGGCAGCACCTCGGGAAAAAGTCCTCAGGATCCTGAGAAGAAAACAAAATTGAAGGACTACGATCCTCTTCGCTGCCCAGGCTGCCCTGGCAAGGCTCCAGCGTGGGGATGGCTGAAAACAGCCTGGGAACCACGAGAGTCCTCCTGCTCTGGGGCAGCCACAGCCTCCCAGGCAGCGCCTGAGTGCGAGCTGCTGGGAAGGGCAGGGGCTGCATCCGCTCTCCTCAGTGTTTTCCTGCTTCTCTGTCAAGCACTGGAAGTAGAAGCATCAGCAAAATCATCACTACATGGAATCGGAGAATCCCAGAGTCCCTGAGGCTGGAAAAGCCCTCCAGGATCATGGAGTCCCAGCTGTGCCCCATCCCCACCTTGTCCCCAGCCCAGAGCTCTGAGTGCCACCTCCAGCCCTTCCTTGGACACCTCCAGGGGTGGGCACTCCAAACCTCCCTGGGCAGCCCCTGCCAAGGCCTGACAACAGCGACTGTTCAGGGGAGCCCACAGGCATCCATCACATGCACTGCTGCTATTGGAGCAGGATGGAAAAATCCCCATTAAAATGAAAAATCTTCTGGAAAATCCCTTGAACATGAGTGTCCCAGCTGCAAATCAGTTCTGTGTGTCACAGCTGGTCATCCTCTGCCTTTCTGCCTCAGAGATCCTTGGGCTTCACTGCTCCCCTCACTTCACACCAGCAGCGTTAAAGGCTCCTCCAAACCCCTTTCCCGAGGGCTTTTAAGAATCTGTATCCGCCTTTTCCCAAAAATACCACCCACTTAACACAAGATGGCACCGCTGACCACCTCAGGGCTGAACGCGAGCCCAGGTGCCCGGGACAGGTTCACATCTGTTTATTCAACTCATTTCCTGATCCTGAAAAGCCTCTCCCGATGCTTCTCCTCCCCACTGTGCTTTGTCACAGACACAAATCTGTCCTCTTGCTTCGTCTGCCAACAGCCCCTTGGTCAGAACAAGCTGAAATCTTCCCCAAGATTTTGTAATTCCCTAATTAAGGCTGGCAATACCCTGATTAATACATGTGAAGAAGAGGAGTCGTGGTAGATCACAGGCTTGCTCAGCGTAGTCCTGCACCTCTCTCGTTTTGCAGCACAAGCTGTGCCTCACTGAGGGGTGAACAGTGCCCCACAAACCCCCTGGGAGCCGAGATGCAGAGCTCTGGGAGCGAGCTGCCAGCCCGGGCTGGACACTCAGCACCACCCGACGGGATCAGCTCTCCTGGCCCATCTCACAGAACTCCTCTGACGGGCTTCAGTCACCACCAGTCCGGACCCCACTACTAAAGGGGGGAACAAAAAGAGGTTGACTTGATATTAGCATTTCTCTGGAGTCCCTGGGAAGCAGAAAGACTGGGGGAAGGGTGAATTCCTTCCCTATACAACTGAGAATTACATCCTTTCTCTGGAATGTTTAAGCTAATTTGGAGAATTTAACAGATATTAATGTTCTTGCTGCAGAGTCATACACACCAGTCCACAGCCTGAGATGAATTACTTGTGAATTTTGTTCTATTTCCATAGTTCTCTCTTGAAACAAGGCATGTTTTATAGCACTTTATACTTTTTTTTAAAGTAGATTCCCCAAATCATTGCCCTTCTGTGAAGTCCATGGCATTCCTTAAGCTGGTTTATGCCTAGAGAGGACTGAAATCTCCAGACCCCACTCAAAGACACATTCTCCTGGTTTCTCATCTGAGGATACACAGGCAGAACTTGCCCTGTGTGTATTCTCCAGGCTCACATTTTCCAGCACCTCCCCTCCCCTTCCAGCTTCAAAGTGCTTCTGCAAAGAATCCAAACCCAGGGGCCAAACTCCTGTGGCTCTCACAGAACATCCCCCAGTCACAGCTGAACAACAACTGGCTCTGCTGGGCCTGAACATCACCCTCGGCTGCAGAGCAGCTCCTTGGGTTCCAGCTGAGGAGCTCAGGCATTGTCCAGCTCTGCCACCTCAGTGCTGCTGGAGCAAACGTTCAGCAAATCATCCTCCAGGGTATTTCTGGCTATTTCTAGAAAGGTTCCTCCTGCACTCAAGTCCAGAGTTACAGAATCATCCCAGAGTCCCAGAATGGTTTGGGTGGGAAGGGACCTCAAAGCCCATCCAGTGCCACCCCTGCCATGGCAGGGACACCTCCCACTGTCCCAGGGTGCCCCAAGCCCCATCCAGCCTGGCCTGGGGCACTGCCAGGGATGGGGCAGCCTCTTTTGCCCTCACTAACATATGAACACATCAAAATTATAACTCTGATAAAACCCCAGTGGTTTATAAAACTCACAACTTATCCAGTATCAGGTGATTCATTACATTTTCTATTACATGCAGCAGAGTTTGCTGTTCAGGCAGTGTCCCAGCAGGGAAACCTGCAGGCCTCATTTCCAGAATTCCTCACATCCTGGCACTAAGGCATATCAAGCATCCACTGTTGTGGGAGAACATCCTCACAGTATAAAGGTTCATGGTTAAAACACCAGCAAAGCATCTCTTAAGAAGTGCATTTGGCCTCAAAATGAGGCTTAGTCTCCTTTTTAATGAGCGTTTTTGGGATGTTTTCACCAGGACGGGAACCCAAATCGAGTCAAAAGATTTTTCCTAGTAAAAGGATTTCAGGTGTAACTCCAGTTTGCAAATTCATCCCGAATTCCTGCTCTTTGGTTCCATTAGGTTCAGGCTTTGTGCTCGCAGCAGCATCCCCGGTTCCCGGGCAGCAGCAGGGGTGCCCTGCTCCCGGGCAGGGGAGCTCTTCTGTTCCCAGCACAACGCACGAGCTCCCTCCGGGCGGGTGAGCAGGCAGCGGGCCAGGAGCAGAAAGCCCCTGCTTTGCAGCCATCCCCGAGCCGAGGTATCAGCTTCACTCTTCAAAAGCATGAGCGCTCAGAAAGCCCTGCTTGGAACTTGAACCCATCCTGCTCAGCTCCGTGCAGGGGGCTGAGAGGCCGTGGATGACACGACCCCGACTGCAGTGCCCCATCAGGGACGCTCTCAGCTTCTATTTCTCACTTGCACCTCGCTGCTTTTCCTGCCCCATCGCAAAGCCAGGACCGAGGCGTGGGTCCCTGCAAGGAGCCGTGTGGGGAGGGGCTCGCTGGACAGTCCATGCCCCTGACCTCCATCACCCTGGGACAGCTGCTCCTGATCCTGATCCCTCCCAAGGGTCCTGAGCAGCCCCCTGGAACCTGCAGGGCAGCACTTGGGGTGTGGGACAGCCCCAGCTCTCTGTGCTGCAGCAGCTCGTGCCGCGCTGGGAGTGTCCTGACACTTCCCCAGCTCTCCAGGGCTTGCTTTCATCTCAGGAGCAGCCTGAAGTATTTTTCAAGCTGTAGCATTTCTGTTTTATGGCTGTCCAAATGCTGCAACGTTCTGCTGGTATTACTATAAAAATCCGGGGGAAAAAGCTGGAAGCTGCATTAATTCTGTGCAGATTGTGATTCTCCATGGGTTAACTCAGTTCTCAGTTCAAGTTTGGCCCCTTCTGCCTGCAGACTTTGGGTTACAGCCCCACTGTCAGGTACTGGGGCTGATCTTTAGGGTAATTTATGGGGAGGGATAAAACGGGCAGCGCGTCCCGCTCTGCCTTTAACCACTGGGAGGGTCCATCGTGCTCAGACAGGCTCCATCGAACCCCTCCTGCTGCCCACAGCTAACTGGGACCCCACAGTGACTGGTGCTGGTTGGAAATGGGAATTTGGGTAAAACCCACAGGATTTCATATCCACAGGCTCTAATGCCAGCCTAGAACTGAACCTGGCTGGGAATGAACTAAAGCTGCGGGCTGGGGATGGGGGCTGCCAGGAGGGAGCTGGGACCCCTCCCCACGCTCTGGCAGCAGCCCCTCCACTCATTCTCTTATCACAGCCACCTGCACATCTCCGAGACCATGAACCTGATAATCCAGTCCACAACTGAGCACTTCCTTTTATTTCTGCAGAGTGCCTTGTGCAACCCTCACGCCCTGCATGTGGCATTTCCCTTTGCCCTAAAAACCAGAATAAAATCCCGTGGACCTTGACAGAGTCAGAACATCCCATCCCAGCAGAACTTCTGAAGGAAAGTGAGCTGGAACAGGCCAGGAATTGCATAGAATTAGACGTGGCTACTTTCAGACATTCCCGGAGCTGGATAGACAATATTATTTCAGCCTGCTCCTGCACAATCACTGCCAGAAAACATTTGGAGTGGGTTCTGATCCTCTGTGCCCCAGACTTGCACCCACACCCAGCCAGGGATCAGCTGGCAGCGAGGAGAAGCCCAGGACAGAGTTTACAGAGCAGGATTTCAGCTTGGTCAGTGCCCGTTCCCTGCCCAGGACCTGGGCTCTGTCTCTGGGGTTCCTGCCCTGGCTCAAGGGGTTCCCACTGTCCAGCACAACTGAATCCACCCAAACCCCTGCTCCTGCAGCCAGGCCAGTCTTCCACAGGCTCCAAAGCCTCACACAGAGGGGAGCACCACCAGGATGTTCTGCCAGATTCTGTTTAATGCCCTGGCACCTTCAGGGTAGTGCAAAACTACAAACTTTGGTCCTTCCAGGACCTGAAGGGGCTGACAAGAAACACGGAGAGAGACAATTTACAAGGGATGGAGGGACAGGACACAGGGAATGGCTTCCCACTGCCAGAGGGCAGGGATAGATGGGATGGGCAGGCCCTGGCACAGGGTGCCCAGAGCAGCTGTGGCTGCCCCTGGATCCCTGGCAGTGTCCAAGGCCAGGCTGGATGGGGCTTGGAGCAGCCTGGGACAGTGGAAGGTGTCCCTGCCATGGCAGGGGGTGGGATGGGATGGGATTTAAGGTTCTTCTGTGATTACCTGTGAGCACAGGGAAGCCCCATGTCCCTGCCCTGCCTGAGCTGACACAGGCAGGTTCATCCCTCATCCCTTTGTCTGGAGCACCAGATTTGCTGTGGGCTGCAGGAACAGGCCCCTAATCTGGCACCATTTACAGTCCGTGGGGCTGTTGATCTCCCTGACTGTCCTGACTCACAGCGAGATTTCCTCTCAAGCAGATGGAAGGTTCATTCCCTGCCGTGGGGCAGCGACAGCAAGGTTTGAGCTCTCTCCTCCCAAACCAAAGGCAGGACAGACACTCGACAGCAGCCACACAACAAACTTGGGATGCTCCCAACAGGTGGCAGCTGCTTCCAGGGACACGGAGCGGGCCCCACATGCTGCTGCTAATGAAATAATCTGAGGTCAAACCAATATTTGTGTAAAACCACTGTATTTATCTCCATACGTCAAGATAGCACACACAAATATTTATCTTCCCTGAAACGTTTTAAACAGAGCATTCCTGCCGGTTGGAGCGCTGCCGAAACCCTCGCCAGCCGCTTCCCGGAGTGTCCCCCAGCCGCCGGGCCCCCCTGCCTGGGCTGGCGGCCGGACGGAGCCGCAGCCGCCCCCGGCCCCCGCCAGGGCTCCCAGCGCATCCCGAGCTGTCACCGGCGTGCCGAGGCCACCGACCCGGCCGCGATTTCAGCCCCTCGCTGCAGCTTCCAGCGCTCCCCGCTGGGACATCCCTCGGCTCCCCGGGCTTTGGTGATGTTCGTGGCACAAGGAGAGGCGGTGCCCGCCGCAGCAGAGGGCACAGCACTGCCCTGGAGGGCACGGGACCCTCTGCCCGCAGAGCTTGTGGCACTGGGCGGGTGCCCCACAGAACCCGACCCTCCTGGGTGGGCTGTGCTGGGGATCAGGACTGGGAATTGCCCTCGTGCTGGGGATCAGGAACGGAGCTGAACATCACAGGCTCAGCTGCAGGATCCCAGCCTGGCAGAGTGAGGGTGAACGGCACGAGTGAAAGCAGCAAACCCCTGGGCAGGTTCTCACCACCTTGGCTCACCCACACCACACAACACAGCACATTTTCCAAAACCACTTTGGCTTCTCAAGTGGGTGTTAGGTACCCGTAAGGAAGCTCCCAGGAACACCCCTGGGCACTGGCAGTTCCCTGTGTTAACCCCTCAGTCTCAAAATCATTCTGTAATATTTGTCACTGAGGAGTCTCCACATGGTCAGGCAGTTTTTGCTGTGCTGGCACTGACTGCTATGTTTCTCTGGGTATAAACATTAATTCATGGCTGTATGTGCATGCACAAACCTGAACACCAACACACTGGGAACGTGGCAGAGGTAACCTGGCAATCCAAATCAAAAGCTGAAATGAGTTTGCAGCATTTCTAAATTAACCTGTTGCCATCTCCAGAGCAAGGTGGGTGTAACATTAATACACAAATTTGCCTCCACAGCACCCTTCTCTTTCCCCCACATTCATGATGAGCATTAGAGGTTAGGATTGGAAAGGCCGTTGAAGGATGGGACAGTGAAAAATTGACTGCAGTGACCTCTGGAGTATTTCCACTGTCAGAGACAGCAGCCAAATGCCCTTGAGTCTCAAGAAAAAGACACAGACACTCCCTGCTCGTGTGCAGAGACATCAGCAAGCACCAGGCTTCTGCATCTCCCCCAGTGAGAGGGGATCATCCTTGGGGCAGCTCAGTGGAAAACAGACATCTCCCCAGAACATCACCCAAATAACCTCAGAGATGCTGGGCACAGCTAGAGCAGGTGGTACCCAGCAGCCAATGGGTTATAAAAGAGCTTTAACGTGACATTGGGCTTTACTCAGCCCAGTGTCACAGTGAGCATCCTTGTAGATGGTTCTGTTTGTCCTCCTCATGTCCATGATTTTTCTTGGTTTTCTTTTTTAATTCCAAAATCCCCTTAAAAGCCATTTTTATACCATCATCCTCGCTTGTGAGAGACCAGCAAGTGTGTGTGGGGAATTCACTTTACAACACACGTGGCAGATGAGGCCTTTGTTTTCAAGACCCTGCAATAAAATTCAGATTTTTTCAGCTAAAGCAGTTGCTTTGTTGCTGCTCCAGCCTAGGACACCATCCCTCCATAAAAAGTGTCGGTAGATGCCCCAAACTGGCCGAGCAGTGTCCCTGGGTGTGAGCACTCATGGCCAGCAGCTCCTGCTGGAGAAGCCAGAGGAGGTGCAGGAAGGCAGGAGCAGCCCTGGGACACAGCCCTGGGCACGGGAACTCCTGCCCCTGGAAGCTGAGTGAGCTCAGCAAGCTCCAAGCCCTTGTTCTCCTTGGAGAGATCCCAGATGGACCCGAGGGTCCATCCCAAGCCTGGATCAGGCCAAAAACGTCTCATTAGACCCAGGGATGGTTCAGCCACCAAGGCAGGAGCAGTGGGGGACCTGAGCCACAGAGACATCAGTGTGAGTGGCGCTGCTTTTACCAATGTCACATCACAGAAATCTCTGGGTGCTTTTGACTGCTGAACCTGCTGTGCACGGGCTCGTGTGTCAAACACCAGCTCGCACATTCCACAGAGAGGCTTGGGGTTTTTTTCCTGCTTTCTGGGCTGTCAGAAAGGATTTGGATGAGGTCAGTCTCTGAACACAGAACATTAAGTCTCAACTGAGGGAAGGACACAAAAGCTGCGTCTCTACTGTACCACGTTGCATATTGTGCACATCAGTCTGAGTTGTTTTATTACCAACAATTACCAGCTCCAGGCAGGGTGACCTGCTGAACGAGCTGTCTGACACAGTCATTAGTCACAGCTCAGCAGACACCAGGAGAGGGGGATTTGGATCCTGTAAGGCAACAGGCACTTATCAAACAGTTGAAAAACCATAGACTAAGCACAAGCAGCACCGTGGCTGCCACGGGGGGAAGAAACCTCCTGAAATCTGGAATGTGTTTCTACTTACTGTCCATCCTAGTAAAATAAAATGATCTCTCATTTGAGCATATGGTTCTGCTTAGACAAGAAACTGTATATATTGGTCTAAATCCAGAATAGCCCTTCTGACATATTACTCAGTATTAGAAAATCACTACAACCTGCGTGCTCTGTAGCAGTTCCTAATGCTAAGTGCAACAAACCTTCAGTGAGCTTCCTCCTCCCTCTCTCCTCCCCAGCTTTCTGTCCTGGACCCATTTCATTCTTTTTTTCTCAGCCTGATACCTTTTCTATATCCTTCTCCTTTCTCTTCTCCATCCTGCACCCATCTCTTCATGAAGGGATTGTGACTTTTCCATGTGAAAAGACTTCCAGCAGCATCCCAGAGTTCCCAGTCTGTGTGGCAACCTGCTGATTGCAGAGACTGAGCTCTCAGATGGCAAATACCTCATGGATAATCTGCAGATGTATTTTCAAGGCCTTTATGTATTTTAACAAATTTCTTAGCTTTTATTTGAGCACAGTCAGAGGGACAGAGAAAACTCCAAAGCTTTGGGGATGCTCAGGTGACAGAGGAGATGGAGTCTCCAATTTCCAAAGTAGATTTCTCTGAGAGTGAAGAAGCCTTTGCAGATCCTGGACTCTGAATGGGACCTCTCTGAAGAGAAGCTGGATGACATTTCTCTGCCTGTACTTCCCAGCTGAGGATGTATTTTAGGCATGATCCAATATTTCCAGGGGAGCATACTGATTTTCAGAAAATGGCATTGCAAAAGAAATATTGAACTGAAACATTTCAGTGAGATCAAAACATTTGAATGGGGAAGGCTCACGATGTAAGAATGGATACGGATGGGAAAGGAGCCTTTGCCAGAAAACCACGCAGCCAACTGGGCCTGGGCTGGATCCAGCTCTGTCAGAGATGGATTCATTCCTGCTGGGCTCCTCCACACTCCCAGAGCCCAGCAGCCCCGGGAGCGGGGGCAGCTCCAGGGCACCTGAGCTGGGATGAAATGAGCTCGGTGACCTGGGTCCCTGAGCTGAGCCTGCAGCAGAACCTTCCTGGGGTGAGCTGGGAGAGCCCTGCAAACACTGCAAACAGCCCAGAGCTGCCCCTCAGCCAGCACAGAGCGAAAATCTGACCCCAGCAGGGGCACAAAACACCAGTGGCAAAGGGCTGCCCCAGTACAGCCCCTGACTCCACTGCTTCTAAGAGCTGAGACTGAAAAGGAGAGTTTTCCCATGAAAAATCAGCTTCTTAGCTGAGTAACTGAACATTTACACACATGAGCAACAGGTAAATACAACTGCATAAAGAACAGTGCAAAAATAATTCCTTGGAGTTTTCTAAAAACAGAGTCCTCTTAGCAAAGCATTGGACTGGGAAAACCCCTCCCACTTCTTGTAAGGAAGTGATTCCTTTGGGACCACATTCATCTCTGAATTTCACCCCAGCTCTAAGTTCCTGTTTAATTTGCCCCCCGCAATTCAAGCCACGCTGTCTGAGGAAATGGGCAAAATCACCCAGAAAGGTGAAAGCTCCAACCATTTCAAGACACAGAAGAGAGGAAAGGTGATCTCTTGGGACACCATGCCATGAGGCCAGAGTCCTTTCTGCACCCCAGGACCCTCAGTCTGAGCCAACAGAACGGATTCTTCCTGCACGGAAAGGATTCCCATAGACCTCAGCCAAGACAAGGATTTGTGCCAGGGATGAAGGAGCCTCAATTATTTGTGCAATCCTGCTAGAACAAGCTTCAGCTACTGACAAGGCTTACACCGGGCTGAGTTTAGAGTGAATGGCTTCATATCTTCTCAAATAGGGAAAAAAGGGTATTTTGTAGAGTAGACACCTTCATCGAAGGAGGGCTGAGACCCAAACCTCGCAGGGAGCGCTGCCCCCAGGATGCAGGCTGGGATCACACCCCAGACAGGGAGCACAGGCTGGGGGGACCTGCTGAGAGCAGCTCTTCAGGGAGGGACCTGGGGGATCTAATTAAACACCTATCACATCACATCACCTTCAAATCCAACGGGATGAGAGGGGATTTCCATGAGTGAATGCCAGTGCTTCCTGTGGGCTTTGTTGAAATGATTGCCCTGGTTTGTTTCGGTGAGATGAAGTTAATTTAGGCAAACTGGACAATAAATTAACAACCATTACCAGATGAGGAGTTTTTCACCAAGCAAGGCTGAGTTAAGCCCTTCTGTCACAGAAGAAGAGCAGAGGCACCACGTGCTTTGCTGGCCAGAGCTCTTTCCTCTCAGCACAGCACGGGCTGCGCTGTGCCAGGGCCAAGCCCTCGCACGGCTCTGAGCCCCGCACAGCCCGCGGTGCTTTGTCCATCACAGCCCCGGTGCAGAAGCCAAACACACCCCCAGGCCCCGGCACTTCAAACCTGTCCCCGACACCTGCTTGGATTGCTCGGGGCTGTGCCCTGGCCGTGGGCCAGGCGTGAGCTCAGCCCTGCAGCTGGACCCCCCCACACATCACAAATCCTGGCAGGGCGCGGGGCACGGTTCCTGCTCCCCCATCTATCATCCGGGGGGAAACGGCCCGGAATGGGCCCGCTGGGGACAGGAGGGAATGGCACAGCCGGCGACAAAGTGGAAAGGTGCCAGCAGGGGCACATGGCAGAGGGCGAGCTTCCAGAGCAGGGTGGGCAGGGAAAAGCACCCAGGGCACCTCCTGGCCAGGGGGGGAACTGGCAAAGCCGGGAAGGAGGAGGCCAAAGGAAAGGAGCAGGGATGAAGGCAGAGGGAAAAGAGCAGAGCTGCCCCTCAGCACAGCCCTGGCTCCTACATCCCTGGATCCCGAGCCTGAGCATCCTCCTCCTGCTGCCTCCTGCCTCGGGAGGGAGGTCCAGAGCCGGGCAGGGCCAAGGCACCGCTTCCTCTGATGGGCAGACTGTGGTCCCGCGGGAATGTCCCGGGGATATCCCTGTTTTGTGGGGCAGCAACAAATCAAACCTTCCTGTGACAACAGACAGCTTGAGCAGGGACACCAGGAGGTCAATGAGGTGGGGGGAAACCTGTGGAGGTGTTTCCCCATTTTGTGATAAAAGCCAGCTAAAGCTGACCATCCACAGCAGACACTCGGTGGATGTGAAAGCTCCTGCGCCAGCCAGCAGGAAATCTGTCCCCACTGTCCCAGCAGGTGTGGCAAAGAGCCTCGAGGGACAGGTAACGGCTGAAACAAATACAAGGTAAAATCAAGATTAATTGTTACATTTGGCTCTGGCTTTACAAAGCTGCTGTGCTAAAGGTGGTATAAAAGAACAGGAGGTATAAAAAAAAACCCAAACAATTTATTTTAAGGCAAAGTCTGATGATTTCAAGTAGAGAATGCTGTTGTGTGCTCACTTCCACAGCAAAGGACTGGACATAAGGAATTTGGGAAGCCATTTAATCTTATCTTACACATTAGTGGAAACATAGCAAAGAAAATTGCACAAAAAGAGAAGGTTCTCTAGTTGGAAAAATACCACAGCACCTCACTCTCCTCAGAAAAGCCCCAAACCCAAACAAAAGGAAAACAACCCCAAGAAAGCCCATGCCCTCAAAGCCATCCCTTCCCTGGCACATCAGTGCTCAGACCCCTCTGTTTGAGCTGTGCAATAAATAAATAGATAAATCAGCAGGAATTCTGTGCTACTGATTTGTATGAACAGCAAATGGAGAGCAGAGGGAAGGGGACTTGCCTGGCAGCAGGTAAACAACAATCCTGGGGAAAAGCCTGGTCTGTACCATCCCCACCCATGTCTGGCTCTGAATGAGTCCCAAAAACCATCACACCCCAACACAAAGCTCAGCACACCTGCCCTGTGCAGAGCCTCTAAGATGTTTCTGCTCCTGCAACCCAAATTTATCTTGTCTTTCCCCTTCACAGGCAAACCCCACCAGGAAGATGAAGACAATGTGCAAAACCATGGGTGGGGCTATGGAGCCAAACGAGCACAAATCCTTTCAATACGAGACAAAAAACATATGTGAGACCATACTGCCTGGATTGGAGGCACAGGGAATTCATTTATCTGCCAGAATGTTAGAAAGGGGCTTTTTACCATATTTTGGAATTTCCTGTTACATAACCAGGAGTGGGAGCTGCGGGGGAAGCTCGGGGGTGCCACCCCAGCCTGCAGGCACCTCACTCCTCATCCCTTGGCTTGGCACAGAGCAGGAGGAAGACAACACGGAATAATGGGGTATCCCTTCTCACTTGGCTTAAAAGCAGAAAGAACCTGAACTACTGAAAACCACTGAGCCTGATCTCACAAATCAGGGTCTGGTGAAGCCCCCTCATCTCCAGCAACCTGAACGAAAGAACAGGGGAGTGGTGCATTCAAAGACCTGGAAGGAAAATACTGATGGATTGGGAGCATCAGGAAACATCCAGTGTGGTTCCAGTTCAGTTCACACCACTGAAAGCCCTTGCCAGTCAAAGCCTCATCAGCCACCAGAATACACCCAAATCTATGTTTAATGTGTTAATTTTGAATGTTCATCAGGGTGCCTGGCATTAGGGGAAAAAATAATCACTAGTTGCACTTGTTTGAAGTAAAAAGAAAAACAGGAGAAAAATTACTTGGAAAGGGAATTCCATTACATTACATGCAGAAATTGCATTTCAGAGCATTTAGAGCTGGGAAAATAGCAAGTGGTAAATAGGGGGAGTATAAAAAAATTCCCTTCTGTAATCCTCAAACCAGGCCCCTGCGCTTTGCCACGTTAGAGCATCACCAGTGTTCTGTGAGGGCGTCTCAAGAAATGCCACAGAGGAGAAAAGTAGGAGGAAATACCTGTCATAAATACACTTATCATGTTAATTCATTTGATTTTTATTATAACGTTATATATAGTATTGTAACGTTATTTTATTATAACGTTATATATGTGTATATATAGTATCCTCAAAGAATAAATTACAGTGGGAGCTGTTTGTGCAGTAAAGCGGTTTGTAGGACAGAGCAGCAAATTCTGCCAGAGAGGTTCAGCTCCCCAGAGCCACACGTGAGAGCAGAGGTGGAAAGAACAACGCAGACCCGGGGTCCTGGTTCTGAGGCCACATCTTCAGCCACGTTCTCTGTACTGCAGGCATTTGTTTATCTTCATGTGCTGTTTTCTTATAAAGCACAGCATTTTTCCAAAGTTCCTTCTCCCCGCTCCAAGTCACAGAGTTTCTCCACCTTTCATAAAAAGACAGGAAAATCTGCACCAACAAACTGCACAGGACTGCAAAGGAGCTGTGCGTTCTCAGCATTAAATTCATTCCTTTGCTCTCTTTATTATCCCAGTCAAATTCCTGGAGTACTCTGAAGAAACAGGGACTGAGAATGAAAAGCTGGGACAAGGCTTTGCCATAAAAGCTGCTGGGTGTCCCCAGGGAGAGCAGGGGAGGCTTTGTGTGTTCCGAGCTGTTGGATGTCCCGGCCGGCCGCGAGCGGCCGCAGCTCCGTGCCCAAGAAGTTCCTCAGCCACAGCAAGGCCAGCCAGGACACATCAGGCCTTATTTAAATCATCTCCTTCCAAATTATTTCTAACCAAAGGATTAGGGGGGAAAAAAAAAAGTCAATGGATCCACGCACAAAAAAAATGTTTAAAGCAACCCTGGTCCAAACAGAGGAACTGCCTGACACAGAGTGAGACCCGGCCACACCCAGGGTTTAAAAGCTGGACTTTGCTGAGGGTTCTCCCAAAGCTGGGCAATCCCTGCCCCCTGTCCTGAGCCACCAGCCCCCTGCCCACCAGCCCCCTGCCCACCAGCTCCCTGCCCACCAGCCCCCTGCCCACCAGCCTGCCCAGCCCAGCGCTGAGTGCCCCCACAGAGCGGGCAGAGGGTGCTGCCCCAGGCTCTGCTCCCAAACACCTCGCTCTGATCACCCCTGCCCTCGGCTGCCCAGGGAACGCTCAGAGCCCCCAGGGCAGGTATGGCACAGGGAGATGCAAAGGGAGATTGCTCAGGGTTCCTCTGCATCTTCCTGGGACTGGAGCATGAACATCACACGTTCCTGCAGAAACCAGGAGCGGCCTGTGGGACTGAATGGGCTCCTGCCCTTGACACCAGGGATCCACGGAACTCACCAGGTTCTGCTCTGCTGGACTGGTGTCAGTCAGAGCCACCCATGGGGAACTTATTCCACATTTGTCAGCATGTTCCAAAAGGTGCTAAAGCAGCCAGGATCTGTTTCCATCATCACTGGGCTGGCTGTAATGAGCTGTGCCTGGGCATTGCTGCTGCTGTGATTTAAAGCAGGTTTGAGCCATCAGAGCCATTCTCCTGCTCCCTTCTGCACCAGAAGCCATCCTGACAGTATTTAATGGTGCTGTTAAAGGCCTGCAAGCCCAAGAATACGGTTCTGAGTGAAATGAAGGTTGTCAGCTCTCACTGCTGCCTAACTGCAAGGAACAGGACCTTAACCCCTGACAGCCTCCAGCCTCTGAGCAGGCAGCTGATGGCCACCACTCCCTGCTTTAAACCTGATTTTAAAGGGTATTTTCTCTGTCATTTATTAACAGCTTTTTTCCATCTCAGGATACCAAGCAGGCACTTCTCTGGCAGTTACTGTGCAGAACACGAGCTCCAGCTAAAGGATGCAGTTTGTGGATGAAGCTGAATAAATACTGGCACCTCTATTTTATCCTTTCTGTCTCACAAATGAAGGGATTTTTAAAGAAATCCTCTGTTTTCAGAGTACAAAAATTCTGTCCCTGAAACTCTGCACTGCCAAGCATCTCCACTGTTTATTTGTACGGTATTTACTGAGTCACATCAAAAAGGATTCCTGATTCTGAAATAATTATAAAACACACAGCAGAAGTAGCAAAGGCTGACAAAGTACCACGTAGTGGTAGAAAAATGCAATGAATGAATACGATGATATTCTAGCTATTTTCTATCTACATTTCTTGAAAAACCTGCTATTAAAGATGTATTTTCTTCCAGTTGTTTTAGCATCTTCCTCCTTCTGGAGTCTCGCTTAAGATGTCTGTTTGATTTTCCTCATTTTTTTAATGCTGCAGAAACTTGGCCAAAGCACCTTTTCATGTCAGCCAGGTCTGTGTTTGGCAGCTCTGTGTAGCTGCAGCATTTAGAGGCTGTCTGGTTTCCCATGGCAACTGCTCCGAGTTATTAACTGCTCTGCAAAGTTGGTGATTCCGTGTCTAATTAAGAAGAAAGAAGCTGTGAGTTGGGAGGTGAAGATGGTTCATTTTATGACCTCTGTCCTGCAAGTGTTCCATAAAATTATCCTGCCACTTCTGGAGGTGATAAACCAGCTTTGCCTGGGTGTGCCTCCAGTCCCACCTGACCCCAGCACTGCCCTCGACGGAGGCTCCGCTCCGGCAGCTCCCACCCAGCCACCCCAACCCACTCACACCACCCAGAGCTCAGAAAATGACAAGCATTTCTGGATTTCATGAAGAAAATCACAGCAAATGCTTGTCAAGGTGAAAGCAGACAGTGATCCTCTCTGGAATCACGAGCTGGGTGAGGAGGTTGCCACACGGGAAGGATGGGGCCATCCAGAGGAGCCTGGGACAGCTCAGAATGGGAATTTCATGAGGTTAAACAAGAACAAGTGCAAGAGGCCGCACCTGGGTCGGGGCAGCCCTCCAAGGAATGGATTCCTCCAGGGCACAGGAGGTGATAGCAGCAAAGGCTTATCAGAGAAATGAGAACAAGGGAATCCATGTCCATGGGTATTTCACTGCAATGCTGGGATGAGGAAGGGCTCTGTGGCTCACTGTGAGCTCTGGGCTGTTCCCTCTCCTAACATCAAAACCCCACATTGCTCTAGGTATAATACAGGAGTCCAACAAATTGAGTCTTAAAGTCAAGGAAAAACAACTATTGATTAGTGACCTGGGATCATTTTATCAATTATGTATTTCTAGCATAAGGTGGGAAAGGATTGAGAAAAGAAAAAAATTGCTGTAAAATAAATGATAGAATTGTGTAACCACAGAATGGGCTGGGTTGGATGGGACCTTAAAGCTCATCTTGTTTTACTCCTTGCCATGGGCAGGGACACCTTCCACTGTCCCAGGCTGCTCCAAGTCCCATCCAACCTGGGATCCCCATCCAGGGATCCAGGGGCAGCCACAGCTGCTCTGGGCACCCTGTGCCAGGGCCTCCCCACCCTCACAGGGAAGGATTCCTTCCCAATATCCCATCCATCCCTGCCCTCTGGCAGTGGAAGCCATTCCCTGTGTCCTATCCCTCCATCCCCTGTCCACAGTCTCTCTCCATCTTTCCTGCAGCTCCTTCAGGCTCTTTCAGGTCCTGGAAGGCCACAATGAGGTCCCCCCAAAGCTTCTCCTCTCCAGGTGAACNTGGCCAGGTCCCCCCGGGGGTCATATCTGTGTGCATTCCATGGATGTTATAGCTCTGTATCCTCTATAGGTGCTCCACCCCAACAGAGCATTATGGGATGTACCAATCACATCTGTGACCATCTCCTACAGGATCTATTTCCCACAGAGGCCTTTTTATAACCCATACCCATATCCTGCAGACACAGAGCTGCACACACAGCTTGGCCCCATGTCTCACCACACATCCCTGTACACTCACAGCACACAATACATATCCATGCACTCACCCTTGGAACACTTAAAAAAATATTATGATGCAATAATTGCTATTAATTACTAGCAATTTGTATATACACTGAATAACTGAATTTATTCAGCGTACAATTCCTTGGAAGAGTTGTACCCTGTAGTGGCACAGCATGAAATGGAACTGGATCCCTAGGGAGCTGTTGGGGTTCCTTTCCTGGAACACAAAGTGTCCCCAGAGCAGTCCCTCTGCCTCACTTCCCATCTTTATTCACCAGAATATTCTTGAGCTTAATGGCCTGAGCTGCTCCCTCTCCGCTTTGCCCCTCAGATGCTCCATTTGTGTAGCAGCTTTGTCTCTCCAAACCCCCCCAGCCCCAGCCTCCCCTGCTCCCTGCACGCTTTGGAGCTCTATTTTCACTCACAATTAACTTTAACAACTTATCACTCATCCACACTGGGCTTAAAGTTTTATGTTTAGTTTTATGTAAAGTTATATTCACTCCCCCCTGAGCCAACTCCAGCACCTCTTTAAAGTTTAGCCAATTTTCCTTCATAGGCCATTTTCTAATAAACAGTGCCAGTCTACTGCACTTAATCTGTTCCGTGTTTTAGCTGATTGGGGGCTTTTGAAGCTCAATTCACCTGTTTTTACATCAAATCTCCTACCAGGGCTGAAAGGTGAAACAGCAACCCCTCTCCACCGTGAGTGGGTCACACAATGTCTTTCCAACGTAGAAAACCCAAACATTCTCTTCGGTATCTTCACCCATTGTTTGCAATAACCTGAAGCACTGAACAAAGGGGATTTATTTCTATTTGTAACACACTGAGAAGTTTTATGTAAATGCAGTGCAAACCATGTAAACACAGCAACCTCATCCTCACCATTCTGGATTCCTGCAATCCACCAGTTCTAGGCAAATAATTTTCCATAAAAAACATCATTGTCCCAGAAATCTCCAATTAAACAATGAATTACTCAGACAGGAATGCACCACCCAACAGTTAATTCTTCTTTTTCATTTCCATCACTCTGTTTTCTACGAGGTCTGGGCAAAGTTTGCTGAGCACCAGTCCTGCCCTGGACCCCAGGAGCCCTGGGATGCCCTTTGCTCCCTCCTGTGCTGTGGGGAGAAGTCAGAGAATCCCAGAGTCACTGAGGCTGGAAAAGCCCTCCAGGAGCATCGAGTCCAAGCTGTCCAACCCAAAATCAGGCCCAAGAGTGCAAAAAGGAGGGGGATTCCCTCGGGCTGTTTGTTCACCTGAAGCCAGACTGCAGGAGAGTCTCAGGGGGTGTCCAAGCCACAATGGTGTTTATTCTGAAGAAAGGTTACTGCTGGCGCTTCTGGGGGGCAATTTTTAAAAGTAAAGTGTATTTTCCAGAGCAAATGGAAAAATGCTACATCACCCAGCAGAGAAACTCCTCATGCAGGGACAAATGCTGCGTTATTCCAGCAGTGACACTCCAAATGCACCTGCTGACAGAGCTCCCTGTCCCTGGAGGTCCATGGGCCTCGGAGGCTGCAGAGGGAGCAGGGATGTGCTCCCAGATGTGCCCCTTGGCTCTCCATCCTGCATCTGCACTGCCACCTGCACCAGCCACGAGCAGCATTCCCAGCTTCCCTGCCTGCAGGTCCCACGGCCGCTGCCAGCCCTGGCATTGCTGGAGGCTCGGGGGCTGCTCCTCACCTCACACCTCCTTGTGCTGACCCTCAGGAACGGGATGAGAGCAGCAGGTTGACATTTAGTTGAAAAATCATAATTCCAGGGCTGCAGAAAGCAATTCAGTGATGGAAACAGGCTGGGGTGGTCATCCCAGACCCATCCCATTGCAGTATCAGCAGGCACAGGCCCGGAATGCCCAGCTTTCCCCTGCTTGCTTCCCTCAAGCCCATCAGCATCACCCGTGGTCAGCACATGAGCCCACAGCAGGGCTGAACTCAGTCTGGGATTCCTGCCCCGAACATCCCTTCCCTGGGTGTGACCCGGGGCTTGAACGTGGCCCAGGTGGGACCCTGCAGGTGGCACGGGCCACGCCTGCACTCCAGGGTGGCACAGGACCCCGGAGAGGGGGTGCCAGCAGCCAAGCACATCCCTGTGCCCGGGCAAGCACTGCCTGGCACGGGAGGCAGAGCTGCCACACAGAGAAGGGGAAGCCCAGCAAGGTTTGGGGAAGGAGCAGCAGCTCTGGCCCCAGCTGCATCCCTGCTCCCCTGGCCGGGCCCTGCCTTTGTTCCCAGGCTGTGGGACCTGACCACGGGCTCTGGTACCTCCTGCAGGGCGTAGTTACCCAGCAATTACTGAGATCAATTAGCAAGCTTCGTTTCCATTTCAACATCTAGCAATGTCAGGAGCTTTCCAAGAGTCTGGTTCTTCTCAGGGTCTTTTTCCCCCAGCATGTTTTTAATTACAGCCCATGCTAATTTTAACGAGTTGTCTGCCTTCAGTTCTGCATGACTGTAATGTTCTCCAGCTGATTTTCAAAAATCAGAAGGTTTTAACTTTTCAGGCTGCCTTTTCAACAAAAACAGCCGCCTGCTAAATGGCCTGGCAGCCGGCCCCGCTCTGCAAACTGCAGCGCGCTGCATTCCAGGCAGGAGAATTCCTGAGCCCTCTGCATCCTGGGATGGATCCCTGAGCCCCCGAGCCCTCTGCACCCCGGGATGGATCCCTGAGCCCCCTGCATTCCGGGATGGATCCAGGAGCCGCTGCAGGAGCGCTCCAGGGCATTAACCCCTCCTCTGCTGCGCTGCACCCACACGAACACCCCTGAGCTTCACAGCGCTGCATTTCTCACCGGCCTTTTCTGGCTCAGATTCACTAAGGGTTGCAATATTTCCAAGCTATAGGAAGCATTAATAGATTTTTAAGCCAAAAAGGAAAAGTTATGATCATCCGTGGCAGGGAGTTGGAATTAAATGATGGTTAAGGTCACTTCCAGCTCAGACCATCCTGTGATTCTATGATCTAACTGTCTGCACAGCACAGCCTTCAGGATTTCATGCATGATTCACATTTCAGGCCAAATCTTGGTTCAGATAAGATGTGTTTTCAGAAAAAGGTTGAGTCTTCACTACAATCACCCAAGTCATGAAGAAATGGCTTAGCAAGTTTTCACCAAGGCATCAGTATCTCTAATAAAACACTGAGAAATTAAATGGGGAATCCTCATCTCTTCCAAGAGCAGAGGAATTACCTTGGGAATCAAACTGTGCAGCCTTGCCTCTCAGTGGTCACCTGGCCAGATTTTCCCACTTCTAAAATGAGAACAGCACATGCAGCCTCCTGCAGCCTCCTGCACCCTCCCTCCTGGGGCAGCTCCACACTGACACAAATTGTCACTGCCTGCTCTGTTTTCTGGGCCCCTCTCAGCTGGGGCTCCTCTCCAGGCTGAGCAGCCCCGGCTCCCTCAGCCTGGCCTGGGCACGGAGATGCTCCAGGCCCTTCCTCAGCCCCGCAGCCTCCGCCGGCCCCGCTCCAGGAGCTCCAGGTCCCTCCCTGCCCAACCATCCACGTTCCATCCAACACAGACACTCCAAGAAGATCTGTTTGTCATAAGGATCAGTAGATAAGAACACTTTCAAACCCTTCATAGCTCTTTGGGAGGGGACCCAAATGGCAGAGCCTTTCTGAAACCCTTCCTGGGCTGAGGAGCACGAGAGACATTGGTCCCCAGAGATGACAATTCCCAAAATTATTTTGAAAGAAAATTTCCCTGAGTTTTCCACTGAGCAAGTAAACAGCTCAGGTTTATAAAACAGAGACACACAATTAGAAACCTAACTATTCATAGAATCATAGAATTAATCAGAGAGTGGCTTGGGTTGGAAGGGACCTTAAGGATCCTCTAGTTCCACCCCTGCCATGGAGGGGACATCTTCCTCCATCCCAGGCTGCTCCAAGCCCCATCCAGCCTGGCCTGGGACACTGCCAGGGATCCAGGGGCAGCCACAGCTTCTCTGGGCACCCTGTGCCAGGGCCTCCCCACCCTCCCAGGGAAGAACTTTTTTTTCTAATCTGTGATCTGAACCCACTCTCTTTCAGTCTGAAGCCATTCCCCTCGTGCTGTCACTGCAAGCTCTTGTAAATAGTCTCTCCTTCCTTACAAAGGAGAGAAAGGAGCTCAGATGGGAATCCCTTTGGATTTACCCAGAGTTGAAACAGATTCTGTATCTGCAGTCAATTCTTGTCCCTCCCTCTAAGCACAGAGCAGCCACCAAACTCATCCTCCCCGTGCCATCGTGGCTCAGACGTCGCGAGGAGAAGCTGCAGCATTACAAATTAATGAATGATTTATTGGCTTGTCATTATTCATGGCTATAAAACATTATCATGCTCTAAATAAGTAAAAACGTTTTTGCAGCTGCTGCAAACATTTCATTCCTAGCTGTAAGCCTGGCCCGGAGCATGGGGCCCTGTGCCTCAGTGCCAAATTCACAGTGAAGTAATTAGCAGGTTAAAAAAAATACACCTGATGCAGTGCTCTGCAGCCAAGGCTTTGACATGAGCAGTGCTGATAACTCCCCACAAATGCAAACGTTTCCCAGGCTGCTCCCTCCAGACAGGTAACCCTATCCCTCATCCCAAAGGTGTGGAAGAGCAAGGATGAAGTGTTACAGAATGGGAGCGACGTTGCACATCACAGATGTGTAAAACAGCTGGGCAAATGATGTCATTAGAAATACTTTGCCACCTCTGCTACTTGCTGTTGTTATTAAAAGCAGACATTAGGTTTCCTTACCCAATCACTCTGTGTGAACCTGTTGTGTCAAGTGCTCGGGTCCGTTCTGCTCCCAATTACCAGAGACAACCCCGCAGCTGCTGCCCATAAACTCCTCCCCGGCTTTGGACTCGCCGTGCTGCACCACAGATGGGCTTTGCTCCTGAAATGCACATTTTTATCTGGAGAGCAGAGTCCTCTGAAGGACCCATAGGTGCTCCACTCCAAGCCCGAGGCCCATGCAGCATGGGCAGACCACAACTGAACATTAAATGGAAATAAAACCATAAACATTTTCTTTCCACCTCTGAGTCACAGACACAGAGGAAACTCCCAGGTCAGGTCTGCAGGCTGCTCCACTTCTCATGCTGAAGTCAACCAAACCTCCACGGAGCTTCCTGGAACCCCAAAGCCAGTCCCTAAAAACCAACAAGAACACCCCAGTGCCTTTCAAAACACACCTTCTATTAATAAAGAGGAAACCAAGTACATCCTTAGGAGCCTTAAATATTGGCCTTGTCTTGGGTTCTAAGAGTGTCACCTCTCCAGTGCAGGAAGCCTAAACTCTCCTGGGAGCCCACCAAGCTCAGCTTCCCTATCTGCTCTCCTGATTGCCTTTAAATGGCCTTTGGAAAGGATGAGACATAGAGACATTTCTAGAAAAATGCCAAGAATGGCTTTTTGGTGGGTTGTTTTCCTCTGTTTTCAGGGAGAAGCCTTTTCAACTTGCAGTTTGTGGTCAGCTGGACAGCAGGACAGCAGCTCCTCTGGCCACGGGAAATAAGTCACTGCTCTTGGAAGGCTGGAGCTGCTGCTGAGCATCCAAGCCCAGGAACATCCTCCCTGGTAGCCCAGCTCAGAGGGCTGAACTCCTACGTGAGCAGGGAGTGAGAGTCTCCCGGCCTGGTTTGGATAACCTCTGAAACATTCAGATGCTGCTCCAAATCCCCTTGGCTTGGAAACCAGGCTGGCAAACTCTCCCGAGCAGTCTGATTTTTTTTTTCCTCCTTGGCAAGTTTTCCAAAGCTTCCTGGTTTTGGCTGGGATGGCAATCCCACAAGAATGGTCTTCCTCGTGTATTCCAGAAGTTTCGCTTCCAGTCCCACCTCAGGCTGGGGTGTGGCGGAGCAGGCGGAAAAGACAAAATGTGAGGCACTGCTTGATCCCACAGGAGTCTGGATGCTGTCCCTGTGCTCGCTGGGTGGAGGCTCGGCCCCTGCAGAGAACAGCCTCTCACAACAACCCTTGCTGGAACCATCCATTCCAGCATTAATACACAGCCATACATTTATAATATTTCCATCGTTAAGGTTTCTGAGATCATTACAGCTGCACTGGGTTGTCTTTAAAAGACCCTCCTATTTGGTTGGGGGTTTTAGACTTGAAGGTTCTGAATTTCCCTCTCTCCTCCCTTCAGTGAAAGTCCCACTACAGCCTAAAGACACCTCCTGCAGTGGTGTTTGCAGGGGTACATTGCACCCGTGGGTAGAACCTGCAGGGTTTACCCCAGCCATCGATAACCCCGTCCCTCACGGGCACCCCCAGCCCCTCTGCTCTGCCCAGCACCAGCAGGAAGGGCTGGGAGGTGCAGCTGAGCCTCTCTCGGTGCTGTGAGAGGGGCTCTGCCAGGGCTGGATGGGGTCAGGAGCCACGGCCTCAGTGAGGTCCTGGGTGCTGCAGTCACTGGGTGAATGGCACTGATCACTCTGCAGGGACCAGGTGTGTCACATTTACCTGCAGGAGGGAAATTTTATACTTTTCCATCATTTTCTTTACGCCACAGTAATTGCAGTGTCAGTTACTGCAATGCACACCCTCCTCAAGGGCTTCTCTCCAGAGCACAGACTAAAGCTCGGCGATTTGAACAATCACTGATGGCAACAGAGCCCAGGGACTCCCAGGGCCATGGGAGCAGAGCAGCACAGGACACTGAGGAGATCCAAGGCAGCATTTCTGCGTTTCCCAGGGCATGGATGGGGGAATTCTGCCCCTCTGCCCCGCTCAGGTGGGATCTGCTGGAGCCACTCGCTGACTGAAGCACTTCACTGCAAGGAGGGTGCACAAAAATTCCCCAAATATTTCTCTGCTCAGATCTGCCTTGTGCTCCCCACAGTAGTTTTTTGCTTTTTCAAAATTTTGATTCAAAAGCTTCTCACCATGGCACACAACTATGTCAGAGGGCTTCAGTTCATACAATAAAGTACAGGGTTTGTCCCTTTTTTATCTGTTTTATTTTTATTATTTCAGGCAGTGGAGATCATTATCAGCTCCTCACTGATGCTGGCAATCTGTAATACGTTCTCATCATATTCACATTTATTTTTGAGTGCCAGAAAAGGCATTCTTCCCACCAACTGAAAAACACACCATGTGTTTCCCTCTCTTGGTGCCTTCGGTAGCGTATGAGAACTTGTTAAAAAAAACCTGCCAGCATTAGGGACTCTGATTGCAGAAGTGATAAGAAGTTCTTCAAATTCCTTCTCCATATTTTTCAAATGTGGGAAATTTGGCAAGCCCCAGAGACTGTTCTCAAAACTCCACAGATTTCCTCACTGACCCCAACAGTTGTTTTTTATCTTTCTGAATTGGCCTCTAAGTTTCTGCAAAGGCATAATTCATGGGGTGATAAGAAAAATGATAGAAATTGAGGAATCACTAAAGCAGCTCAAGCAAATGAGCAGAGCTGATTTTGGGGGATGGTCCTGTTTATCTCAGAGTAGAGACTGAATATTTGACACCACATTTACAAACATCTTATTTCTTCTTTCTGGCTGGCTTAGGACACAAAGCTGGGAGGTTCAGCAGGAATAAACACACACTGCCAGGGATGCACAGCCATTTAAGAAGCACTTCAACATGTGCTTTAACTTTGAACATGTGTTCAAAGCCCTGATCTCTGTGGGACTGCAGGACACGCTTAAGAGCTTTGCAGAGCAGGGAATAGTTATGGGATTACACATCCATTTAGAGCTGATGCCTGTGCTCCAGTGCCTTCCAGCACAGACAGCAGATAAAGAGCCCGATAGCTCAAACAATCAAAGTGCTTAAGTTCTGTGTTCAGAAATATTTTCCATAATACCTGGCATTACAGAGAGGATGTAGATCTTAATCTGTTCTCATTTTTCCCCAGCCATCTGTTGCTTCTTGGATTTACAACGTTTAAAACAGACTGACAAATTAAGGAAATTCCTGTCTAATTAACATTAAGGCTTTCAGCCTTATCTGTGGCTTTTCACCGCTGTTAGCACAGGAAAGACATTCCCACTATCTAAACAAGCTCACTTTTCCCAGCCATTGCTGTGTCCTTTGAACATTCATTTTAGACCTCTGAGAGCTGGGGGAAAAATTTAACAAGGCACTTTAAAGGCTGAGCTTCTGTGAGAACACTGGGCATGCCAGGGCAGAGGGATATGGTTTGTTGGTTTGGGGTTTTTTGTTTGTGAGGTTTTTTCACTAGAAAGCAATGCAGGGTAACATAAAAGATGCAGGAGCAGACCTGCTCTTCTCAGGCACTCAGGGAGTAAAAGCTGACCTGTAACCAAAGCTGGGTGCAGAGGGCAGAACCCTACAACTCCTTCACCTCCTGGTGTCAGCCTCAGGACAGCCAGCTCTCCTCCAGGAAAAGTTCAGGGAATTTCCTGTCCCAGCTCCCTCCCTGCTGCATGAAGCAAACAGATCAGCCCCTTCCCAGCGCCCTTCCCTGCCCTGGACACGCTCCAGCCCCTCCAGGTCTTTCCTGAAGTGAGGGACGAGTTTAGAAGAAAACCTTTCCACAAAGCCTCACCTGACTCTCTCTAACAGCAATTAATGAATCTGCCTCCAGTTTCTTCACTACATTCTATCGGCAGAAATAGTTAAGGGAATTAGAAACAAGAACACTGCTGTGTGTCCATAGAAAGGGGATTTCACATTTCCAACAGTGTTTGTCTCACAAATCTGATTGAGAATTATGTCCTTACTAATAAACAGAAGCATGTTCAGTCAGTTATGCATTCTGAATAACCCAGAGAAAGCAACTCTAAAGAACTGATAGACCAGGTATTATTAGACAAATCAGTGAGGGAATTTAAATTTGTACTTATCTGAAGCAATTAAACTTTTCTAATGTATACAGCAGAGAAAAAAATGTGGTTCTCACTGCAGGAACAAATAGTGCACTGAAAAGAATAACAGCAACATTTTCCAAAGTGCCCTCGTGACCTTAGAATCAAAACTGATTTTTCAAGTGAATTTCCTTATCTCTGTCAACAGAAAAATAAGACTTTGATTCTTAAGTAATTTCAAAGTTATTATTTAATCTGCCCTAAAGCCTCTTTGAAAAGTCAGAAAAAAACACCAACTCAACTGTATCAAATGTTTTTCCCTGTACAAAGCTGGTGACGAAAGGCAAAGCAACACGACCTGGGCTCATTCGTGTCCCCCCTTGACGTGAGCAGCCCTGCAGGTCTCAGCCACAGCCTGAGCTGCTCCTCCCCGGGTCACAGCAGGACAGCATCCAGCTGGGGCTGGGAATCCCAGCTGGAACGGGATAACCTGGCACTGCTCAACATCTATTTCAGTCCTAGTCCAAGATCCCAGACGAGTGACTGCTCACGGTGTTAATGAAACAGGGAAAAAAAATTCACACCTCAGTTATCCTCAAAAAAGAGGAGAGATTTCGGGGGGGTTGTCTGTATATAAAGAATAAAAGTGACAAATCTCCTCTGGCCACATCTCTGCTCAGGTTTCTGCCTGTTTCTGCCAGTTTTGGTCATCCCGTGTCAAAACAGAAAGAAAAACAAAGGGTCAGAGGGTCGGGTGTGTATTAAAGGCGCTTCAGTCAACGAATGGAGCAGCAGGATGTAACAGATTTGCATAAGTAACAAAGGGAAAATGCCATTTAAAGGACGGAAGCCAAAGCTGGGCTATTTAAAAGTGCCACAAGGCTGGGAAGGTGCATTTAATGCAGCAGAGACTGGGAGAGGATTCCTGGCAGAGACACAAATTGCGAGTGTGGACAGGAAGGTCAGCAGAGGGTAAATGCTGTGCAGGAAACTGCCCGAGGCTCACAAACCAACTCCCCACTTCGGTTTGCTCCCGGTAGTGCTGGGACAATGACAATTTTTCATGAACATCGAGAAAGCGAGTTCACAGAGGAGCCCTGAGAGCGCGGAGCACAGTCAGGAGGGGTTGTTTTGGTGACTTTGTGCTCTGGGAGGGTTTGGGTCTCTGTGTGAGGAAACACAAGTGTGGGAGAGCAGTCACTCCGTCCAGGAACGACCAGCAGATACCACAGTGCACACACACTCAGAGTCATTCCCATGCTGAAGTTCCCTGGCAAAACCAGAATCAGTACAGGCTCTGTGGGCAGAGGTGGTTTTTAGATCATTTTGGTGATACTGGTTACAAAGGGAAGGACGTGTGGGTTTTCCCACAAACACTATTTTTTTGCCAAGTGACCACCTGACTAGCAATGTGATCAAGCAGTTATTGTTTAAACCATGGTAAAGCTGAATATTCCAAGCTGAGACCATACACCCATGTCTACTGAGTTTATCTGACAGATACCGAGGGATCACGCAGGGTGGGCTGGGGGAAACTCGGAAGTGAAAAGAGAGATGGGCACAGTAACATGGTTATGTCCATTCAGCCCCATACTGGCAGTAAAAACAGCCAAGACCAGCACATCAAGGGATAAAGCACAGCCCTGGACACCCACCGAGCTTTCCACTCTCATCTCTCCTGGTACAACAGGGACACAGCTGGCTGCAGTTTCCTCCTTTTGTGCTTTTCCTTGGCATGTGAAGAACCACGAGCTGCTTTCCCCTTGGCTGCTCCCTCTTTACAAATAACACAGGGTCAGAACCAGAAAAGCTCGCGGGTGCACCTGGTGGCACATGGTCCTCACCTCACAAAGCTCTTTGTTGCTCTGAAGGGCTGGAGCTGCTGCTGACCTGCTGCTCACTGCACTTCATTAGAGAGCCTCATTAACCTGCTACTTTGGCTCTCCCCTGCCCCACTCACCAGTCATGGAGTGAAAATAGGAAGACTGAGGAAAGTACTTTGCTTTTTATACAATTTTCTCAGATGGCAACTTTTCCCACATGGTTTATCCAGACTAGTTCACAGCAGCCAAACTAACAACTGTATTTAGGGATTTTAAAAGAAACCAACCCAACCTCTTGAGGCAGCAGCCCTGCAGGCTCAAGTTCTCCTGCTGCTGCTCACAAGTTGAGGTGAGGGGAGGGTGGCCTGTCCCCATCTCACAATTCCCACGAGAAGGAATGACGGTGAGCCCTGGAGCACAGCCCCGGGGGTGCATTTCAGCCAAAGAGGCTCCTGAGGAGGAGGAAGGCAGCTCAGTTTGTTTCTGAGCTCCTGCACCAATGGTTTCCAGTGCAGGGCATGTTCTGACTCCACCGAACTGCAGAGTCATGAGCAGCCACCTCTCAATTGATTTACTGTGGGGAAAGAGCCACTGAGCAGAAAACCAATCAGCTTCTAACTGCAAATTAGGCATCTGGAGAGCCACTGGGAGGAAAATAAAGTAGTTACTACTCCATTTCATGATTATGTGTTCAAGGACTCTGGCAAGTGCTGCTTCTGCACTGAAACACAATGTGTTTCTGCTTTTTACCCTCTGTCTTTTTTTTAGCTCCCAATGCCCTTCTAATTAGACAAACTTTCACTGAGCAGAGAGAAATTGCATGACACATTCATTCCAGAAGATGTATTAGTAGCGGCTGCAACTTCTTCCTATTAAGCAGATGTTGTTTTTAAAGTTTCCCTCCCTTTTGTCTTCTGCAGCTCCCACCCCAGGCTCACCTGGCCCTGACTGATCCCCAGACGAGCTCGTTTTGCCACTTGCAGAACACACAGCGAGTCCATTCCAGACCCTGAGCAAGGGGGAGCAGGCACAGAGCACGGAGCTGTTACCCCTGCAGGGTGTCTGTGCTTGGTGTCCTCACCAGCGTTTGTCAGGGATGCTCAGCAGCCGCACGCTGCTCCACACAGCCCTGGCAGGCTCCCGGCAGGAGCTGGGGCCTTTACAGGAGATAATGCAAGCTCCCAGCCTGCCTGGAGCAGGTCGCTTTGGGAAGCCTCCAAACTCTCTTCAAAATATTTCCGTGCTGTGCCAGAAGCTGCTTTTGAAGTGCAGTGCCCAAGCCACAGGCGCTCGGGGCCAGGAGGCTGCCGGAGCAGGGAGCGTGTCAGCACTCCCCCCAAAAACTGGGTGCGGAGGGGCAGCGAGGGCGCGGACACCGGCGGTGGAAAATCAGCTGACACGGCCCAGCTCTAGGAGCAGATCGGGATGGGTCAAATGACATCCATTCAACCCCTGAGATCAAACGAGGCTTTATTCTTTCATATTTTTGGCCCTGCTTGTGAGAGCACGCTGCAATATCGTGCTTTTTAAAGTGAAATATGCAGGAAATCGTATTTGAAGGGCCTGGCATTTACAGTATTTTTACGAAGTTCTCTTTCCCCTTTTGCTTTTCATCTGTTTTCTACAGTTTTTTTTCAGCATGCTTTTCCTTCTGATTTATTGTTTTATTTTTCTATTTTTAAAACAAGAAATATTTCCACTTCAGAGTTTCTAATGTAATGCACATGAAAATTAGCAATGGACAAACCTCAAGCTCTTTAGAGGTCTGATCTGGCTGGGAGGAGCATCCAGAAGTTCAGAGGCTCCTCCAAAGCTAATCTGAAAGTTTCCAAACCTCTTCGGTCTAGACAGAGCTATGGGAACCCGCTGGCTCAGGACCCACCCCGGGCTGGCCTTGCCTCTCGCTGGCTGCTCCCTCCCCGAGCATCCAGGAGCAACTTTGCACAATTCCTTGCAGAGGAGCACACAAGGTGTGCAAACACACCCTTTCCTCCAGGCAAAACCCAGGCTCTTGGGACACTGTTCCACAAAACAACAAACACATGTTTGGTTCCACTGGAAATGGCTTAAAACACCGGCCTGAGGCATTTGCTTACCAGAAATGCTCTGGCAGATTTTAGCTCCATGGTGTGATTAAAATTTATCATCCCCCTTCATCTGAATCACAGAATCACAGGATGGTCTGGCTTGGAAGGGACCTTAAAGCTCATCTTGTTCCCCTGCCATGGGCAGGGACACCTCCCACTGTCCCAGGCTGCTCCAAGCCCCGTCCAGCCTGGCCTTGGGCACTGCCAGGGATCCAGGGGCAGCCACAGCTGCTCTGGGCACCCTGTGCCAGGGCCTGCCCACCCTCCCAGGGAAGGATTCCTTCCCAATATCCCATCCATCCCTGCCCTCTGGCAGTGGAAGCCATTCCCTGTGTCCTATCCCTCCATCCCCTGTCCACAGTCTCTCTCCATCTTTNAGCTCAGCACCAGCACTGGCTCTGGCCTTTGTCGTGCTCTGAGGGAGGCATTTCCAGCCTGATCACACCTTTGCACCTGCAGGATCCAGTTCAGCAAACCCAGAGGAAGGCATAGCCCGAGGCTGTTTCCTCTCATCCCATCGCAGCTGGGAGGCACCAAGAGAAACCAGGAGGGAACAGAATCTCTGCTCAGGCTCAAAGTGCTCTTTGTAGGAGAAATTTTACAGGGAGGCCTTCAGCTGGTGGGGAGGGGAGGCAGGAGGGTGAGGGTGAGGAAGGACTCACCTGGAACAGGCACAGACAAGGTGACACAGCTCACAGCTCAAATTCCACAACAATTATGAGGCTTTACTTAAATATTCTGTCCTAGGCAACATTTACTTCAAAACTCCCTGAGCTCATAGTGCTGAATGTATTAAAACACCTCAGTGAGCTCCACAGCTGATGAACCTTTCAAATTAGGACCCATTATGCCCCAAATAACCTACAATTAATCACCAGAATTGCATCCAGCAGACATCCCATGGCTGGATTCTGAAATGGGGCTGGAGTTCTGTGGGCATTGGCAACATTTCTGGTCATGCATTGAAGCACAAGGACCTTTCACCACTTGGAGTCAAAGGTTGTGCCAAAGGCTTTGGTGAGGATTTTTAGTCAGACTGGGGAAGAAGAGGGGCTGAAATGAGAATGTGTTTTTCTTGAGGCTTTCATGTTCTCCTCAGTGTTCATTTATTACCAGTGCCCACCAGCCAGCTGCCAGGCCTGTGAGACCGGCAAGACAAAAATCTCTGGGTCTTGTTCCAATAATCCAGAAAAATGCCATTTATTGGCATTTTTAAACAGATGATAAATAAGACCACTCCTGAATTCATTTCCATCCACTCAAATTCAGAGCAAAGGGACTGGTACAACAGACACAGGAAATTCTTCTTTATTTCAGAAAAAAGCCTATGACTTAGAAGAGCAGAGGGCTGGAATCCCAACCCTTCTGTTCATGCTGTCACCCGGAAAGCACATTTCCTCCTCGCTCCTGGCCAAATTCCCTTTATCAAAGGGATTTGCTCAAGCTTTCCTTGGAAAAGAACTCAGCCTCTAAAAGGTTTTTGGTTGTATTTAGGCAGTTTTACCCGAAGAATTTGATATTCAATGTTAAAAAAGGAGATCCTTAGGCAGATTCAGATGTTTGTCCACACGGAGATAATGAGATGCTGGGAACGGCAACATTTACTTCAATTGTGTTCTGATTGTTTGAAAAACAAACAAACAAACCCACAGAGCTCACTACAGTTCATCTTAGCTTTTTTTCTCCCCTGTGTCTTACAAGCCCTTATTTCTGGCCATGACCTCTTCCAACACCCAGCCCATACATCAATTTTCCAGGGCAGCTCCGGTGGCGCCGTGTGTGAATTCGCTGCTGGTTTATTCCCTCTGCTGGGAGCCGTGAACTGTCTGGCCAGCCCCAGTTGGGCTCTGTGCAGTAACGAGGTGAGCTTCAGGAGCTGCAGGGTTTTCCAGTCGTTCCATGGCAGGTGGTGCCATGCACAGAACCCCGAGTGTGGCTGCAGCGTTCCCAGGATCGTGTGGGGATTCATTCATACTCAGACATTCTGGAAGAGAAGCCTCCAACACTGGCCAGAAGCCCAGTGGAATTCACTGAGGGTTTGGGGTTTTTTTTTTTCCCCAAAAGAGTATTTTAAACATTTTTCATTTTTCCAATATCAACTCAGCTTCCCCCCTTCTTTTTCTAAGGCTTTTCCTCTGAAGTGGATAAGGGCATTATGTCTGATCCTGAAATTCCAAACTGAATTACACACCCAGGGCATGGCTTCCCAGAACAGCGACTGGAAGAGCACTTGGCCCTGTCAGGAAGAGGCAATTTGGATGTCTGGGTATGTCTTGGAGCACGTCAGGCAGCAGCCCCTGCAGAAGTGCCTGTGCTGCCTGTCCAGCCACGCTGACCCACGCTCCAGGGATCCCCTTCCCAGCTCCCTGGGTGGAAATACCAGTGAGAGGGTTCCTGCTGTGAACAGAGACCCTGCTCCCCGTGCAGGAAGGCAGGAGTCACCAGGTCCCAAATCTTTTGCAGATCTCCAGGGCTGTACTTGCAGATCAGAATTGTGATTTCCATGCGCACTTTTAGGGCTTGTGCCTTTCCCTTGCCCAGTGAAGTGTTAAATGTTTGTTCTTCCACATCCACTTAAAAATATTCAAACTGACAGAAAAGCAGTTTGCAGGGAGAAAACCAGGGAGATGAGATGAATTAACAGCACCAGAGGTATTCACAACCTCCACAGGTACAAAATACCCTCATACAATCTGTCCATTGTCTTTAAAACTAAACTGGTGTCTTATTGATTGATCCCAGATGGAAAAAAGCCCACACTAATCTACATCTGGTACAAGTCTGTTCAACCAAATATTGATGAGGAAGAGCTTTTCCTCTGCCTCGAGAGCACAATGAAAGTGTGATTATAAGCAAGGAAATGTGGTACATCCCATGAACACGTGCTGGGTTTGTGATGGATTGTGTGTGACACTAATCCCCGAGCACAGCGCTCAGACCGTGGCCCAGGCACCGGAGTGGAGCAGGAAAGGAAACGAGGAGAACCTCTCTGGTGCACTGAAATCACCGGCTTTTCACATAATCTTGCAATTTGCTACCTTCTCAAATTGCCCCCACTCCCTTGCCAAGACAAATCAATGAACATCCACGGGACCTGAGCCGTGCAGCCGAGACCTGGGGTGTTCTTCCTAGCTGGAAATTCACTGACTCTCTGGGGTTCTGTACCCTGGCTCTTGAGAGCTATGAAGTGGATTCTCTCCAAACTGGAATTCATGCTGCATGTCTGAAGTCTAATCCAGTGTCCCAGAAAGGTGCAGGGGGTGATTGCTCTCTGTAAAGCCAAGGCAGAAATGCAGCACAATGTCATGTGTAAAAAAAGCTTCATCAGGCACAAAATACAAGTTTTGGGGAATGATTTCCAAAGCAGACTTTAATCCACCTTTTGCTGCTGGATTTTGGTATTTTAAATTCTCATCCTCTCTGATTTATTATGGCTCTAAAACATTTCATGGCAGACCCTCAGCCTTCTGCCATTTCTGTCCAGGCTGTTGGAACACAGGATGTTGTTCTGATCTGCATCACTTGCTCTGTCATCTTCAGCCCCAGCCTTACATCACAGTTCTCCTCTTTGCTATTTTCCACAATGACCTCAAATTATTCCAGAAAACCTAAAATAAAGTAAATGACAACACATTTGGAGGAGTCCTTCAGTGCTTCCCCCAGCGGGTGAAATATCCATAATCATCACAAAAGGTCATCTGGATATTCAGAGTACTACGGGGGAAAACAAGTCTCCTGCCTGCAAAACCTTCACCCCCAGTTTGATGCATCTTCTTCTCTTTCAGGTTTTCCCACTGCCAGAGGGCAGGGACGGATGGGATATTGGGAAGGAATTGTTCCCTGGGAGGGTGGGCAGGCCCTGGCACAGGGTGCCCAGAGCAGCTGTGGCTGCCCCTGGATCCCTGGCAGTGCCCAAGGCCAGGCTGGACATTGGGGCTTGGAGCAGCCTGGGACAGTGGAAGGTGTCCCTGCCATGGCAGGGGTGGGACCAGAGGAGCTTTAAGGTCCCTTCCCACCTAGGCCATCCTAAGATTCTGTGATTCACCAGGACCTCACTGCAGTCCTTGGGTTTCCTGCAGGAAAAACCTGCTGGAGCCCCTCACTGAGAGTCAAAAGTTTCTATTTCATAGCCTGGATATTGTAATATTTTTTAATTAAACACAAAATATTTTCTGAGAAGTTTCCAACTGGAACATTAAGATAACTAAAAAGATACATAATGAAAACTGGCACAGAAGCTGAAACCCACCTCCAGCCCATTTGGGGAGCAATTTTACAAAGAGAAAAGGAAATAAGCAGCCAGCACACAATACCAGGAGCTGCCATGGCCAGGAAAGCTCCAGGAAGCACCGTCCTGACTCCTGTGGATGAGCTTTGGTGGCCCCAGCAGTGGGAGATGGTCTGGTCCCACCACCCACCCCACACCTCTTGACCCAGCTCAAAGTGCCAGAGCAAACTGGGAAAGGGGGAGACCCCAGAGCCCCTCTTGGCCGGGGAAACTTGGATTTCCCCAAAGCCCCCTGCTGCAGAGGCCAAAGGGGAGAGCTCTGCACGGGAATATTTAGGAGGGAAGCTCAGCCCAAAGCAAATCCCTCTGTGTCCCTTTGCCTGGAATTCAGCTGCCAGGGCTGAGTCCCTCCCTGGGCTCCAGGGCGAGTGCAGCCACCTTTGTGTGGCTGTGGTTTCCAGCTTGGCTTAGAAGCCTTCGAAAGTGCCACCCTGAGCATTCTCAGAAAGAACTGGATCCAAAGCCCCTGGAAATCCATGGAAATGCTGCCCTGCTTTGGAGCAGACTGTTCCTCCCCAGGAATGGTGCAGGAGCTGAGCCCGGCTCAGAAGGGCTGGGAGCCTCGAGGAAGAGCCTGGGCTCCACAGGGGGATGAGCCCAGAGCTCCCCTCCCGCAGGGCAGCCCCAGCCCTGAGGCTGCAGCAAAGCTGACATTTTGCATTGAATTCTGATTTGATTTTGAAAACTACAAAGCATTCTGGGGCACTGGTGAAGCACATCCCTTTCTATCTGAACTGAAGCACACTGGCTCTCTCCCATATTTTTTTGGGTGGAAAGGGAAACTCAGTGGGTCATAGCAGGGTAATCTCTTTTTAATGCAGTCCTCTGTGCAAAATCCACACTGAACCAGCCAAAGGCAGACAGATATTAATGATACTATCTTGCCAACATACGAAAATAAAACATCTATGGTGTTACTAATCTGCTCTGATGACTTTCCCAATGCTGAAACCTTGTGAGCTACCAGGTCTGCTAAAAGAGACAAAAAAGGTATTGCTGGAAATAAAATGCAACTCCAAATCCTGGTGTAAGTGGGTTTAACCAAGATATTTATATGGTCACCACTACCTCAGTCTCTGGACTTTGTACATTCTTAACCTGATTTTTCTATGAGGTAGAAAAATATTTATCCCCTTTTTGCAGATGGGGAGCTAAAAGAGAGAGCAACTCACCCAGCAATGGCAACCAGAAGTACTTAATTAACACCAGGTTTCAAAACAGCAAAACACTGCCTTTTTAGTCATGAGTTTCAGAAAAACAATAACTGTGCTTTCTGTATTTGCCCTTTGTTTGCTGAACCCAAAGATGATTCTTGGCTTTTCTTCTCAAATGTTTTGGAAGGACAGTGATTTATTTTAAGCACAACAGAGGCACACAGAGATGTGATTTCTCCATGCAGAGCCTTCAGAGAGTGGGAGAAAATTGGGAAATTCATGAAAGCCAACAACATTTGCTCTGCCTTGCCCTGGACCTGTCTTCTTCACACCAGACCTTGGAAAACCAGGCTGATTCCTGCCCAGGAGTAAAACTGGAGTTGCTTTGGGCTTAGCAACAGCTCCCACTTGGAGAACAGTGAGATCAGACCTCACGTCTGGCAATGCTGAGTGGTGGCACAGCACACCTGACTCCTCCCATTCTGCAGTGAAAACCCCAATAAAACACCAGGGTTTATCCCAGCCCCTCGTTCCCAGGACAGAAAAACCCCTTTTCTTGAGGGGGCTGTCAGGAGCTATGAAATTATCTGTTGCAGACTTTGCAAAGATTATTGTCCAGAAGTTCATGCTGCCCAATGGACCCAGCAGCCACACTTTGACTTTTCTCTGAGATCCCACAGACCCTAATCAGCTGCATCTGAGCTGAAGACCTGCTGGAGCTGTGTTTTACAAATGAAACTCTTACATTCAGTTAATGAAGGACACGCTAAGGCTGCCCTGCAGTCACCAAGCCCATGTGAGCCCCAATCCACATCACCTGACCACGCAGGAGTGTTTTTGCTGACGTTAGGGTGGGTTTGATGGAACACATGGAAAGAGAATACTTCAGCTGTGAACCTCAGTTTCCAGAGCTATTGAACAGCTTAATTTCAGACCAGCTCACAGATAGCAGCTCAAGCTTTTAATCTATTGCTCATCATGCCTCGAAAGTGTGTTCCAGAGATAAACCTGTCACTAGCAAGGTCCACAGAGGAAGAACTTCACTTTTACTGAGCCATGGCCAGCGTTTTCCAAGCATATGGTATCCAAATGCCCGTTTGGAACCAGCATTCCCTCTCCCGGGGCAGGCACACACATGCACCTCATAAAAACAGATTTACAAGTCAAAATAAGCCCTGGCTTGGAATGCAGATCCTCCTCTGTGGATGCTGCAGAGCTCGAGGTGCTCCCCAGATGTGCCTGGTGCAATGAAATGTGTCCCTGCAGGAGCAGGCTCCAGCTGGTTCCTTGGAGCTTCCCAGCTCTGTGTTCACACCGTGGGGCACAGCGTGGCTCATCCCAAGGGTGATGGGGGCACTGCCTGCTGTGAACTCCTCATTGCCCCTAATCCCACTTCCCAAGGCAACCCTGGGCTCTGCACACCCAGCTCTCACACACCACAACAGTTCTCACACACCCCGCAGTGTCGCTGAATACAAAGGAAGTGTGAGCTTTCGTTGGGACCCATGAGGAAACTCCCCATTAAATTAATTGATGGGACAGAATTGTCCCTCATTCGGGCACACTCAGAGCTGGCAAATCCATTCTTTGGGAAATGGGAGCTATTCTTCATTCCCTATGCATCATGTTTGAAAATTATCGTGTTTATTGTTCACAAAATGAAGGGAACCCTTTTTACAAATGCTTTTCTCCAGCTGCCACGGTGCAATTTCTCTTCTGGTGAGTATTTTTTTCAGTCTGTGGCTCACATCTCAAGGCTTAACCTCAGCTAGAAAATGTTCACAAGTCGTGACTGCTCCAGTCACTGCTTTGACCTCTGACTAACACCCTGCTCCTTGCTCTGGAAAATAATGAATTGCAGGGAACCTTTTTCTAAACACAGATCCTCAGAGGGAGAGCAGCCACCCCTGAAACACGAGCACTAACCAAACATGCCGGCGTAAATTACCTCAGTGGGCGAACGAGGAAGAGACAAGAGTTGTCAAAACAGAGAGTGAGTTGTAGTAGATTTACTAAGTTTTTCTGCTGTTTAACTAACTCTGCCCTTAGCGTAGAGGGGGATATTTTTGGAAAGTCTCATAAAATCCATTCAGCTGTTTGAGGTAGATGAATGTGGAAAAAAGCCCTCACAGCTGTCAACTTTATTTTTCAGATCTTTTTTTTTTTCTTTTTTGGTGCTTGGATAATTCAAAAATGGCTTTGATTTAAAACTCCAGACTTGGCAAGGGCAAAATGGTAGCCTTGACTGAAAAACAAGAGCGGTGCTTGTAGTTCTGAAATAACCAACTTACGGATGTTCAGAGCTCACTCCTGAGCCTGACAGGACAGCAAGGAGAATGCTCTGAACCTGGGCAGGGGCAAAGGCAGCGTTGGAAGGGCTGAATTAACATTTGGATGTGTGAACTTGGAGTGTTTGAAGCAATCCCAGCTATGAAATACAGCAAGGGACCATTTAAAAAATAATGTACTGGAATTGGTGCCATGGTAAGGCCCACAATGAAATATCAGGGAAAACAGCATCTCCCTGAAACACCACACTTTATTTTCTTCATCTTTGTACCTCCACTGAAAAACAGCCTCAGATATGAATGAAAGTGAAGTTAATAAACTGACCATGCTGGGAATGCGTTTTCACTGGCAGGATGAAGCAATTCCTGGACACCAATGGCTGCACTGGCTGCTCATTATCAGTTTTCATTTGATTTTTTTCCAGCTTAAATGGGTTTGTGTGTTGCTCCTGTAACAGGATCGTGTGTTGAACATCAAGTTAACATCACAGGAGGTTTTCTACTTTTCTAAATTACAATTTGCACAAAATGTATTGAGTTGTGCTCAGGCACAACTGACGGACCCCACTGTTAACAATTGTCCCTCTGTACTCGGCACCAGAGGCGTCACCTCAGGGGCTGTGTCCAGTTCTGGGCCCTCATGGCCAGAGAGCCCTGGAGGGGCTGGAGCGTGTCCAGGGCAGGGAACGGAGCTGGGAAGGGGCTGGAGCCCCAGGAGGGGCTGAGGGAGCTGGGAAAGGGGCTCAGCCTGGAGCAAAGGAGGCTCAGGGGGGACCTTTTGGCTTTGCACAACTCCCTGACAGGAGGGGGCAGCCGGGGGGGTCGGGCTCTGCTCCCAGGGAACAGGGACAGGAGGAGAGGGAACGGCCTCAGGCTGGGCCAGGGGAGGCTCAGGGTGGACATCAGCAGGAATTTCCCCATGGAAAGGGTGCTCAGGCCTTGGCAGGGGCTGCCCAGGGAGGTTTGGAGTGCCCATCCCTGGAGGTGCCCAAGGAAGGGCTGGAGGTGGCACTCAGAGCTCTGGGCTGGGGACAAGGTGGGGATGGGGCACAGGCTGGACTTGATGGGCTGGGAGGCTTTTCCAACCTCAGGGATCCTGGGATTCTCTGAACTCCATAGTTCAGATGATGAACTCTGATATCTCAGGATCTTTTCCCTGAGACAACTCAGTTAATTCATAAACTCACATGAGGGGGTGGAGGGTGGGTGTGGGGAGAGGACTAAACCAACACAAAAAATAAATTAGATTAAACCCAGGGCTTTCAGTAGCCTCCATTCAGTAGCCAAGAATTAGCAAGGAAAACACCATTTCCCATTTTTTAATTGATGCTTATGCCAAAAGGCCTCAGGTATGTACAACCCCAAACAAAAGTCTCGGGGGAATTTCAGCCTCAGGAAACGAACTCTCCTGGGCAAAATGTGATTTCTTGGAGTCAGTAGTTCTATTGCAGAATACTGGATGTTAACTTTGTTAATAAGAAAACATTTTTCAAATGAAAAATGACTTGTTAAGCCACTTTTATGTCACTTTTTCAGTAACACATTAAAGTAAACAAACCTAAGATGTTAAATAAAATAAAAAACCCACTACACCTGCAGAGTTTTACCAGCTCACATTACAAAGTGCTCTCTGAAGTGGTTGGGGAGCTATTTCCATTACAAACAGCAAGTGTGCTTGAAAGTAATTCAAAGAGTCAAATTAGGCAGATTACATCAGAGTGTATTTCCCTGCAGCAGAAGGACTTTTGAAACACCTGCCTGACATATTTCAACCTCTGCAGAGAAATATGACACGGACGGGTTTCAGGAACAGCTACAGCCTGGAGAGGGAGGCTGTTTGATGTTTAATTCCACAGAACAATCCTTAATTAACAAACCCATTCTGTTTGCAATTTGTACTTTTGTTTTTAAACACAAACCAACAATAATAAGCAGTGACAAGGGGCCAAAAGCTGCACCAGCTGAAATTACAGTCAGGTTTGTACACCTCGTGTTAAACACTGAATTGCTCCTATCAGTCCCAGCATTTTGTTGCCTGGAACACATTTTAGTTAATTAAATATCTTACCACACACTCAAGTGACAAGATTGAGAAAGGAGAGAGACCAAGAGGTGCAGTTTAGCACTGGAGAGAAGAGCTGAGGGCACATAAATGGATCCACTGTTGGAGCTGACCCGCCCCAGATGCGTCGTGTCACAGGGTACTTGGCATCTGAAAATTCCAGAGACTGCTGCAATTGCCTTTTCACTTTGCTTCAGTTCTTGGAAAAATGCTGGAACAAATCATTACACAAACACTTGAAGCCAGAGCAGAGATGACTGATGGCCAACAGGCATTTCTCAAGAGCAAATTGTGTCAAGGAGTGGAGTTCCCTCACCAGCAGATGGGCAGAGGGTGGACACTGGGGACGAGCAGCACATGGAGTCCATGCCCTAAATTCTCAAAAGCAGTGGGCACACCACAAGGACAGGAGTGGGAGTACCCTAGAGAATCATGGAGTATCCAGAATTGGAAGGGACCCACAAGATTATCAATCCAGCTCCTGGCCCTGCACAGCCACCCCAGTAATCCCACCCTGTGCATCCCTGGGAGCGGTGTCCAAATGCCCCTTGAACTCCAGCAGCCTTGGAGCTTTATCCTCCTGCAATAATGTTTTAATGCTGCCTTTCAGGGTTCATCTTGGTGTACATGCAAAGGCTGATCTGCACTGGAGAGCTGACTCTGCCCTCCTCGTGTTATTTTTTGTGTGCTGTTTGTAAAAGAGATCCCAGCAGCACTTGAGCACAGTATAAAACTCAAAATGTAACACTACTTTAAATTTTAGTTTAGTTTTTCATTAGTGTTAAATCATTGCCTTAATAGGATATTGTGAACTCCTCTATTAATAAACTCTTAGCAGTTTCCCAAAAGGATGTTGTGTGATCCAGGGACACTCCTAGGAAGGAGCAGGATGAACTGGAAGCCCACCAAGATTATAGATCCCATTTTCATTGGGACATTATTCCAGACTTAGAAGGATGTAGGAATTACAGTGAAGGATAATTCCTGTGCTGAACTGGTAAAATAGAAAAAGCCCTCTGAGAGCTGGGAGAGTGTCAAATACAGAGTCCCCAGAGCCCTGGCACACAGCATTCACAGGGTCCTGACCTGGCTGTCATTACAGACATTATTGAAGAAAACCTCCCTTCCTGAGGCTCCTTCTCAGTACAACAGGTTTTCAGTTCAATGTTTGGGGTTCAGTAAGGAAAGGCATAGAAGTGGTTCAGTATTTGGCTGAATGGGAACAGGAGCTGCAGGGGGGATCCCTCAGCTGTGACAGACAGGGGCTGGGCACGGAACCCAACAGGGACCCAACAGGGAGCCACCAAAGAACCCTTCCAGGTCTCCTGGCCCTGAGCAGTCCCAGAGCTTCAGGAGCTGCAGCAGGACGGGACCCACAGCTCTGGAGCAGAGCAAAGCCCAGGAGCAGAGGGAGCTCAGGGAAACATCACATCCACGAGGGCGAGGAGGAGGAATGCACCCTGGTTTAGGAACAGGGTGAGACGGAGACATTCCCAGAGAAATTCCATGTGAGCAGCTTCCCCTCGGAACATCCCCCCACTTCCAGCTCCGAGCTCAGAGACATCAGGGCCAGGCTTGCTGGACAGAGCCCTTCCCCAGGAGCAGTCAGGATGGGACTCCAATCCCAGTCAGCTCCAAGGCCTTTGAACTGGGAACGCCTTTATTGTCCTGCTCACTCCTGCCTCGGTAGGCTGGAGCAAAGTGGGTTTTCCTCTTTTTTCAATGCACAATGGCCCCCATTGGCAGAGGGAGGACTGCACCAGCTGTGGCTGAGGGCAGCCACTATCAGCCTCAGGGGGAAGAGAAGGTTGTTTATAGAGATGAATGTTCTTTTGCTCAAACTACAGTGATTTACAGTTAATTTTACTTAAAGGCGATGACGCAAGAAGCCGTGAAAGGAAGAAAGTCTTGCCTTGGGCCTGCAGCACAGAGACAGAAAATTATTTCATCGTTGTCACAGCTCTTGCCAATAGTACAGAAAAATGGATCAAACTGGCACCATTTTTTTTTCTCAAAAGAATTTCCTGGGCAGCTCGACTAAAAATCCCTGGCAATAACAACAGTAACGCAACAAGTGATTTAATTTCCACACCTGTCTGATTCGTCTTCAAAAAACACAATCCATCTTAATTTCTTCTTGAACACTTCAACATGAAAGTTTCTTTTTTCCATAAAAAAATCCTATCCAGTAAGTGAAGTCAAAGATGCAAGAAAAATAAAGGTGACCTTGAGGGCAGCACTAAAATCAATGTCCTCAATTAAATCACCTGGCTGTCGGTGGCCCAGAGGTGCAGGTCACTCTGAGAGTTTCTGAGCACTTTCCCAACACCCCAGGGAGCCCAGAACATCCCTGCTCAGCAGGATGGACCCACACACGCCTGCACCAGCCCTTCCTCCACCCCCGTGGGACCTCTGGGTCTCCTCAGCCCAAGCACAGGCAGGGCACTGAGAGGGTCCCATCCCTGGGATGCTGCTAAGCCAGCACTGAGCCAGGCTTTGCCCTTCTAAGGCTCACCCTCCTCACCCTTTGGTCGTTCCCTAAACTGCAAAACTCCTCTTTCGTAGTCCAGGCTACTGGGGGTGGTCCTCTTTCTCTGAGGGAATAGCAAGGCAGATTTTGGCTGGTAGAAACCATCAGAGATCCAGCTAAAATCAGGCGTCTGCTTGGTCTCTGTGCCTGCAGACACACAGGGCAATGCAGGAGACAATGTCCCTGCAAACAGCCAAAGACTGAGCCTGCTGCTGAGCTAGAACTGGGTGATGGGAGGGTGCATTCCAACAAATCAAATCAAAAATGTCCTGTAAACTTTAAATCAGCCTGACAGCCATGGAGGAAGAAAGTACTCACCACACTTCATATCTAAGAACTGAACTAAAAGTTAAATTAGGAGACCAATCTTAAAACTAATCCATTGCCCCATCCCTAAGGAAAGATGGGCCTGTTGAAGTCAGGCCTCAAGCAATTTGCCCAAGGATAAACAATAAAGCAAAGTAATTAGATTGTTTCCAAGCTAATTCAATTATTTACAGTTTTCACGTCGAGTTCAAAGTTGCCTGGCTATCCAAACATACCCAGGTAGGCATTATTTTATAAACTTTCCCTTTCTGAAGGAAACCTAAACATACATATATAAAAACATCAAGGTTACAGCCCCAGCACTCAAAGCCTAGGAAATGCCAGAATTAAGTTTGCATGGGCAAAAGAAAATATTTTTCTCTTAATTTCATTCCCAGAAATGGTGAAACCATTTTTTGTTGAAGCTTTCCAAACAATTCATCTGAGGCAGACATTCAGCATGGAAAGTTTCAGCCCAAACAGTTAAAATCTGGCACAGATTTATGCCACTGAAAACTGGGGCTTATAATGGGAAATGTGAGGCAAGCTTAATTACAGGCAGCACTACCAGCAGCATTTATAATGCATTTAAGACTAAAATTTCAGACTGGCTTTGCTAGGTCTGTTTTTCTAGGAATATATTGTACATAAGCATCTGAATCTTCTTATATACCTTTAAATTTCAGGCTGTTTGTAAGTCTGGGGTCTGAGACAAACTGGGCCAAAACTCCAAGGCAGTTCTTTGCATCAGCCCTCAGAAACAGGAGGCATTGCTCAGAAAAAGAGGTCTCACGTGTCTGAGGTGAAGTAGGAGAAGCCACAGGTTTTCAAAGGATCCCAATACCCACACAAGGTTCAAATTTCTGTGGGCATTTTTTAGTTTGCATATTTCAATCAACTCTAGAGCTGGTCCAAAGGTGATGGGTTTTTTGAGGGGTTGGTTTCCAGATGAAAGCAAATTATTAATGCAAAATTCTCCACTGATCTGCTCAATAATTAATACTCAGAATTTCAAAAGGAAAGGAACTAATTTCAGAACAGACAGATAGACATCCTGAGAGAGAGACTTTTCACAAGGGCCTGGAGTGACAGGACAAGGGGGAATGGCTTCAAACCAAGAGAGAGTGGGGTAAATGGGATATTGGGAAGGAATTGCTCCCTGGGAGGGGGTGAGGCCCTGGCACAGGGTACCCAGCTGTGGCTGCCCCTGGATCCCCGGCAGTGTCCCAGGCCAGGGTTGGACAGGGAAGAAGTCTGGTTTATTAACTTCCTAAAAAGCACGAAGATACATCTGATCTAAATGACTGCCAAGTGATGTTTTGTTCTCCCAGTGATCAAAATGCCTTCACCAAGGGGCAGAATGAGCTTCTGGCCAAAGCTCACTGAAGCATCCTGAGGTGCAGGAGCTCTGCTCCCAGTTCTTCACTGATTACAAACTTTGGCTCATTCATTTACCTCCTCCAGGCCCCTGCTCCCCATGTTTGAGGTGTGAATGCCATCACCCCATCCTCCTGCTCGTTTCAGTGAGACAGAGGCTCCTCCAGGCCAGCACTGTCTCATTCTGGACATTGTCTTCTGCCTCCTGCACAATGGCAGCAGATCCCAGGGGATTTCAAGGTGCTTCTGCTGCAGAATCCCAGCTCTCCGTTCTCTCACTTGATTAAATGCTTTCTTTTCAGCAAAATTTAAACCCCATTCATTTTAATTAAGCATTTCGACTTTATTTGGTGCTCTTTCAGTTTGCCTCTTTTGAAGCAACCCCCTCAAACTTCTATGAAATGTCCTACCCAGCTGAAGGCACAGTGAGTTCTTTATTCCCCGCAGCAGAGCACAGTGACATAAAGGAATCCTGTGAGGAAAGGCATCCACGGTAGGAAAAATAGAGGTTCTTGTAAAGCACTTCTCCAACTTTCCTAAAGGCTTCATCCTTGTGACTTGTAACCCGGGGAGGTTTGTTCCACGGGGGCCTTGCCAGCAGGGCTGCGAGGAGCCCTCAGTGACACCACATCTTCGTGGCATTTGCACAGAATTTCCTGCATCCATCTGGGGGTGACGCCCTAAAGCTGCTCACAATCGCTTGTGGGACAGCTGGGGGTGCCCTCAGCAGAGAAACACCTCGGGGATTTTGTTCAAAGCTGCTGCTGAGGTTGAGCTTTGTGCTTTGCAGCAACATCCCTGTTTTCATCCACGGGGAAGAGCTTTGTTTATAGCAGCAAATTCCACCTGGTGTCTGCCGAAGCCAGAGCGAGCCACTGTGATCACGAGCATCTCCTGCAGTTCACTGCAGACATAAAAATTGCTCCAGAGTTGTGGTTGGCAGTGGGGGGCTCAGCTTCAGCAGGTGAAGGAAGGTGTGCTGCTTCAGAGGAGAGAAAATCCTCCAGTTGTATGAAAAATTACAGAAAACATCCACATTTCTTTGGGTTATTTGCACCACCATGGGCTGATATTACAGAAATGCAATTCCTCCCAGGAAAGCTGGGCTGGCAGAGCCACTCTGATACCCTGGCAAGAGCTGCAGCCAAGGTGTCTCTAACTCAGAGTATTTCATTTCATTTCATTTCATTTCATTTCATTTCATTTCATTTCATTACATGTCTAACACCAAGACACTATGCATGTTCTTACTACTCTTCCAGCTTGTGTTTTTCTATATAAGACAGACACATATGGGTCTTTCCTTGGTTGATGGATATATCCATGATCCTCCCTCCTAAAAATCTGTGCTAATCCTATTTTTACTGCAGAACCCCAGCATATTTTTTTTTGCTCAAAGCACTGCTCTGAAAATTCAAACAGTGGTCATTTCTCCCTACCTGTATTCCAGGGAAGGTTTCTACAGGAATGAGACTCGACTCAGCTTTGACATGACTACACCTAAGGGAGGCAGAGAGCTCCCCCAGCCTGGGCACAGACACCATTTCCCTTGTGAAATCCCCCTGTTTCAGAGCACTTTCACCACTGGCTCACAAATGCAGTAGCAGTAATTAAACACTGACAGCCTGGTGAAAATGCCTTCACCCTCACACCCAGACTTGTGCTGCAGTTTTGCCTCTGTGTCACCTGTGCTCCCTGCAAGCTCAGGTGCAAACTGGGGGCTTGAGTATTAAAGAATTGGCGATGTTTTTCTCCAGGGATACTCTGCAGCACTGTGGACAGTTCAGAGGGTGGTTAAGCTACCTTACCCCCACAGACCGAGTCCTTCTTTCAGTGTCAGTGCTCTGGAACCCCCAATCCTGCTCACATCAACAGCTGGGAGGTTCAGAAGGAACAAAGGATAAGGAAAAAACGTTTGAACAGTTTTAGACAAGCAAGAGCTGTAGCACCCAATTTTGTCAGAATGCTCAGAGGGATCTTACAATATTCAACGGAAATGAAGCATTTTTACAGGATTATCCTTGATATCTGGTGTACAAATACACACCGATTTCTTCAGAATTGTCTTGTACGTGGTGGGGTAACAATGACTTAAATCAGACCTCCTGTGTAGGGGTTCAGAGGGTTTCAGTGGGTCTCAGCAGTTCTGCCTCCCTGCCCGTTTGCACTGCAGTGCTGCAGCCCTCGCTCTCCCATGGCTGAACCAGAGTCTGGAGCTGCAGCCTGGTCTGGGGGGAACTCTGCAAACGTGGGGCAGTTTGGGAGTGCTAACCTGAAACTCACATCTGCCAGCAATTACATTTGCTCACTGAAGCACAAAAGAATTCTGCTTATTTGTATTAAGCTGTAAATGCAACATGGCATTGGCTTTGCAGAGATGAGCCTGTCACTGCCTGAGCTGAGCACTGCACATGAGCGAAAAGGACAAGCACGACAATATTCCTATTTCCAAACTTTAATCTGGATGGGCATTGTTTGCTATCTCTTAAGATGTATTTCTGCAATTTAAAGATCCACTCTAGGACTTCATGTTCCTTCTCATAACCACAATCTTACACTCCTGACACCTGAGAGTTCTCCCAAGCCTAACAGGCAGAGTTCTCAGGCTGAAAGCAATCAACTGGTGAAGGACAAAGAGAAAGAGAGAGCTCATTAGGTGGGAGAACAAATACATCCAACTCTGCCACCAGCTTTAATTGGACAGCATTTCATGGAAGACTCTGAGTATCACTGAGGAAAGCTGAGGTGGCTGCCACGTCCATGTATCAATATACAGAAATGTGTGCTGTTAATGTAAAATATGTATGATTAATGTGCTATTGCTCACAAAGGACACACTGACCAGCGTTTGCCCAGGATGTTTTGTGGCCTTTGTGGGCAGGTCCTGTACTCCCTGAATTATCCCTCTCCATTTTTAGTTAATGGAGACTGGAGTAACCCAAAGGAAGCTGTTGTTCAAGACATTGCAGGTGACACTGCCTGAACTGTGGTTCATGTTTGGGCTCTGCTCTCTCGAGATTCTCCCTAAAGGTGGGGTGCCCCCACCCCCAGTGTCCCTGGGGGCACCGGGCAGAGCATTCCCAGCAGGGCAGGGAGGGATCCTGCCCCTCTGCCCAGCCCTGGGGCACCTCTGCAATGCCGTGCCCAGCTCTGGACCCTCAGCCCAGCAGGGCCAGGGAGCTCCTGGAGCAGGGCCGGCGGAGGCTGCGGGGCTGAGGAAGGGCCTGGAGCATCTCCGTGCCCAGGCCAGGCTGAGGGAGCCGGGGCTGCTCAGCCTGGAGAGGAGCCCCAGCTGAGAGGGGCCCTCGGCCCTGGGTGTCCCTGGCTGCAGGGAGGGCTCAGGGCAGGGCCCGGGCTCTGCTCCGGGGCCCAGCAGCGGCCCCAGAGCCACGGGCAGGGCCTGAGCCCAGCAATTCCCCTGCCCAGGAGGCAGAACTTCTGCCCTGGGCAGTGCCCAGCCCCGGCAGACTGTGCAGAGAGGCTGTGCAGTGTCCCTCCCTGGGGCCATGGCAGAGCTGTGTGGGCACACTGCTGTGCCCTGGGCTCTGGGATGGCCCTGCTGGGGCAGGGAGCTGGCACCAGCTGACCCAACCTGACCCGTTCTGGGATTCTGGGATCCTGTAAAGCTCAGAAGCCAAGAGAGGCTTCCATTCTGGAGGCTCTCAGGATGGGTAATTCTGCTGTGGGAATGAAACCTGACCTCCTCGTCAGGCAGAGCAGCAGTGCTGGCCAAAAATCTCAGCCAGTGTGCCACAGCCACAGAGCTGGTGGTTAGGAAGGAGCATTTAAATGGTTTTGAGAGACATGGAAAATGCCACAATTAGAGAACTGTATATTCCTTATGCAAATATTTTTCATATGTCCTCCCATACTGGGAGGCATTTGATTTTAGGTTTGTTTTCTTAGGGAAACAAGGTTTAAGCAACCACAAAGTCTGCTTGCTCCACCCAGCAACCTGTGTCACTCATTGGTGCATCTCCATCACACGTTCTTCAAACTGGTTGTCCTGCAAAAGTCAGGAAAGCACAAGGCCAGATAGAAAGGAGAGATTATTTTTGTGACAGAGGGATGAAGTCACAGTGCAGCCTTTATTACATCCCGCTCACAGCTCATTCTGACAAAGCAGGGATTCCAGCTTCTGGAAACAAATCCTCAAGGGCCTGGGTTGGACATCTCTGCCACACGTGGAGCAATGTGCATTAGGGGCAAGGGAGGAGAGGCAGAGTCATTGTTTGCCCTCTCCTGCCCCTTTTGGGGCAGCAGCTCCCAGCACAGCCAGAGGTTTCTGGCAGCCAAAAGGTGCAAGCAGCAGAACAGAACCCCCCAAACACCGGCAGCAGTCGGTGTTTAAAGAATCACCCTGCAGCTGAGGGATGCATTTCTGCACCCAGACAAGGCAGCACCTGTGACCCCACTCATACATCCCTGAAGGATGGGGTGACACCCAAGGGGAGCTGGCTGAGCTCCAGGAGTGGCCCAAGGGAATCTCATGAGGTTTAACCAGGCCACGCTCTGGTGCTGCCCCTGGGTCAGTCCAGGCTGGGATGAGCAGCTGGAGCAGCCCTGGGAGAAGGAGCTGGGGGTGCTGGGGGTGAGAGCTGGACCTGCCCTGACCCAGAACCCCCCTGCCCTGGGCTGAGCCCCAGCGTGGGCAGCAGGGGAGGGGGGATTCTGCCCCTGTGCCCCTGTGCTCAGGTGAGACCCCACCTGCAGAGCTGCCCCAGCCCCGGGGCCCAGCACAGGAAGGACCTGGAGCTGCTGGAGCCAGGCCAGAGGAGGCACCAGGATGAGCAGAGGGATGGAGCAGCTCTGCTGGGAGGAAAGGCTGGGAGAGCTGGGAATGTTCAGCCTGGAGAGGAGAAGCTTTGGGGTGACCTCAGTGTGGTCTTGCAGGGCCTGAAGGAGCTGCAGGAAAGATGGAGAGAGACAATTTCCAAGGGATGGAGGGACAGGACACGGGGAATGGCTTCCCACTGCCAGAGGGCAGGGATGGATGGAATATTGGGAAGGAATTGTTCCCTGGGAGGGTGGGCAGGCCCTGGCACAGGGTGCCCAGAGCAGCTGTGGCTGCCCCTGGATCCCTGGCAGTGTCCAAGGCCAGGCTGGATGGGGCTTGGAGCAACCTGGGACAGTGGGAGGTGTCCCTGCCCATGGCAGGGATGGGATGAGATGACCTTTAAGGTCCCTTCCAACCCAACCCATTCTAGCATTCTATGCTCCCATGACTCTGTGATTCCATGATTATTCCACACCCCTGGCTGGAAGACTGGTTTCCCCAAAGAAGCTCATTATCAAAGGATTCTTTATCACAGAACCCACTCAGTCCAGTGGGCATCGCCCTGCACTGGTACCAGAGGGAGGGTGCAGGAATTGCACCTCACTGCTCTCCCCTCCCTGCAGCAGACAGGGCAGGGTTGAACCCAAAACGTGATCCTGGAGCCGGTGAGTGACAATAGAGGGAATTAGAAGCACATGTGCTGAGGGAGCGGAGTCATGTCATTGGCATGTTCCAGACGTGAGCAAAGCAAGACATCGACTGCGAGATTAAATTACAGAGGTGTCAAATTCGTGGAAGGGATGGAGGCAACAAGGCAGAGATTGTTGGCAAGATGGAGAAAAGACACATTACGTAAGAAAACATTTTTTTAAAGAGCGGGTAGGACAGATTTTTAACAACAGCAGGTTTGGAGGTGGAAGCTGAGAGCAGCTGAAACACCTGAAGTGCAGGCAGGGCACTGCATTATATGTAAAACATGACAGAAAAGAGAAAACTGAGGCAGGCCTTGGATCTGCTTGTTCCATAAGTAGAAGCCCAGAGAGTGTTCTGGGCTTCCTTCTTGGAGACAACCCAAACACAGCAATGGAGACTTTGGTGAAGCCCAGCAGGGTGAGCACAGGGAATGGCTGTGATGCCACCCCGGCACCAGGACAAGGAAATAAAAAAAAACCAAGACAGGGAAGCACTGTCTGAGAGGGGAATGGAGGAGAAAAGGCAGGTGTGTGCACTTCCATAGAACAGAACCTGTATGAGGTCTACCCAGGCAGATGGTCTTACACACAAACTGAGTAATGACGTTAAATCTGCATAAAATGCTGATTTGCTGTCTCTAAGTGCAAGATAACAGCCCTACAGGCCCCACTGCACACAGAGAACAGGAAGCTCTGGGGTTACACAGATGCAGTCAGAATCCTGGCTGCACCAGCCCCTGCAGCCTCCTGGCCCCTGCAGGCAGCGAGGGAAGGGAAGGGTCCCTCAGGACAGGGCTGGCTCCCCTCAGAGGGGGCAGGGGCTTCCCACCATCAGGCAAATAACAAAAATCCTGAAATGCCCCTGCACACAAAGCACCAGGGCCTGAAGGTGCTGGCACTGTCCTGGGGGCTGTCCTGGCAGCGTGAGGTGACCGTGCAAGCCCTGGGCTGCACTCACAGGACAGGCTGGGGCTGGGGCAGGGCTGGGGCAGGTCCCCACAGACCTCCTGGGGATGTCCCCGGGCTGCTCCCACCAGGCACTGCTCTGCTTGGAAAAAAAACAGGTATTGGCAAAATAGCTGGTGCCCTACACCTTGACATTCAGACTCTTCTCTTTGTTTCCTCTCCAGTTTGAGGCAGCTCTCCCCGACTCACAGAAAGTCCCATGGAACAGAGGAAGGATTGTGGTTTGGCATGAGGTGCTGTCTGTTGATACAAGACTGCTGGTGTCCCCAAAACTCATAGTTGCTTAATTATCTTCCATCATACGCCAATGTTTTGTCTTTGAGCTTCCGTTTTCCTGAAGCCACTGTCCCTCTCAGAGACCACTGCTTTTCCTTCAGAGCACACAGCAGAATGGCCTGATGTCCAAGAGAGGCAAAGGTATTTTATCAGCTCCAAGACCGGGTTCTTTTCCTCCTGCCCCCTCTCCTATCTCACATTTCCTCTTAGCTCCCCGGGGAGGTCAGAGCACTGCCTGCTCTCCCCAGCACCCACCTGGGAGAAGGAAGCAGGAAAGGGATCCAACCCAGGCAGGTTTTTCCCCCAGGCAAGAGCAGGGTGTGATGACTGATGTGCTTCATCAGAATGCAAATCCAGCTCCAAGAGACTCCTGATGAAACCGTGAGAACTGGCAATAGTGGAAGGAATGAATATCACAGGAGATCCAATAGTTGGAGGAGTTTTGGACTGGTTACTCAGAGAGATAAGGACAAGGAGCTTCACTAAAAGACAAATTCATCCCAGTTGTGCAATGCTGCTGCTGCTGTGAACCAGGAGCAATTTGCAGTGGGCATTACCTGGAACAGGAACGCAGCCGGTTCAGCCTGGTGTAACGTGAGACGAAGCTTTGAATTTTTATGAACACAGAGAAACAGCTGCAGAAGTTAAAACTCACAGTAATCCCCCTCAGAGAAGCCTTTGGCCCAAAAAGGAGTTTATAAACTCACAGGCTTTGTGCATCATTTCTGTCCAGGTCTGCTGCTTCTCAACACGCACAGCAGCACATCCAGCCACGGAGGGAACAGCAGGTTTCACAAAGGGATACAACTTGCAAGTGCTTCAGGCATCTCCATCAACCCGCCTGACCCAGCAGGTGGCCCTTCAAAGCACCTGCAGGTTGTTCTTCACAGAGATAACTGAGGAGGTCCTGCTTCACAAATCAGGGGAGTGTCAAGCACGGAGTCACATCTGAAAGGAAACCAGCCCCCGTCCATGAAAAAGCACTTCAGTGCTTCAGGTTCCAGGAGCTCCTGACACCCTGCACTGGAGCTGTGAGGAGGCTCAGGGGTGCTGCTCACTGGCCAAGTGCCTCCTGGTGCTCTGATATCAGCTCCTGCCAGCAAGGCAGTCGCTCCTTGGCTCAGTGAAAAAGTGCATTTTCTAAATGAAAAAGTGCATTTTCTAAATGGGAGAGTGGGCCTGGAAGAGCAGAAAATTTGTCTGATTCCTGTGGGAAGGGAAAGGCAGGGAGGCTGCCTGGGAGCCTGCCCCGTGCTGCCAGAGCCTCCTTGAAGGCTGCTCCTGTGCTTTCAGGGTCCAGCGCTGGCAATTCCCAATTCCTCTGAGCAACACTTTGTGGTTGGAATGAAACCTGTGGGCTCAGGGGTCTGTGCTGGGGAGGGACCACTCAGCCTGAGAGCTGCAGCTTGGCGTCAGCACTATTGCTCTTCCTGCTCCTCCATGTAACGCGAGAGCTCCTAAACGCTCTTCCAAGGAAGCCAGAGAGAACATTGTGTGTCTGGTCCTTTCACATCCAAGAGAAATCTATCATTGCCCTTTACAGTCACTATCAAAACCTGGATTTAAGCCTCAAGAGTCGCACAGTCATTTTTACTGTTTAGCATATTTGGGGCTACTCTCAGCTTTGCCTAAGTTAATGCCTTGCAGAGGTTGGTCTGTTCTGGCCTCTCCCCCCACACTGTGCTGGTCATTGGGTCTTTTACCAAGCATTTGCTTCAAGCAATTGGATTTTAGGTGTTGGGAAAAAAATCAAAAGAGCAGCTCCAGAGGGCACATTTGCTAGGTCAGAGCTCTGAGAAGTGTTACAGAGACCTCCTGACACTGAAACAGTTTTAGGTAGTTGGGAACAGGCTTAATTTGGGTAATTGAGTCTGACATGGCTGTGAGTGAACAGGGCTGAAATCCACTTTAGAGCCCCTAGGACAAGAAGATAAGTCAAATCTACCACTCGAAAATTATTTCTTTCATATCTTTCATTGGCAATACCATGAACTTGTAGTTAATGGTGGGCAGCTGCAAAATGTCCAGGTCACAGCTGCAGTTTGGGGAAACAGGCAGGAGTTGAATTTGTTACCAAACAAGCTGAGGCTCTGAGCTGTTGTTCCCTTTGTCAGCGTATTCCTGCAGCAGACATTCCCTCAGAGCATCCAGCTGCGACTGTGGCTCCTGCTGCTGGCTCTGGGGGCACGGGGAGCTCTGCTACGTGGGAATTCAGGACACAGAACGAGACAAATTGCTCTTAATTAACAAATTGCTTTTAATTAAGACCCAGCAGGCCATGAAGGGGCATTTTCCAAGGCACCCAAGAGGAGCTGGGTGTCACAGTCCTATGGGAAGACCAAAGTATTTAAGTAGTGAACTCCTCCCTGGCGCTGTGGAGGAGCAGAACAGACCCTGAGCACCCAAAGTCAGACATCCTGAGCTTCTGAGCACGAAGGTTTTCGGGTGCCTACACAGATGGCTTTGACAAGAGCATCTCCTGCTCCTGGTGCTCCCCTGTTACACAAGGTGACCTCTGAGAGTCACTCTGAGGTACAGACTTACCCACCGAGGATTCAGGACTTACTGATCCTTCAGACACCCCAAGGAGGCCCTTGTCCATTATTCATCCCATTGCCAGAGACACCACTTGTCCATATAAAAGATAAAAATGATGAAAGGGATATAAAATTAATTACACCCTCTCTACTGCAGCCCTCATGACAAAGGTGACAGGAGCACAGGTTATGAATATTTTTCCATTTGGTTTTAACCCAAAATGCCAAACCCGCACAGATCACCAATTTAATTGGTAAGAAGGTGGTGTCACTGCAGCCTCATTTGAGATTATAACATACTCTGACCTTAAAATTCCATAAAATTCCAGTTTATCCAATCCCAAAAGACTCTGTGGGAGGTGCCAAGTCTTTTTCTTCTGTTTTTCTTTGGCAGGGAAATTAGGAATTTAATTATAATTCATCTATCCTTACACTCTGAAGCTGCATGGTTTCATTACCTCACAGATCTCTGAAATTCCTGTAACCCACAAACAGTTCCATCATCTCTTTATTTAATTACAAATTACTTTCACTTACACCAAAAATCTCTCACGAGCTGGATGCAGACTGTCTGGCAGATCTGTCTGGTTGTTTTCTGTGCCCTCATTTCGAGGCTCTCCATCTTTTCCAGAGCCCTGAGTGAAAGAAGATGCTCGGATTCCTTTTGCTGTTGCTCACAGAACAGCTCCTGATTCGGTGTAGAGAGAAGAGCCCATCTCTGACTCCAGTGCAGGCAGCCCTGGCCTGGGCTGCACCTTTCTGAGGAAGACAATGCACAGTGTGAAGTGGCAGGAGTTATTAAAAACCTGATTTATGAACAAACGATGGACAGCTCATCTGACCAAGCAGGGTCTCACTCTCCTGCAGGCCACCACTCCTGAAATCAGAAAAGCAGTTTTCAAAATCGCTCGCTGTTCTACCTGAGCTGCTGGACGTGAGAGGCACAGAGGAAGCACAAAGAGCTGGTCTGCTTTAGCAGAGTGATGCTCAGAGGTGCTTCCCTTGTCTGTCACTCTGTGATAATTAACTGGCTGGATTCACTTTTCATTCTAGGTAAGGAAGCTGAGAGATGAGAGCTCTGTAAGGCTCCTGCTGGCACTGAACCTTGGCACAGGAACCAGGGAATAGCACAGGGAAGGTACGATCCTGCTCTGGAATGCTCTGCCTGTGGTGCTGCTCGGTTCCTCCCCATGCAGGCAGCAGATGTCCCACGTGTCCCACATGTCCCACATGTCCCCCCTCTCCTGGAGAAGGGCACAGAGCACGGGGACAGCAGCATCGCAGGAAGCACGGCAGCCTCATCCCTCAGTGGCTGTGACTGTGAAAATGAACCTCTCCCAGCCTTTCTCTGTGCCCAGGTCAGGAACTAACAAGGTAAAATCCCAGGTTCCTTAAATACTAAATATAAACATATTATAAATATATAAATTATATTATAAATATATATATAAATACTAAATGTAAATACTTAAACATTGAACAGTTTTAATGTTCTGTGTTAGTTATACCTGCCCAAATTTATGAGTCACGGTGTGCCCTGGAGCCAGGGGGGACATCCCTGTCCTGGGGGATCAGCCCAGGGAGGGATTGCCCAGCTCTGCTCCAGACTGGGGCAGCCTCACCTCCAGTGCTGGGGCAGTTTGGGTGCCCCAAGATCAGAGAGATCCAAAGCTGTTCCAGAGTGTCCAAAGGAGGGAGCCGGGGCTGGGGAAGGGTCTGCAGGGGCCACCCGAGGAGCGGCTGAGGGCGCTGGGCTGGTCCAGCTGCAGCAGAGGAGCTGAGGGCAGAGCTCCGGGAAGGAGGGAATGGCTGGAGGGGGAGGTTTGGGATGGAGATCAGGGAAAGGTTCTTCCCCCAGAGGGTGCTGGGCACTGCCCAGGCTGCCCAGGGAATGGGCACGGCCCCGAGGCTGCCAGAGCTCCCAGGGATGCCCGGGGGGGGTTGCTGGGTGTCTGTGCAGGGACAGGAGCTGGATCCATGATCCTTGTTGGTCGTTTCCAACTTAGGGCATCCCATGATTCTATGATATATTTTGAGATTTTAAAAAAATGAAGAAGTTGTTGTGGAAAATTGACCGTGGGATGGGATCAGAGGCAAGTCCAGAACAACCAAGAAGCCAAGGTAGATGTTAAATTGGACACGATTCTGGGCTATGTTTATAGGACTGACCATTATGTTTCCAGCTGACCACTTCTCCCCAAGGCTGACTTGCACCTGGAAGGGGCATCTTGAAGATACCACAAACAGGAGCAGAAAGAACATGGGAAAACGGCCTGACGTCAGAATTTGGGTGACATTTTCAAACAGCGAACTGCGACAGAAAGGAGGAAAAAGGCTCTGCTGGAAAGAACAGGAAGGGGACGGTGGGAGCCGGGCAGGGGGAGGTGTGGGGAAGCAGGGAGGGCTGGCTGGGCCGGCGGGGGCTCTCTGCCCTGGCCCCGCTCCTCGCCGCCCCGAGCAGCGCAATCTGCCCCGGCTGGGGCTGGGACAGCCCGAATCCATCGCCCTGGCAAAACAAGGGGCGTAATCTGCTTCCTGCGCTTGCCGCAGCCAGGGCGGAGAGGTGCCAAACACCTGAAGAGCCCACGTGTGGGGCTCGCTATCTGGGGGAGAAAAAAACCCCAGACAATAAAAACAGTTTTACTGCCAAATAAAAGTGTCCCCGACGCTTTCCTATAGAGAAACGATGACATCCAGTGGTGAGTTCATTCATCACAGGGATTTACATGAGCCCGAGCTCGAGAAATCCCAGCTCGTACCTGTCCCAGGGAGGGGTTCCATTGCTGTATCCTTTACCCATGTGCTATTCCAGCCCTGGCAGGCTTTAAAGTTGTCCTTGCTGGCTGATAATCGTGAAAATGAACCTGCCACTACAAGGTCCCCTTTAGGGGAGGGGGTGCTGCTTACCTGTTGGATTATCAGGAGGCACATTAGAAGACAGCAGGGATTTTTGGTGTATAAACTCTTGGGATAAAAAACACCCACCTGGCAGACTTTTCAAAAGAAGCTGGATGATGGATTCCTGACTGGATTTTGTCATGCAGGTACTTTCAAAAATCTCCCCAGACACCCGAAGTCACTGTTAAATGTCTGAACAGTCCCAGCACTGCCCCAGCTGTTTCTGTCAAAGCCACACAAAAATCCATGCTAGGTCAGGTCCTGAGGAAAAGCCTGATGTTTGCATTGAAGCCTGTTGAGTGAACTGCAGTAAAATCCCTCAGACAGGGCTGATCCTCCTCTCTAACCCCAGACTGGGCCAGGCTGGGAGGGCCCGCAGGGCTCAGCTGGTGCCAGCTCCCTGCCCCAGCAGGGCCATCCCAGAGCCCAGGGCACAGCAGTGTGCCCACACAGCTCTGCCATGGCCCCAGGGAGGGACACTGCACAGCCTCTCTGCACAGTCTGCCGGGGCTGGGCACTGCCCAGGGCAGAAGTTCTGCCTCCTGGGCAGGGGAATTGCTGGGCTCAGGCCCTGCCCGTGGCTCTGGGGCCGCTGCTGGGCCCCGGAGCAGAGCCCGGGCCCTGCCCTGAGCCCTCCCTGCAGCCAGGGACACCCAGGGCCGAGGGCCCCTCTCAGCTGGGGCTCCTCTCCAGGCTGAGCAGCCCCGGCTCCCTCAGCCTGGCCTGGGCACGGAGATGCTCCAGGCCCTTCCTCAGCCCCGCAGCCTCCGCCGGCCCCGCTCCAGGAGCTCCCTGGCCCTGCTGGGCTGAGGAGCCCAATTCATTTATAACCTTCTCAGGCAAATCACACAGAGGGAAACCTGCTTCGGGGCACACAGCAGAGTCTCAAACTCAGTGGCAGTTCTGTCAAATCAAGCTGTTTGTACCAGTTCTTGTCTTTGCCTCTGGGGATCAGGATTTCTAAGCAGCCCAGTGAAATGGTCCGTGTTAAAATAATTTCCGTTTCATTTTTTGCTAACTGACCCCTTGCTCTCATACCAGGGAGAAAAGTTAACTTGAGGAGTGGATTCGTTTTCACAGTACCTTTCTTAAACACCTCACTCACATACCCTCCAACTCTTCCTTCTTCCAAGCTAAACAATTCTCACTTTTGCACTCTATCCTCAGATGTAAACCCCACCCAGTCTTCCAACCATCTCATGACATGCTTTTGGTGGACTTCCAAACCAGAGAGGTTTCCAGACTGAACCTCCAAAATGTTTGAGGTTTCCCCATCTCTGCGCAGCCCTTTCCAAGAGCACACTCCCATTGATCCTGGAGGCAGCCTCGGATCCAAACAAACCATAACGCAGTCAGGAACAAGTCTGGCTGCTTTTTAATGAGCAAATATGCTCTTGGGAAGTGTCCTGCAGTGATGGGCAAACCTCAAACACATCGGAGGTTCTGCTTATGAACCTCTTTGATGTAGAAGTCTCACCCAGTGGCACAGCCCTGCTGCTTCTGCATGCTCAGGAGCACCCCAGGCAGGAGAGAGCTGTCACCACGCTGGGCAGGGCAGCACTGTCCCCCTGCACACCCACATGGCTGGGCTGCAGCAGTCCTAAGGTTTAGCGAGGAAAGAACATTTCATTACCAAGAATCAAAGAGAAAGTAGCCCAGGAGTCTGCAATTCAAGTTACCAACCTCTCCTCCCCTCCCCGCCCCACTCAGTCCCACTGCAGTCGGATCCAAGAGCCAGGCCTGACGCTGCTCTCAGAGCTGCAGCTGCAGAGCTCCCTGGCCAAGCCAGGCTCAGATGATGATGATGATGATGAAGCTTTAACTGCTCACTGTTCCACAGTGACAGGGAAATCAGGCTCTGCTGGGATGCAAAAATCTGCTGCGTTTTTATTAATCGAAACTAAAATACTAGAACTGTAAAAGAACAAATTTTGCTTTTGGTGCATGTCACAGTTCCTCTGCCCCGGGGACAAGTCCATTAACAGCCAAAGTCATTACAGGCTCAGCTGCAGGGCTGGCTTTTCATTTCCAGCTGCAGACTCCCACTGTCTACACCCAAGCCCTGTCATTTTGGGTAGGTGGTGGCCAACGCTGTAGGGAACTCTGGAACCAAGCTGGGGCAGAGCACAGACCAAGGGCCTCTGTCAGGGTGTGCCTGCCACCCTCTGCCTCTTCCCAAAGTCCTGTGTGTGAGGACACGGGATTTTCATCCAGGCAGAGAACTTTTCCATTTTGCTGATGGGAGTTATGGAGCAAAGACCCTTTTTGTGCTACAAACAGTAATTAAACTTCAGGACTTACTCTAAGTCATTAATTTGTTTGTTGTGTGGGACAACTCCACAGGGCACCAGGCTCTTCTGCTTGGCTTCCCCCAGGCTCCTCGTCCCCTTCCTTTACATCCCTGTCCCCAAAAGGTATAAGTAACACAAACATTAGAGGTTCAGTGCATCATCAAAGCACTGTTTAAAAAGCCTTTCAGTAAAAATGAAAGTCCCTCTTGCTTCTTTCAAGCCCAAGCAGAGCCAGCATTGCTGTTCCCCAGTGACAGGCCCTGTGCTGGGCAGTCCTGAATCAGCAGAGCTGTGACAGGTCAGAACAGGGCCGGGTTCCTGCAGCCCTGGGAAGGAGGGGAGAGACTCCTAAATCTGTCAGAACCATCCCACAAGCGTGAGCCACTGCTCTCGTTGTGATGTCCAACTGAGCAAGATCTTATTTCTAATTTCAATATTCAAGAGGAACTTTTTGTTTGGCCTGGCTGGGCCAGAGATCCACTGGCAGCTGCCTGTGGCTCGAAGGCTGCTATGTCAGGAATTCAGGCTGGCACCCTGACCTGGCAGGGAGGTGTTGATTCTCAGGGAGCTCTCCCATCCCAGGGAGGTGTGGGGATGTGGATCCTCAGGGAGCTCTCCCTTCCCAGGGAGGTGTGGGGATGTGGATTCTCAGGGAGCTCTCCCTTTCCTCTGCTCTGCTGTCAGGTCCAGGAGCCACCAAGAGAGACTCACGTGAGTAATGTGACTCCGCTCCTGTGCTCCACAGGCTCTTCCATACTTTCAATTTTCTGTCTCTGTGGCTCCTATTTAGGTGAAACAGAGGTCACAACCAGCCTCAAAACCTCCCAGCTATCAGCAATTTTATTTTTCATCTGATACCCCATGTGATAGGGAAAGCTGCACAAATAGGCTGGAGAAAGTCAGACGTGAATCAAAGCAAACGTTTCACTGTAAGGTTTGAAAAGATTCCATTAAATTTTTATTATCAGTAAAAAACTTTAGATTTGCTTTAGATTATCTCTTCATGTCTGATCTCTGGCCAGAGGGGCTGCAGTAGCACAGCAGAGGAAGCTGTGCTGAGATTTGCCACTGCACCTTGGTCAGGGCCAGGAGACATCCTTCCCCCAGGGCCAGCAGCAGAGCAGGGTGTAGCTCTGAGGAGCCCGAGACTGGAAGAGCTGGTGAGGAGGGGAGGCTGCACCCTGTCTTTCAAACCTTGAAGGAAATAGGAATCTTTCCAGAGTCAGCCACTGCCCCAGTTAGAATGTTCACAGCACTTCCACAAGAGAGCTGAATAAACCTCACTAAACCTGCCCCAGCCTTTGGACCCGCTGGAGCTGGGACAGGATGACCCCAAGGAACACCAGTGAGAGGAGACTGGACCAGCCCTGAGCTTACCCATCTGACAGACTGACCTCATTTCTCCTTCCCTAGCCCTTCTTCCCCTTTCTGCCCAAAGTTTCTCCAGCTGCTCAGTCCAGTGTTTCCTGGTCCTGCCATGAATTTATTTTAAATAAAAGGACAGGATGGAGTAGCTGTTCTGAGTGTTGAGAGGTTTCACAGTCCTTTCTTGCTTGTCAGCCTATAACTGTCTCTCCTCATACCCTTCAGATTCTCCCTCACGTGTTTCACCCTGTGGCTCCTCTTCCCTTCAGGGCTTTCCCTGTTTGAACTCCTCCACCCTTCCTTGTGCCATCCCTCAGGCACTCTCAATGTGTGCTTTCTTATCAATTATTTCCCCCCAATTCTTTTGTCTCCCTCACCTGCTTATGTCAAGGCTACTCCATCCCCCCAACTCCTTTGTGCCTCCCATCCATTTGGGATACACACAACTGAGCACAATATCCCAAATCCCATGCCGACAGTGCCATTTCAGCAAAAAGCTTAATTATCTCTTTAATATCTCATTTGCTCTTTCCCTGTAGCTCCCAGGTCATGCCCACAATGCTGCTTCCCAAATCCCTCTGATTAGGCACTTGCAGTTTCCTTTAGACGTATTAGCTGCATTTTTCTGAACTGAATCATGTTTGTTTTCTTCTTATTATAGCACTGATCTCTTGAGGCTTCTTTTGTACAAGTGGATGGAAAGATTTTTTTTCTCCTTATTATTGCACAAGAGGGTTTCATGTCTTTGGATGTGTCATAATAAAATGGTTTTGGTAGCAGCAAACCTAATTCCTGTTGTTATTAAACCGTAACACAACTCAGGAGAAGTTAGTCATTGTGGAACAACACTGAGCACCACCTCTACCTGCAGGAAGTGCTGAACTCAGAGGAAGTGGGCTGGAGGAGACGAGGAGGAAGGCTTTAGAGGCTGAGTAAGACATTAAATTCAGCTTCTCTTAATGAGTTAGTTGAGAAAATAAATAAACCACTAATCACTAACAGCTACATTTTTTTCTGTTACTCAAAAAATTTTGCAGTGATTCCCTTTCCTGCAGCTGAAGGACAGCAAAAAGCATGGGAGGATAAACTTGATTCTTAATTGTATATATTTTTTGCTGAAAAATACAATCCAATCTTTGGCTCAGGATGGGGCAATATTGGTCCCACAGAACTGCTCTGGCACTTGCCCTGTAAAGAGGCTCTTCCCTTGGCTTATTTGTGATCAATAGATTTGGTGTGTAAAGATGGGCTTTGAAGTATTTACGGCCAGTTAGGGAACACTTTGCACTTTCTCCACATCCAAAGCTGGCCTTCCCTCCCAGGCACTCAGCCCTCCTGCCCTTTCAATTAACTGCTTGTCTAATTAGAGCTCATTGTGGTGGGAATCTGCCCTTGGCAGGGGCAGGGGGCAGCTCTCACACTCGTGGGCTGTCCCAGGTCCCACACTTCTCCGGAATTAAAACTCTCTATCTGAAACCCCAGACCAAACCAACCAGTCTGGTCCCCTCAGACCTCACTGGCAGCCTGGCAGAGCAGAGGGGGCAGCACCCAGAGCTTACCCAGAGAAGGGAAGGTTGGGGGGCCCGAGCTCACTGCAAATGCAGCCCCTCTGGCAGAGCTGAGGGAGGAGAGAGGGAGGAATGCAGATTCCCAGACCCATTAGAGCTCCCTCATCCAAGATCTCAGCTCCCCTGAGGAAGCTGGCAGTGTTTGTTGCTCTCGGTTCCTGTGGATGCACAGGATCCCGTGGCAGCTGGATGTGTTTGTGCACAGAACCAGGGGGCATCCTCAGCTCCTCCGGGCACCCTGTGCCAGTGCCTCACCACCCCACAGTAAAGGATTCCTCCCCAGTCCATGGTCCCACAGCCTGAGCAGGGAAGGTCCAGTAAAGAAGGAGCAGGGGAGAGAAGGAAGTGGGAGAAGGGTGGGAGGAATTAACAGGGCCCAGGGAAGTGAAGTGGATCAGGAGCAAACAAAATCAACAAAGTGAGGAAGGAAACAAAGGAGAGAGAGAGAGACAAAAATCCTCCCTTCACAGTTTATAGCAACAAGTCCTGGGAGAACTCTCGGAGTCTGCACCCCTTGGAAACAAAGCCATCAATAGTGCAGACCTGGGAAAGCATCCCCACTCCTGGGCTTGAACAGTATGGATCCAGGAAATATTAAATCCATCTGCTGTGGAGAGAATGTTTTATCAACAACAAAAAACCCATTTGATTTATTCTCTAGACACCAGGCCCAGCCCCAGTCACTGAGCTGTGCTATCTAATGTGGTCAGACAACTTCTAGGGAACCAGCCTCGTGTTGCCATTACTCACAGTGTTTGCTTTTCCCCTATTGCCTTACTCATCCGATTCCTCCCTTCTTATTATGGCTCTGGTTGGGTTGATAGCTCATAATTTATCCTCCAGGCTGAGGCTTTCATGCCTTTGTCAGTAACTTGAGCCAGGGAAGTGAGTTATTCTTGCCTTTCTGTGTTTCTCTGCCTCAGTCCTGCGCCGGCTGGGAGTTTACCTGGATGTGGAACACACAAACTCTGTGGCACTGCCCATCAGGAGAGGGGCTGGTTGTATTTCCCTCCAGTTCCAGTTACCCTGGGTGTCTGTGCATGGCTCTGGATGAGGATTTTGCTGGATACCAGGTGATTAATCCGAGCCTGCAGTGATACTGCACCAGTAGTCCCCAGGTGCTTCCCAAAACAGAAATTCGTGCACTCCAGTTGTTAAATGAACATTAAAACAGAGGCATCACTGAGGAGGAGCAGGCACACAGGAGGCACTTCCCTGCACAGTGGGCTTTGTCTCAGGCACTGAGTCCAGCCCAGCTCCAGCCACGACAGAAAGCAGCTCACCCACCTTTGGTGCTGGTCCAGGACAGCCAAAAAGCTGCTCCTGTGTGCACAAAACCCAGAGCGTGGGTTACACTCATTTTACTACCCAGAGCATGGGTTACACTCATTTTACTACCCAGAGCATGTGTTACACCCATTTTGCACCCAGACTACACAGAGGACACAGACTAAACCT